>CM072223.1:235000-265000 GCA_036851935.1 Coregonus suidteri
ATAGCATAGCATAATATAGCATAACATAATATAGCATAACATAATATAGCATAGCATAATATAGCATAACATAATATAGCATAGCATAACATAATATAGCATAGCATAATATAGCATAACATAATATAGCATAGCATAATTATAGCATAACATAATATAGCATAGCATAATATAGCATAACATAATATAGCATAACATAATATAGCATAGCATCATATAGCATAACATAATATAGCATAACATAATATAGCATAGCATAACATAATATAGCATAGCATAATATAGCATAACATAATATAGCATAGCATAATATAGCATAACATAATATAGCATAACATAATATAGCATAGCATCATATAGCATAACATAATATAGCATAACATAATATAGCATAACATAATATAGCATAGCATCATATAGCATAGCATAATATAGCATAACATAATATAGCATAGCATAACATAATATAGCATATTATATCTGTTTGTCTTGTCATGGACCTAACCTAGTCTCAGAGCAAAACATATTATATTTTAAAATCGGTGTCACTCCATTTAGTATGATATGCTACTTTACATTACATTATATTGGCATACCAATGTAATAGTGATTGTAAAATATCATACAATTCATATAACATCCTACGTCTTGATCGCAACCAGTTGACTTTGAGCCGTTTAGTATGATCTATTACATTTTACTGCTTCAGTATGATAATATATATATATATATATATATATAGATATATATACATATATATATATATATATATATATTACGTAAACGTTAGGGTTAATTTTATAGTTAAGTTAAAGGTTAAGATTAGGGGAAGAGTAAGCTAACTTGCTAAGTAGTTGCAAAGTTGCTAATTAGCTAACATTTGGGTTGCTTTTCATACGTCCACCACCTTCCACCCAGACAACCCTTCACACAGACCAACCCATCCACCCGACCAACCCATCCACCCAGACCAAAACCCATCCACCCCGACCAACCATCCACCCCGACCAACCATTCACCCAGACCAACCCATCCACCCAGACCAACCCATCCACCCAAACCAACCCATCCACCCCGACCAACCCATTCCACCCAGACCAACCCATCCACCCCGACCAACCCATCCACCCAGACCAACCCATCCACCCTTTCCACCCCCAACCCATCACCCATCCACCCAGACCAACCCATCCGACCCAGACCAAACCCACCACACCCAGACCAACCCATCCACCCGACCAACCCATCCACCCAGACCAACCCATCCACCCAGACCAACCCATCCACCCAGACCAACCCATCCACCCCAGACCAACCCATCCACCCATCCACCCAGACCCAACCCAGACCAACCATCCAGACCAACCCACCATCCACCCAGACCAACCCACCCATCCACCCAGACCAACCCACCCACCCATCCACCCAGACCAACCCATCCACCCATCCACCAGACCAACCCATCCACCCAGACCACCCATCCACCCAGACCAACCCATCCACCCAGACCAACCCCCACCCCAACCCATCCCCCAGACCAAACCCATCCACCCCCATCCAACCGACCGACCATCCCCAGACACCCATCCACCCAGACCAACCCATCCACCCAGACCAACCCATCCAGACCAACCCATCCACCCCACCCATCCATCCCCAGACAAACCACCCCATCCACCCAGACCAACCATCCACCCATCCAACCCCAGACACCACCCCCCACCAACCCATCCACCCAAACCACCCATCCCAGACCAACCCATCCACCCACCACCCAGACCAACCCATCCACCCCAGACCAACCCATCCACCCAGACCAGACCAACCCATCCACCCCGACCAACCCATCCACCCCGACCAACCCATCCACCCAGACCAACCCATCCACCCAGACCAACCCATCCACCCCGAGACCAACCCATCCACCACCCGACCAACCCATCCACCCCGACCACCCCCATCCACCCAGACCAACCCATCCACCCATCCACCCAGACCCAACCCATCCACCCAGACCAACCCATCCACCCATCCACCCAGACCAACCCATCCACCCCCGACCAACCCATCCACCCTTCCACCCAGACAACCCATCCAACCACCCATCCACCCAGACCACCCCTCCAACCCACCCATCCACCCAGACCAACCAGACCATCCACCCATCAACCAACCCATCCACCCAGACCAACCCATCCACCCAGACCAACCCATCCACCCAGACCACAACCCATCCACCCATCCACCCAGACCAACCCATCCACCCAGACCAACCCATCCACCCCGACCAACCCATCCACCCAGACCAACCCATCCACCCCAGACCACCCCATCCACCGACCAACCCATCCACCCAGACCAACCCATCCACCCGACCAACCAACCCATCCAACCCATCCACCCCACCCAGACCAACCCATCCACCCATCCACCCAGACCAACCCATCCACCCAGACCAACCCACCAGACCACCCATCCACCCCCAGACCATCCACACCCCAGACCAACCCAGACCAACCCACCCAGACCACCCAGACCAACCCATCCACCCAGACCACCCAGACCACCCACCCACCCATACCACCCAGACCACCCAGACCAACCCCATCCGACCAACCCAGACCAACCCATCCACCCAGACCACCCACCCAGACCAACCCATCCACCCAGACCAACCCATCCACCCAGACCAACCCACCCGACCAACCCATCCACCCAGACCAACCCATCCACCCAGACCATCCACCCCGACCAACCCATCCACCCCAGACCAACCCATCCACCCAGACCAACCCATCCACCCCATCCACCCAGACCAACCCATCCACCCAGACCAACCCATCACCCACACCATCCACCCAGACCAACCCAGACCACATCCACCCCAGACCAACCCAACACCCAGACCACCCATCCACCCAGACCAACCCATCCACCCAGACCAACCCATCCACCCAGACCAACCCATCCACCCAGACCAACCCATCCACCCCCAGACCAACCCATCCACCCAGACCAACCCATCCACCCAGACCACCCAGACCAACCCATCCACCCAGACCAACCCATCCACCCATCCACCCAGACCAACCCATCCACCCTTCCACCCAGACCAACCCATCCACCCACCCCGACCAACCCATCCACCCAGACCAACCCATCCACCCAGACCAACCCATCCATCCACCCCCAGACCATCCACCCCACCACCCATCCACCCAGACCAACCCATCCACCCACCCCATCCACCCAGACCACCCATCCCCACGACCAACCCATCCACCCATCCACCCAGACCACCCATCCACCCAGACCACCCACCACCCATCCACCCATCCACCCAGACCAACCCATCCACCCAGACCCACCCATCCACCCCACCCAGACCAACCCATCCACCCGACCAACCCATCCACCCAGACCAACCCATCCACCCAGACCAACCCATCCACCCACCCAGACCAACCCAGACCAACCCATCCACCCAGACCAACCCATCAACCCATCCACCCAGACCAACCCATCCACCCAGACCAACCCATCCACCCAGACCAACCCATCCACCCAGACCAACCCATCCACCCATCCACCCAGACCAACCCATCCACCCAGACCAACCCATCCACCCCAGACCAACCCACCCACCCAGACCAACCCATCCACCCAGACCAACCCATCCACCCAGACCACCCAGACCAACCCATCCACCCAGACCCACCCTTCCACCCAGACCAACCCATCCACCCAGACCACCCATCCACCCAGACCAACCCATCCACCCATCCACCCAGACCAACCCATCCAGACCCACCCAGACCAACCCATCCACCCCACCCTGACCAATCCACCCATCCACCCAGACCAACCCATCCACCCAGACCAACCCCACCCACCCAGACCAACCCATCCACCCAGACCAACCCATCCCCCCAGACCAACCCATCCACCCTTCGACCACCCTAGACCCCCATCCACCAGACCAACCCATCCACCCAGACCACCCAGACCACCCCAGACCAACCCATCCACACCCCGACCAACCACCAACCCATCCACCCCCCACCAACCATCCACCCATCCACCCAGACCAACCCATCCACCCCGACCAACCCATCCACCCAGACCAGACCAACCCCAGACCACCCAGACCAACCCATCCACCCCGACCAACCCATCCACCCCGACCAACCCATCCACCCCGACCAACCCATCCACCCCAACCCATCCACCCAGACCAACCCATCCACCCAGACCAACCCATCCACCCAGACCAACCCATCCACCCATCCACCCAGACCAACCCATCCACCCTTCCACCCAGACCAACCCATCCACCCCGACCACCCATCCACCCTGACCAACCCCCACCCATCCACCCGAACCAACCCATCCACCCAGACCAACCCATCCACCCCGACCAACCCATCCACCCCGACCACCCAACCCATCCACCCAGACCAACCCATCCACCCAGACCAACCCATCCACCCATCCACCCAGACCAACCCATCCACCCAGACCAACCCACCCAGACCACCCAGACCAACCCATCCACCCAGACCAACCCATCCACCCATCCACCATCCACCCAGACCACCCATCCACCCAGACCCATCACCCCCAGACCAACCCATCCACCCCACACCCAGACCAACCCAGACCAACCCATCCACCCAACCCATCCACCCAGACCAACCCATCCACCCCATCCACCCAACCACCCAGACCAACCCATCCACCCTGACCAACCCATCCACCCAGACCAACCCATCCACCCTGACCAACCCATCCACCCAGACCAACCCATCCACCCCGACCAACCCATCCACCCAGACCAACCCATCCACCCAGACCAACCCATCCACCCAGACCAACCCATCCACCCAGACCAACCACCCTCCTTCTGTTTCTGCCTTAAGTAACCTCCTGTGTTATGTAGCCATACCAATCGTAATTTGAGTGTCCTGGATTTACTTTTACTACGTTATGTCTAATCTATAACCTAACGTAAAGTAACATATTATATGTTACATTCCCCAGCAAGAAAACCAAATAATGTCACTCAAACAAATGGGAGAACAATTAGTCACGAAACAGGAGGGGTTCTGTTTTAGGCGGGGTTCTGAAAGACACACATGGGGGTGCCCACTAACAACTGGGACCTAAAAGACCATGAGCACCCACTAAATTTTCCCAAGAACAAACTTAAACCCACACCAAATGCAAAGACAGGAATCAAACCAAAAAGTGGACCAAATAAAAACAGGGAAGATCAGATTTGTATTTGTATTTATTATGGATCCCCATTAGCTGCTGCCAAGGCAGCAGCTACTCTTCCTGGGGTCCAGCAAAATTAAGGCATTCATAACTGATTTCACAACATATTAAGTGTGTGCCCTCAGGCCTCTACTCTACTACTACATATCTGTAACACAAAATCCATGTGTACATGTGTGTGTATAGTGCGTATGATATTGTGTGTTTGATTGCATGTGTCTGTGTCTATGTTTGTGTTGCTTCACAGTCCCCGCTGTTCCATAAGGTGTATTTGTATCTGTTTTTTAAATCTAATTTACTGCTGGCATGAGTTACCTGATGTGGAATAGAGTTCCATGTAGTCATGGCTCTATGTAGTACTGTGTGCCTCCCATAGTCTGTTCTGGACTTGGGGACTGTGAAGAGACCTCTTGTGGCATGTCTTGTGGGGTATGCATGGGTGTCTGAGCTGTGCGCCAGTAGTTCAAACAGACAGCTCGATTCATTCAACATGTCAATACCTCTCACAAATACAAGTAGTGATGAAGTCAATCTCTCTTCCACTTTGAGCCAGGAGAGATTCACATGCATATTATTAATGTTAGCTCTCTGTGTACATCCAAGGGCCAGCCGTGCTGCCCTGTTCTGAGCCAATTGCAATTTTCCCAAGTCCCTCTTTGTGGCACCTGGCCACACGACTGAACAGTAGTCCAGGTGTCACAAACCTAGGGCCTGTAGGACCTGCCTTGTTGATAGTGCTGTTAAGAAGGCAGCGCTTTATTATAGACAGACTTCCCCCCATCCTTACTATAGGAGGGGGTGTAAAGCCATAACACATGTTTTTCCAGCAGCAGACTATGATCGATAATGTCAAAAGTCGCACTGAAGTCTAACAAAACAGCCCCCACAATCTTTTTGTCATCAATTTCTCTCAGCCAATCATCAGTCATTTGTGTAAGTGCTGTGCTTGTTGAATGTCCTTCCCTATAAGCGTGCTGAAAGTCTGTTGTCAATTTGTTTACTGTAAAATAGCATTTTATCTTGTCAAACACCATTTTTTCCAAAAGTTTACTAAGGGTTGGTAACAGGCTGATTGGCCGTCTATTTGAGCCAGTTAAGGGGGCTTTACTATTCTTAGGTAGGGGAACTTACTTTACGGAATTCAAAATTCAATGCTTGTCTTTCATAATTTGGTCAGGTATACTTGGATGTGTAGTGTCAGCGTTTGTTGCTGGCATGTCATGCCTAAGTTTGCTAATCTTGCCAATGAAAAAATCATTAAAGTAGTTGGCAATATCAGTGGGTTTTGTGATGAATGAGCCATCTGATTCAATGGATGATGGAGCGGAGTTTGCCTTTTTGCCCAAAATGTCATTTAAGGTGCTCCAAAGCTTTTTACTATCATTCTTTATTTTTTTTACATTTGAGTCATTTTTAGCAGACGCTCTTATCCAGAGTGACTTACAGGAGCAATTTGGGTTAAGTGCCTTGCTCAAGGGCACATCGACAGATTTTTCACCTAGTTGGCTCGGGGATTAGAACCAGTGACCTTTCGGTTACTGGCACAACGCTCATAACCATTAAGCTACCTGCCGCCCCCATGTCATTTATCTTTGTTTCATAGTGTAGTTTCTTCTTCTTTTTATTCAGTTTAGTCACATGATTTCTCAATTTGCAGTATGTTTGCCAATCGGTTGTGCAGCCAGACCTATTTGCCATCTCTTTTGCCTCATCACTCTCAACCATAAAATGTTTCAATTCCTCATCAATCCACAGGGATTTAACCGTTTTTACAGTCATTTTCATGCACTTAATGGGTGCATGCTTATTAGTAACTGGAATAAGCAATTTCATAAATGTGTCAAGTGCAGTGTCTGTTTGCTCCTCATTACACACCACGGACCAACAAATAGTCTTCACATCATCAACATAGGAATCACTACAGAACTTATTGTATGCCCTCTTATACACAATATTAGGCCCAGCCTTTGGAACTTTGGTTTTCCTAGATATTGCTACTATATTGTGATCACTACATCCGATGGATCTGGATACTGCTTTCAAACAAATTTCTGCTGCATTTGTAAAGATTTGATCAATACATGTTGATTATTTCATTCCTGTACTGTTTGTAACTACCCTAGTAGGTTGATTGATAACCTGAACCAGGTTGCAGGCACTAGTTAGTTTGAAGCTTTCTCTTGAGTGGGCAGCCTGATGAAAGCCTGATCAAATTTTACTGCTTGCATGAGTTACTTGATGTGGAATAGAGTTCCATGTAGTCATGGCTCTATGTAGTACTGTGCGCCTCCCATAGTCTGTTCTGGACTTGGGGACTGTGAAGAGACCTCTGGTGGCATGTCTTGTGGGGTATACATGGGTGTCCGAGCTGTGTGCCAGTAGTTCAAACAGACAGCTCGGTCCATTCAACATGTCAATACTTCTCATAAATACAAGTAGTGATGAAGTCAATCTCTCCTTCACTTTGAGCCAAGAGAGATCGAAATGCAGATTATTAATGTTAGCTCTCTGTGTACATCAAAGGGCCACAAATACAAGTAGAAACCAGAAATAAGACCAGACTAGAGTTCCACATTATATAAAGGAACTTCCTTGCAACCCATCTCCACGCCTTGTACTAACACCCTGTAACCAGTTGCTGAAGTGTCAGACAAAGGCAAAACACACTCCAACATGAAGGACTGGGCTGCCCCAGTGTCTCGCAGTATCTTCACCAGCTGCTTAACAGCATCACCACTCTGCGGAGACACTAACAAAGGGTTCATACACATCTGATCCAAAGTCTTCTTTAGGAGATACACCAGTCCCAACCAGAGACTTAATGAGATACACCAGTCCCAACCAGAGACTTGATGGGATACACCAGTCCCAACCAGATACTTAATGGGCTGGAGTGCTCCCACAAGAAGAAACAGCTTTTTCTCTCTCTCATTTTCCTGTTTCAACTTAGGATACTGAGACAATGTGTCCTTTCTGACGGCAGTAATGACAAACTGGCGGAAACGGAAGAAAAAAAAAGTTTTCTGCTGATCTGTACCTTTGGGCGCTGTAGAAATGGACTGAAACCTTGCAGTAGGAGGTGACTTCTCTGGATTGCTTTTTGCATAGGGATAAGTACTGGGTGCTTTGTTTGTGAAGGTAGTTTTGTGTGTCAACAATCTCATCTGCAAGAACTGCAGCTTTTTCAAGAGTGAGATCCTTGTGCTCATAAATGTAGGTAGCAACCCGTTTGTGAAGGCAATTCTTGAACTGCTCGTGAAGTATGAGTGTCTTTAAATCCTCAAGGTCCTTGACCTTTGGAGAACCACCCCACCATTCAAAAATACTGGCTTGTTCCCTTGCGAACTCAACATGGCGTTGTGATTCTGTCTTTCGTAATTTATGGAACTCTTGTCTTTATGCCTCTGGGACCAACTTGTAAGCCCGAAGGATAGCAGCTTTAACAGAGTCACCTGAACTGTGGTCAAGAGAAAAAGCGTACACTTCCTGAGCTTTTCCCACAAGAACACTTTGGAGGTGCAGTGACCAAATATCTTGCGGTCATTTTAGGGATGTGGCAATCCGCTCAAACAGAGTAAAATATACATCCACCTCCTTTTCGTTGAAAGGCGGTACAAGCTGGAGGTTCCAAATGGCATGCTCACGTTCCTGTTCTTGTTGTCTGGTTGCATGTCCTCTACCATATCTATCTCTATGGGGTGTCCTCTACCATATCTATCTCTATGGGGTGTCCTCTACCGTATCTATCTCTATGGGGTGTCCTCTACCGTATCTATCTCTATGGGGTGTCCCTCTATCTCTATGGGGTGTCCTCTATCTATCTCTATGGGGTGTCCTCTACTCTATGGGGTGTCCTCTACCATATCTATGGGGTGTCCTCTACCATATCTATCTCTATGGGGTGTCCTCTACCATATCTATCTCTATGGGGTGTCCTCTACCATATCTATCTCTATGGGGTGTCCTCTACCATATCTATCTCTATGGGGTGTCCTCTACCATATCTATCTCTATGGGGTGTCCTCTACCATATCTATCTCTATGGGGTGTCCTCTACCATATCTATCTCTATGGGGTGTCCTCTACCATATCTATCTCTATGGGGTGTCCTCTACCGTATCTATCTCTATGGGGTGTCCTCTACCGTATCTATCTCTATGGGGTGTCCTCTACCGTATCTATCTCTATGGGGTGTCCTCTACCATATCTATCTCTATGGGGTGTCCTCTACCGTATCTATCTCTATGGGGTGTCCTCTACCGTATCTATCTCTATGGGGTATCTCTATGGGGTGGTCCTCTTCCGTATCTATCTCTATGGGGTGTCCTCTACCGTATCTATCTCTATGGGGGTGTCCTCTACCGTATCTATCTCTATGGGGTGTCCTCTACCGTATCTATCTCTATGGGGTGTCCTCTACCGTATCTATCTCTATGGGGTGTCCTCTACCGTATCTATCTCTATGGGGTGTCCTCTACCGTATCTATCTCTATGGGGTGTCCTCTACCGTATCTATCTCTATGGGGTGTCCTCTACCGTATCTATCTCTATGGGGTGTCCTCTACCATATCTATCTCTATGGGGTGTCCTCTACCATATCTATCTCTATGGGGTGTCCTCTACCATATCTATCTCTATGGGGTGTCCTCTACCATATCTATCTCTATGGGGTGTCCTCTACCATATCTATCTCTATGGGGTGTCCTCTACCATATCTATCTCTATGGGGTGTCCTCTACCATATCTATCTCTATGGGGTGTCCCCTACCATATCTATCTATATGGGGTGTCCTCTACCATATCTATCTCTATGGGGTGTCCTCTACCATCTCTATGGGGTGTCCTCTACCATATCTATCTCTATGGGGTGTCCTCTACCATATCTATCTCTATGGGGTGTCCTCTAACCTCTACCATATCTATCTCTATGGGGTGTCCTCTACCATATCTATCTCTATGGGGTGTCCTCTACCATATCTATCTCTATGGGGTGTCCTCTACCATATCTATCTCTATGGGGTGTCCTCTACCGTATCTATCTCTATGGGGTGTCCTCTACCGTATCTATCTCTATGGGGTGTCCTCTACCGTATCTATCTCTATGGGGTGTCCTCTACCGTATCTATCTCTATGGGGTGTCCTCTACCGTATCTATCTCTATGGGGTGTCCTCTACCATATCTATCTCTATGGGGTGTCCTCTACCGTATCTATCTCTATGGGGTGTCCTCTACCGTATCTCTATGGGGTGTCCTCTACCATATCTATCTCTATGGGGTGTCCTCTACCATATCTATCTCTATGGGGTGTCCTCTACCATATCTATCTCTATGGGGTGTCCTCTACCATATCTATCTCTATTGGATGTCCTCTACCATATCTATCTCTATGGGGTGTCCTCTACCTACCATATCTATCTCTATGGGGTGTCCTCTACCTATCTATCTCTATGGGGTGTCCTCTATCTCTACCATATCTATCTCTATGGGGTGTCCTCTACCGTATCTACTCTATACCGTATCTATCTCTATGGGGTGTCCTCTACCGTATCTATCCTATCCTCTACCGAATCTATCTCTATGGGGTGTCCTCTACCGTATCTATCTCTATGGGGTGTCCTCTACCGTATCTATCTATCTATATGGGGTGTCCTCTACCATATCTATCTCTATGGGGTGTCCTCTACCATATCTATCTCTATGGGGTGTCCTCTACCATATCTATCTCTATGGGGTGTCCTCTCTACCATATCTATCTCTATGGGGTGTCCTCTACCATATCTATCTCTATGGGGTGTCCTCTACCATATCTATCTCTATGGGGTGTCCTCTACCATATCTATCTCTATGGGGTGTCCTCTACCATATCTATCTCTATGGGGTGTCCTCTACCCCCCCTCTCCGGAAGGATTTCCTCCTCTACCAAAGCAGTACCGTTCAACTCTTTGACTACTGCTTTTGAAACGGCATGTGAACTTTGACGTCATAATGCTTTGCCATGATGAGCAGATTCACCTTTGTACATTAATCTAGCATCTCCCATGTTGTGTTTTCCACTAGCATCTCCCATGTTGTGTTTTCCACTAGCATCTCCCATGTTGTGTTTTCCACTAGCATCTCCCATGGAGGGTTTTCCACTAGCATCTCCCATGGAGGGTTTTCCACTAGCATCTCCCATGGAGGGTTTTCCACTAGCATCTCCCATGGAGGGGTTTCCACTAGCATCTCCCATGGAGGGGTTTCCACTAGCATCTCCCATGGAGGGTTTTCCACTAGCATCTCCCATGGAGGGTTTTCCACTAGCATCTCCCATGGAGGGTTTTCCACTAGCATCTCCCATGGAGGGTTTTCCACTAGCATCTCCCATGGAGGGTTTCCACTAGCATCTCCCATGGAGGGTTTTCCACTAGCATCTCCCATGGAGGGTTTTCCCACTCCCATGGAGGGTTTTCCACTAGCATCTCCCATGGAGGGTTTTCCACTAGCATCTCCCATGGAGGGTTTTCCACTAGCATCTCCCATGGAGGGTTTTCCACTAGCATCTCCCATGGAGGGGTTTCCACTAGCATCTCCCATGGAGGGTTTCCACTAGCATCTCCCATGGAGGGTTTTCCACTAGCATCTCCCATGGAGGGTTTTCCACTTCATCTCACATGGAGGGTTTTCCACTAGCATCTCCCATGGAGGGTTTTCCACTAGCATCTCCCATGGAGGGTTTTCCACTAGCATCTCCCATGGAGGGTTTTCCACTAGCATCTCCCATGGAGGGTTTTCCACTAGCATCTCCCATGGAGGGTTTTCCACTAGCATCTCCCATGGAGGGTTTTCCACTAGCATCTCCCATGGAGGGTTTTCCACTAGCATCTCCCATGGAGGGTTTTCCACTAGCATCTCCCATGGAGGGTTTTCCACAAATGCGTCCAACTTAAAGTCCATGGCTTTATTTTTATTTTATAAGCCTGTGTGTTTATGCAACTTTCAAAATGATTCCACCAATCTTATAACCCCTCAGGGTGGATGTCAGTGACAAACTACCACTAAAGGGTATTTTGAACACTCAAATATCTGGGCACAGCAGAGCTTCAGAGTAGGTGATTAGACTGACTACCATACTCATTGGAAACAAAATCCCGGACGAGCCCCCATTGTGTTACGTTGCCCAGCAAGAAAACCAAATAATGTCGCTCAAACAGAAAGGGGAACTAACAAAGAGTCACTGACCACAACCAAAACGAAACAAGTGGAGTTTTTAGGAGGGATTCTGAAAGACACTCATGGGGGAGTCCACTGAAAGTCGACTAGCAACAACACCTGGAACCTAAAAGACACCCACCATGAGCGGCCACTATATTTGCCGAAGAACAGGCAAACAAAATAAATCCCACCCCAAACTTAAAGACAGGAATCAAGCCAAAAAGTAGAGCAAAGCAAAAACAGGGAAGATCAGATAAAGGATTGTTTGTTTAGAAATCAAATAGGGAGCGCCAACTAAAGGTGTTAACCCCCACATCTCCCAGGACAACCGGAACACTGGGCCAACCACTCTTAAATAGCACCTGTGTCAGCACAGGTGAAACACCTTCCCTCTAACGAGTTGACCAACCAGCACAGGTGAAACACCTTCCCTCTAACGAGTTGACCAACCAGCACAGGTGTAACACCTTCCCTCTAACGAGTTGACCAACCAGCACAGGTGTAACACCTTCCCTCTAACGAGTTGACCAACCAGCACAGGTGTAACACATTGACTAACGAGGTGACACCAATCAGTGCGGCCCACGTGCCAACGTACAACCTCAAAATATAAATGGAAAAACCAAAGCCAAATTGTCATTGCAGTAACTCTGATCCAACTCATCCATATGTCTTCTCAGGCCAACATTGCGGAGGTGCAGCAGGCCAGTCTTCAGCTGCAGAGGGCCAGACCAGCAGTACCAGTAGATCCACTGGATGACAAAAGGCACAGCATTCAGACCACAGAGCAGGTATGGAGCAGGATATGGTACAAGTTAGAAAGATGCTACACAGGTATGGAGCAGGATATAGTACAGGTTAGAAAGATGCTACACAGGTATGGAGCAGGATATGGTACAAGTTAGAACAATGCTACACAGGTATGGAGCAGGATATAGTACAAGTTAGAAAGATGCTACATAGGTATGGAGCAGGATATGGTACAAGTTAGAAAGATGCTACACAGGTATGGAGCAGGATATGGTACAAGTTAGAAAGATGCTACACAGGTATGGAGCAGGATATGGTACAAGTTAGAAAGATGCTACACAGGTATGGAGCAGGATATGGTACAGGTTAGAAGGTGTGGTAGAGAAATTTAACTCAATAATATCTCTCAGAATCCGGAGCCTGTGAATTCAGAATAGACTTTATTACAACGCAACAAAGCTGAGCTGGTCCATGGAGCAACTGCCTGCCCTGACTCGGAGCTCTCCTTTTATACAGTTTCATGCTTACACAAAATGCATAGTAATACTTATACAGCATACATAGTTACTCCTCTTTATGTAGATGATTAACATCTTTCAGTGCCACGCCACCATTAGCTTTCAAAGTCCAAGTGCCATGTACTGCTGACTGTCAAGGTCTACGTGTCGTTTCTCTAGGTGGGGCCTTTGCCTCTTATCTCATTATATTGGTGGCGTGACAAAAAATAATACACATACATACGTTAAAGGACAGTTACACAGTGTATTGACTATAGTCACTATCCAGGCATCGGGATTACAAAGTATCAATCATGTTTATTCTGTTTTGCCCTTATCATTTCATAACATATGTACTAGAAAATTATCCATAAAGGATTCTACACAGGTATGGAGCAGGATATGGTACAGGTTAGAAAGATGCTACACAGGGATGTGGCACAGGTAACATTACAGAGAGATACCATAACAGGTAACACTACAGAGAGATAACATAACAGAGAGATAACATAACAGGTAAAACTACAGCGAGATAACATTACAGAGAGATAACATTACAGAGAGGTGACATTACAGAGAGATAGCATTACAGGTAAGATTACAGAGAGATAGCATTACAGGTAAGATTACAGAGAGATTACATTACAGGTAACATTACATAGAGATAACATTACAGGTAACATTACAGAGAGATAACATTACAGGTAACATTACAGAGATATAACATTACAGGTAACATTACAGAGAGATTACATTACAGAGAGATAACATTACAGAGATAACATTACAGATAACATTACAGATATATAACATTACAGGTAACAATACAGATAGATAACATTACATAGAGGTGACATTACAGAGAGATAGCATTACAGGTAACATTACAGAGAGAAAACATTACAGAGAGATATCATTACATGTAATATTACAGAGAGATAACATTACAGGTAACATTACAGAGAGATATCATTAGAGACATACCATCGCAGGTAACATTACAGAGAGATAGCATTACAGGTAAGATTACAGAGAGATAACATTACAGGTAACATTACATAGAGATAACATTACAGGTTACATTACAGAGATATAACATTACATAGAGATACCATTACAGGTAACATTACAGAGAGATAGCATTACAGGTAACATTACAGAGAGATAGCATTACAGGTAAGATTACAGAGAGATAACATTGCAGGTAACATGACAGAGCAGGCTAGAGAGATGCTACATGGAGAGATGACATAGGTAACATGACACAAGACCACGTTAGCCTGTTGAGTTAAAGGAACATTCACCCATTTTGATTGTTATATTGTTTTTTGTGCATCTCTGAGCGATCTATCGATTCCCGGGGTCATTTGCTTCATGTGTATCTGAGCTATTTGCCATTCAAGCATGTAGAATACAGCTGGTATGACACGTTTGCATCATATGATTAGTGATTAGCTTTGTAAGTGTTCAGGTCAAGGTTACTCATCACAGGAATATGGTTCACTGAACTACCTTTGCTAAATTGACATGTTTATTCCTCTCCCCAGTCAGAGAAACCCTGAAGAAAGCATCAACCCAAAATGTGCTGGGTTTAATAACAAATAAGTATTTCTCAAATCTATACTGAACAAAAATATAAACGCAACCGGTAAAGTGTTGGTCCCATGTTTCATGAGCTGAAATAAAAGATCCCAGAATTTTTCCAGATGCACAAAAAGCTTATTTCTCTCAGATGTTGTGCATAAATGTGTTTACATCCCTGTTAGTGAGCATTTCTCCTTTGCCAAGATAATCCATCCACCTGACAGGTGTGGCATATCAAGAAGCTGATTAAACTGCAGGATCATTACAAAGGTTCATCTTTTGCTGGGGACCATAAAAGGCCACTCGAAAATGTGTAGTTTTGTCACACAACACAATGCCACAGATGTGTCAAGTTTCGAGGGTTCGTGGAATTGGCATGCTGACTGCAGGAATGTCCACCAGAGCTGTTGCCAGAGAATTGAATGTTAATTTCTCTACCATAAGCCGCCACCAACGTCATTTTAGAGAATTTGGCAGTACGTCCAACCGGCCTCACAACAGCAGACCACGTGTAACCACGGCAGCCCAGGAACTCCACATCCAGCTTCTTCACCTGCGGGATCATCTGAGACCAGACACCCGGACAGCTGATGGAACTGTGGGTTTGGACAACCTGTCAGAAACCGCCTCAGGGAAGCTCATCTGCGTGCTCGTCATCCTCACCAAGGTCTTGACCTGACTGCAGTTCGACGTCGTAACCAACTTCAGTGGGAAAATGCTCACCTTCAATGGCCACTGGAACACTGGAGAAGTGTGCTCTTCACGGATGAATCCCGGTTTCAACTGTACTGGGCAGATGGCAGACAGCGTGTATGGCGTCGTGTGGGTGAACGGTTTGCTTATGTCAACGTTGTGAACAGAGTGCCCCATGGTGGCGGTGGGGTTATGGCATGGGCAGGCATAAGCTACATACAACGAACACAATTGCATTTTATCGATGGTAATTTGAATGCACAGAGATACCGTGACGAGATCCTGAGGCCCATTGTCGTGCCATTCATCCGCTGCCATCACCTCATGTTTCAGCATGATAATGCACAGCCCCATGTCACAAGGATCTGTACACAATTCCTGGAAGCTGAAAATGTCCCAGTTCTTCCATGGCCTGCATACTCACCAGACATGTCACCCATTGAGCTTGTTTGGGATGCTCTGGATTGACGTGTACGACAGCGTGTTCCATTTCCCACCAATATCCAGCAACTTCACACAGCCATTGAAAAGGAATGGAACAACATTCCACAGGCCACAATCAACAGCCTGATCAACTCTATGCAAAGGAGATGTGACACGTTGAATGAGGCAAATGGTGGTCACACCAGATACTGACTGGTTTTCTGATCCACGCCCCTACCTTTTCAAAAAAGTGATCTGTGACCAGCAGATGCATATCTGTATTCCCAGTCATGTGAAATCCATAGATTAGGGCCTAATGAATTTATTTCAATTGACTGATTTCCTTCTATGAAATTGTTGCATGTTGCGTTTATATTTATGTTCAGTGTACTTCCATTGTCGTCCAAGAGGGGCTCAATGTCCTCTCTTCCTCGAACTATGCAGTCTCCAGGTCGGAGGTGGACCTCCAACCAGCAGTACCACAGCGCTCCAGTCCACCCCCAGGAGGTAAAGGCTGAGCGGAAGGCTAGGGAGGCCCAGAGCAGGGCAGCCTGGAGGACCCGCGACGGCTTCCTCTACCCAGGCTTCAGGAGCTCCATCGAGGCCAACGAACACCCCAGGCACCCCGATGAGGCCCGCAGGGATGAGCTCAGGAAGGTGATGTCATAGATAGCCCAGGGTCAGGGGTTAGGGGGTTAGGGGTCAGTGGTCCGGTTACAAAAAACATTTTGCAACAGAAAAGGAAAACAAAAGTTTCTTATTGGATGAGTTCAGATAGCGTCTCTCTGTTTTGGGGAATTGTCTTCCATTTCATGCCTACTAAACACAACCCTGGTTTCAGCAGGCTTCACCAGACCCAGTATTTTTCTTATTGAACTGGTTCTGATCGTACCTGGTTCTGATCGTACCTGGTTCTGATCGTACCTGGTTCTGATCGTACCTGGTTGTTTCTCTTCATTTCTACTGAGCATGAACGGAATGTTCCACCAGGACAACAGGACAGGGTGCCAGGACAGGGTGCCAGGACAGGGTGTCAGGACAGGGTGCCAGGACAGGGTGTCAGGACAGGGTGTCAGGACAGGGTGCCAGGACAGGGTGCCAGGACAGGGTGTCAGGACAGGGTGCCAGGACAGGGTGCCAGGACAGGGTGCCAGGACAGGGTGCCAGGACAGGGTGTCAGGACAGGGTGCCAGGACAGGGTGTCAGGACAGGGTGCCAGGACAGGGTGCCAGGACAGGGTGCCAGGACAGGGTGTCAGGACAGGGTGTCAGGACAGGGTGCCAGGACAGGGTGCCAGGACAGGGTGTCAGGACAGGGTGTCAGGACAGGGTGCCAGGACAGGGTGTCAGGACAGGGAGCTTATGGTTTATGAAGAGAGAGAGATCATATTTTACTAGCGTTTATCTACTGCCTAGTGTTCCCTTCACATCCATATGGCTTACTGGGTCAGAGTGAGGTACATAGTTCAAATGACAGACATCTGTTTGGGGGGCCCACATTGATATTTAAATGATTATGGGCTGATTTGTTATGGGAGAGGTAGTAGAGGCTATCGGGGCTATGGATGAGGTCTCTGGTATTGGACAGGAGATAATGGGACATACCTAATACTGTGTTATGGTTAGTGATGTATATCTCTATAGGGTTATGGTTAGTGATGTATATCTCTATAGGGTTATGGTTAGTGATGTATATCTCTATAGGGTTATGGTTAGTGATGTATATCTCTATAGGGTTATGGTTAGTGATGTATATCTCTATAGGGTTATGGTTAGTGATGTATATCTCTATAGGGTTATGGTTAGTGATGTATATCTCTATAGGGTTATGGTTAGTGATGTATATCTCTATATGGTTATGGTTATGGTTAGTGATGTATATCTCTATATGGTTATGGTTATGGTTAGTGATGTATATCTCTATAGGGTTATGGTTAGTGATGTATATCTCTATAGGGTTATGGTTAGTGATGTATATCTCTATAGGGTTATGGTTATGGTTAGTGATGTATATCTCTATAGGGTTATGGTTAGTGATGTATATCTCTATAGGGTTATGGTTAGTGATGTATATCTCTATAGGGTTATGGTTAGTGATGTATATCTCTATAGGGTTATGGTTAGTGATGTATATCCCTATAGGGTTATGGTTAGTGATGTATATCTCTATAGGGTTATGGTTAGTGATGTATATCTCTATATGGTTATGGTTAGTGATGTATATCTCTATAGGGTTATGGTTAGTGATGTATATCTCTATAGGGTTATGGTTAGTGATGTATATCTCTATAGGGTTATGGTTAGTGATGTATATCTCTATAGGGTTATGGTTATGATGTATATCTCTATAGGGTTATGGTTAGTGATGTATATCTCTATAGGGTTATGGTTAGTGATGTATATCTCTATATATAGTGGTTATGGTTATGGTGAGTGATGTATATCTCTATAGGGTTATGGTTAGTGATGTATATCTCTATAGGGTTATGGTTAGTGATGTATATCTCTATAGGATTATGGTTAGTGATGTATGTATATCTCTATAGGGTTATGGTTAGTGATGTATATCTCTATAGGGTTATGGTTATTAGTGATGTATATCTCTATATGGTTATGGTTATGGTTAGTGATGTATATCTCTATAGGGTTAGGGTTATGGTTAGTGATGTATATACTATAGGGTTATGGTTAGTGATGTATATCTCTATAGGGTTATGGTTAGTGATGTTATCTCTATAGGGTTATGGTTAGTGATGTATATCTCTATAGGGTTATGGTTAGTGATGTATATCTCTATAGGGTTATGGTTATGGTTAGTGATGTATATCTCTATAGGGTTTATGGTTAGTGATGTATATCTCTATATGGTTATGGGTTATGGTATATCTCTATAGGGTTATGGTTAGTGATGTATATCTCTATAGGGTTATGGTTAGTGATGTATATCTCTATATGGTTATGGTTAGTGATGTATATCTCTATAGGGTTATGGTTATGGTTAGTGATGTATATCTCTATAGGGTTATGGTTAGTGATGTATATCTCTATATGGTTATGGTTATGGTTAGTGATGTATATCTCTATAGGGTTATGGTTAGTGATGTATATATATCTATAGGGTTATGGTTAGTGATGTATATCTCTATAGGGTTATGGTTAGTGATGTATATCTCTATAGGGTTATGGTTAGTGATGTATATCTCTATAGGGTTATGGTTATGGTTAGTGATGTATATCTCTATAGTGGTATATCTTATGGTTATGGTGGTTAGTGATGTATATCTCTATAGGGTTATGGTTAGTGATGTATATCTCTATAGGGTTATGGTTATGGTTAGTGATGTATATCTCTATATGGTTATGGTTATGGTTAGTGATGTATATCTCTATAGGGTTATGGTTAGTGATGTATATCTCTATAGGGTTATGGTTAGTGATGTATATCTCTATAGGGTTAGTGGTTATCTCTATAGGGTGATGTATATCTCTATAGGGTTATGGTTAGTGATGTATATCTCTATAGTTATGGTTATGGTTAGTGATGTATATCTCTATAGGGTTATGGTTAGTGATGTATATCTCTATAGGGTTATGGTTAGTGTGTGTATATCTCTCTATAGGGTTATGGTTAGTGATGTATATCTCTATAGGGTTATGGTTAGTGATGTATATCTCTATAGGGTTATGGTTAGTGATGTATATCTCTATAGGGTTATGGTTAGTGATGTATATCTATAGGGTTATGGTTAGTGATGTATATCTCTATAGGGTTATGGTTAGTGATGTATATCTCTATATGGTTATATAGTGATGTATATCTCTATAGGGTTATGATGTGATATCTCTATAGGGTTATGGTTAGTGATGTATATCTCTATAGGGTTATGGTAGTGATGTATATCTCTATAGGGTTATGGTTATGGTTAGTGATGTATATCTCTATATGGGTTATGGTTAGTGATGTATATCTCTATAGGGTTATGGTAGTGATGATGTATATCTCTATAGGGTTATGGTTAGTGATGTATCTCTATCTATATGGTTATGGTCTATAGGGTTATGGTTAGTGATGTATATCTCTATAGGGTTATGGTTAGTGATGTATATCTCTATAGGGTTATGGTTAGTGATGTATATCTCTATAGGGTTATGGTTAGTGATGTATATCTCTATATGGTTATGGTTAGTGATGTATATCTCTATAGGGTTATGGTTAGTGATGTATATCTCTATAGGGTTATGGTTAGTGATGTATATCTCTATATGGTTATGGTTATGGTTAGTGATGTATATCTCTATAGGGTTATGGTTATGGTTAGTGATGTATATCTCTATAGGGTTATGGTTAGTGATGTATATCTCTATAGGGTTATGGTTAGTGATGTATATCTCTATAGGGTTATGGTTAGTGATGTATATCTCTATAGGGGGTTATGGTTAGTGATGTATATCTCTATAGGGTTATGGTTATGGTTAGTGATGTATATCTCTATAGGGTTATGGTTAGTGATGTATATCTCTATAGGTTATGGTTAGTGATGTATATCTCTATAGGGTTATGGTTAGTGATGTATATCTCTATGTATGGTTATGGTTAGTATATCTCTATAGGGTTATGGTTAGTGATGTATATCTCTATAGGGTTATGGTTATGGTGTATATCTCTATAGGGTTATGGTGATGTATATCTCTATAGGGTTATGGTTAGTGATGTATATCTCTATAGGGTTATGGTTAGTGATGTATGTATATCTCTATAGGGTTATGGTTAGTGATGTATATCTCTATAGGGTTATGGTTAGTGATGTATATCTCTATAGGGTTATGGTTAGTGATGTATATCTCTATAGGGTTATGGTTAGTGATGTATATCTCTATATGGTTATGGTTAGTGATGTATATCTCTATAGGGTTATGGTTAGTGATGTATATCTCTATAGGGTTATGGTTAGTGATGTATATCTCTATAGGGTTATGGTTATGGTTAGTGATGTATATCTCTATAGGGTTATGGTTAGTGATGTATATCTCTATAGGGTTATGGTTAGTGATGTATATCTCTATAGGGTTATGGTTAGTGATGTATATCTCTATAGGGTTATGGTTAGTGATGTATATCTCTATAGGGTTATGGTTAGTGATGTATATCTCTATAGGGTTATGGTTAGTGATGTATATCTCTATAGGGTTATGGTTAGTGATGTATATCTCTATAGGGTTATGGTTATGGTTATTAGTGATGTATATCTCTATAGTGTTATGGTTAGTGATGTATATCTCTATAGGGTTATGGTTAGTGATGTATATCTATAGGGGTTATGGTTAGTGATGTATATCTCTATAGGGTTATGGTTAGTGATGTATATCTCTATAGGGTTATGGTTAGTGATGTATATCTCTATAGGGTTATGGTTAGTGATGTATATCTCTATAGGGTTATGGTTAGTGATGTATATCTCTATAGGGTTATGGTTATGGTTAGTGATGTATATCTCTATAGGGTTATGGTTAGTGATGTATATCTCTATAGGGTTATGGTTAGTGATGTATATCTCTATAGGGTTATGGTTAGTGATGTATATCTCTATAGGGTTATGGTTATGGTTAGTGATGTATATCTCTATAGGGTTATGGTTAGTGATGTATATCTCTATAGGGTTATGGTTAGTGATGTATATCTCTATAGGGTTATGGTTATGGTTAGTGATGTATATCTCTATAGGGTTATGGTTAGTGATGTATATCTCTATAGGGTTATGGTTAGTGATGTATATCTCTATAGGGTTATGGTTATGGTTAGTGATGTATATCTCTATAGGGTTATGGTTAGTGATGTATATCTCTATAGGGTTATGGTTAGTGATGTATATCTCTATAGGGTTATGGTTAGTGATGTATATCTCTATATGGTTATGGTTATGGTTAGTGATGTATATCTCTATAGGGTTATGGTTAGTGATGTATATCTCTATAGGGTTATGGTTAGTGATGTATATCTCTATAGGGTTATTATGGTTAGTGATGTATATCTCTATAGGTTATGGTTATGGTTAGTGATGTATATCTCTATATATGGTTATGGTTAGTGATGTATATCTCTATAGGGTTTATGGTTAGTGATGTATATCTCTATAGGGTTATGGTTAGTGATGTATATCTCTATAGGGTTATGGTTAGTGGTTAGTGATGTATATCTCTATAGGGTTATGGTTAGTGATGTATATCTCTATAGGGTTATGGTTATGGTTAGTGATGTATATCTCTATAGGGTTATGGTTAGTGATGTATATCTCTATAGGGTTATGGTTAGTGATGTATATCTGGTAGTGATGTATATCTCTATAGGTTATGGTTAGTGATGTATATCTCTATAGGGTTATATGGTTAGTGATGTATATCTCTATAGGGTTATGGTTAGTGATGTATATCTCTATAGGGTTATGGTTAGTGATGTATATCTCTATAGGGTTATGGTTAGTGATGTATATCTCTATAGGGTTATGGTTAGTGATGTATATCTCTATAGGGTTATGGTTAGTGATGTATATCTCTATAGGGTTATGGTTAGTGATGTATATCTCTATAGGGTTATGGTTAGTGATGTATATCTCTATAGGGTTAGGGTTATGGTTAGTGATGTTCTCTATGATGGTATATCTCTATCTCTAGGGTTATGGTTAGTGATGTATATCTCTATAGGGTTATGGTTAGTGATGTATATCTCTATAGGGTTATGGTTAGTGATGTATATCTCTATAGGGTTATGGTTAGTGATGTATATCTCTATAGGGTTATGGTTAGTGATGTATATCTCTATAGGTTATGGTTAGTGGTTAGTATGGTATGGTTAGTGATGTATATAGGGTTATGGTTAGTGATGTATATCTCTATAGGGTTATGGTTAGTGATGTATATCTCTATAGGGTTATGGTTAGTGATGTATATCTCTATAGGGTTATGGTTAGTGATGTATATCTCTATAGGGTTATGGTTAGTGATGTATATCTCTATAGGTTATGGTTAGTGATGTATATCTCTATAGGGTTATGGTTATGGTTAGTGATGTATATCTCTATAGGGTTATGGTTAGTGATGTATATCTCTATAGGGTTATGGTTAGTGATGTATATCTCTATAGGGTTATGGTATGGTTAGTGATGTATATCTCTATAGGGTTATGGTTAGTGATGTATATCTCTATAGGGTTATGGTTAGTGATGTATATCTCTATAGGGTTATGGTTAGTGATGTATATCTCTATAGGGGTTATGGTTAGTGATGTATATCTATAGGGTTATGGTTAGTGATGTATATCTCTATATGGTTATGGTTAGTGATGTATATCTCTATAGGGTTATGGTTAGTGATGTATATCTCTATAGGGTTTATGGTTAGTGATGTATATCTCTATAGGGTTATGGTTAGTGATGTATATCTCTATAGGGTTATGGTTAGTGATGTATATCTCTATAGGGTTATGGTTAGTGATGTTATATCTCTATAGGGTTATGGTTAGTGATGTATATCTCTATAGGTTATGGTTAGTGATGTATATCTCTATAGGGTTATGGTTAGTGATGTATATCTCTATAGGGTTATGGTTAGTGATGTATATCTCTATAGGGTTATGGTTAGTGATGTATATCTCTATAGGGTTATGGTTAGTGATGTATATCTCTATAGGGTTATGGTTAGTGATGTATATCTCTATAGGTTATGGTTAGTGATATCTCTATAGGGTTATGGTTAGTGATGTATATCTCTATAGGGTTATGGTTAGTGATGTTATCTCTATAGGGTTAGGGTTAGTGATGTATATATAGGGTTATGGTTAGTGATGTATATCTCTATAGGGTTATGGTTAGTGATGTATATCTCTATAGGGTTATGGTTAGTGATGTATATCTCTATAGGGTTATGGTTAGTGATGTATATCTCTATATGGTTATGGTTAGTGATGTATATCTCTATAGGGTTATGGTTAGTGATGTATATCTCTATAGGGTTATGGTTAGTGATGTATATCTCTATAGGGTTATGGTTAGTGATGTATATCTCTATAGGGTTATGGTTAGTGATGTATATCTCTATAGGGTTATGGTTAGTGATGTATATCTCTATAGGGTTATGGTTAGTGATGTATATCTCTATAGGGTTATGGTTAGTGATGTATATCTCTATAGGGTTATGGTTAGTGATGTATATATCTCTATAGGGTTATGGTTAGTGATGTATATCTCTATAGGGTTATGGTTAGTGATGTATATCTCTATAGGGTTATGGTTAGTGATGTATATCTCTATAGTGTTCAGTTAGTGATGTATATATCTATAGCGTTATGGTTAGTGATGTATATCTCTATAGGGTTATGGTTAGTGATGTATTTCTATAGGGTAGTATGGGTGGTTATGGTTAGTGATGTATATCTCTATAGGGTTATGTTATGATGTATATCTCTATAGAGGTTATGGTTAGTGATGTATATCTCTATAGGGTTATGGTTAGTGATGTATATCTCTATAGGGTAGTTATGGGTAGGGTTGGTAGTGATGTACAGTCTATAGGGTATGGTACAGTGATGTATATCTCTATAGGGTTAGGGTTATGGATGTGAGTCATCTATAGGGTTACAGTGATGTTCATCTCTATAACCCCTTAGTGATGTATATCTCTATAGGGTTACAGTGTTCATGTATATGCTATACAGTGTTCTCTATAGACCTGTTAGTGATGTATGTCTCTATAGGGTTATGGTTAGTGATGTATATCTCTATAGGGTCCTACAGTGATGTATATCTCTATAGGGTTATGGTGCCTGTGAGTATACACTATATGGTTCATGGTTTTCAGCATGTTGTCCATCAAGGAGTGCACCCGTATTCATGCCCTGTCCCCCCTGTTCGACTCTAACAATGCAATAGGTTAATACACACTGCTCAGGGACAAACACACTTACACACCCCACCCGTCTTCCCTGTCCCCCCTGTTACTATACACCTGGCAGGGTACACACCTTCACATCACACTTACCCCCACCCAGGGTCCTAGGTTAGTACATGTATATCTATAGGGTTAGGGTTATGGTACACCTGGCAGTAACACAGCTGTTCAGCACACTAACACCCCCACCCAACTGTTAGCCCTGTCCCCCCTTGTTACACATAGGGCAGGTAACACACCTTCAGCACACTAACACCCCCACCGTCTTGTCCCCCCTGTCTCTGTCCCCCCTATACACCAACCAGTACCAGAACCCGTATTAAGCTCTGTCCTACCTGTTACCATCCACCTCACTTGTAGGGTAACACGCTCCACACACCAGGGCCATGTAGTAGTAGGGTACAGTGTTCAGTAGTGCACTGCGTTCAGTAGGATACAGCGTTCAGTAGTGCACTGCGTTCAGTAGGATACAGCGTTCAGCAGGTAACACACCTTCAGCAGGTTACAGCGTCTTTCAGTAGGGTACAGTGTTCAGTAGTGCACTGCGTTCAGTAGGATACAGCGTTCAGTAGGTTACAGCGTTCAGTAGGGTACAGTGTTCAGTAGTGCACTGCGTTCAGTAGGATACAGTGTTCAGTAGGCTACAGCGTTCAGTAGGGTACATTGTTCAGTAGGGCACAGTGTTCAGTAAGTTACAGTGTTCAGTAGGGTACATTGTTCAGTAGTTTACAGTGTTCAGTAGGCACAGTGTTCAGTAGGGTTACAGTGTTCAGTAGGGTTTACAGTGTTCAGTAGTAGTTTACAGTGTTCAGTAGTTTACAGTGTTCAGTAGGGCACAGTGTTCAGTAGGGCACAGTGTTCAGTCGTTTACAGTGTTCAGTCGTTTACAGTGTTCAGTAGGTCACAGTGTTCAGTAGGGCACAGTGTTCAGTAGGGTACAGTGTTCAGTAGGGTACAGTGTTCAGTAGTTTACAGTGTTCAGTTGTTTACAGTGTTCAATCGTTTACAGTGTTCAGTAGGGCACAGTGTTCAGTAGGGTACAGTGTTCAGTAGGGTACAGTGTTCAGTAGGGTACAGTGTTCAGTAGGGCACAGTGTTCAGTAGGTTACAGTGTTCAGTAGGGCACAGTGTTCAGTAGGGCACAGTGTTCAGTAGGGCACAGTGTTCAGTAGGGCACAGTGTTCAGTAGGGCACAGTGTTCAGTAGGGCACAGTGTTCAGTAAGTTACAGTGTTCATTAGGGCACAGTGTTCAGTCGTTTACAGTGTTCAGTCGTTTACAGTGTTCAGTAGGGCACAGTGTTCAGTAGGGTACAGTGTTCAGTAGGGTACAGTGTTCAGTAGGGTACAGTGTTCAGTAGGGCACAGTGTTCAGTTCAGTGTTCATTAGGGCACAGTGTTCAGTCGTTTACAGTGTTCAGTACACAGTGTTCAGTAGGGCACAGTGTTCAGTAGGGTACAGTGTTCAGTAGGGTACAGTGTTCAGTAGGTCAGTTTACAGTGTTCAGTTTACAGTGTTCAGTAGGGCACAGTGTTCAGTAGGGCACAGTGTTCAGTAGGGTACAGTGTTCAGTAGGGCACAGTGTTCAGTAGGGCACAGTGTTCAGTAGGGTACAGTGTTCATTAGTTTACAGTGTTCAGTAGGGTACAGTGTTCAGTAGGGTACAGTGTTCAGTAGGGCACAGTGTTCAGTAGGGCACAGTGTTCAGTAGGGCAAAGTGTTCAGTAAGGTACAGTGTTCAGTAGGGCACAGTGTTCAGTAGGGCACAGTGTTCAGTAGGGTACAGTGTTCAGTAGGGCACAGTGTTCAGTAGGGCACAGTGTTCAGCAGGGTACAGTGTTCAGTAGGGTACAGTGTTCAGTAGGGCACAGTGTTCAGTAGGGCACAGTGTTCAGTAGGGTACAGTGTTCAGTAGGGCACAGTGTTCAGTAGGGCACAGTGTTCAGTAGGGCACAGTGTTCAGTAGGGTACAGCGTTCAGTAGGGTACAGTGTTCAGTAGGGCACAGTGTTCAGTAGGGCACAGTGTTCAGTAGGGCACAGTGTTCAGTAGGGCACAGTGTTCAGTAGGGCACAGTGTTCAGTAGGGTACAGTGTTCAGTAGGGCACAGTGTTCAGCAGGGCACAGCGTTGTGAAACATTCCTAATAATGTGCTCCTTCCTGTGTTCCCTCCCCCAGGAGAGCGTCTTCAGAAGGAGCAGCTGCAGACAGCCCAGTCTCAGTACTCTCGCTGGCTGAGGAAGGTGCTGCCTGACGAACGACATACTTCCACGCCAACCTGCAGCCGAGTCCCACAGTTCAGCTGCCACATGGGCGGGGCCGACCCAGGAAAGCTGCATGACATGCTGAAGGATCAACCAATGAAATACTCCCTCAGGAAACCTGGCCTCACCCTCAAGGTAGGGAACAGGAGTAGGGACAGGAGATTTACCTGTTCAGGAAACACTCCTGCCCCCATTAATGGACAATCACAGAAAACCAAAAGTAATGTTGAGGGGGAATTACAGAACATGGCATCATGTTCTTCCCATGTGGTCCTCTGTAGCTCAGCTGGTAGAGCACGGCGCTTGTAACGCCAAGGTAGTGGGTTCGATCCCCGGGACCACCCATACACAAAAATGTATGCACGCATGACTGTAAGTCGCTTTGGATAAAAGCGTCTGCTAAATGGCATATTATTATTATTATTATGAAATACAGTAAGTGTTGTCTTGCTCCTTGAGCCAGAGATGTGTGATAACGTGTGTGTCAGAGATGGCAGAAGTAGGGGGACGGCCGTACCCCCTGGTTTCAAGTTCAGATGGGAACAGGAGCCTTATTGGACAGGAGCCTTGTTGGACAGGAGCCTTATTGGACAGGAGCCTTATTGGACAGGAGCCTTGTTGGACAGGAGCCTTGTTGGACCGTCCTCGCTCCGTCCTAACCGTCCTCACTCCGCTATCTCCCCGGTCCCTAACCGTCCTCGCTCCGCTATCTCCCCGGTCCCTAACCGCCCTCGCTCCGCTATCTCCCCGGTCCCTAACCGTCCTCGCTCCGCTATCTCCCCGGTCCCTAACCGTCCTCGCTCCGCTATCTCCCCGGTCCCTAACCGTCCTCGCTCCGCTATCTCCCCGGTCCCTAACCGTCCTCGCTCCGCTATCTCCCCGGTCCCTAACCGTCCTCGCTCCGCTATCTCCCCGGTCCCTAACCATCCTCGCTCTGCTATCTCCCCGGTCCCTAATCGTCCTCGCTCCGCTATCTCCCCGGTCCCTAACCGCCCTCGCTCCGCTATCTCCCCGGTCCCTAACCGTCCTCGCTCCGCTATCTCCCCGGTCCCTAACCGTCCTCGCTCCGCTAGAGAAGCTGAAATGAAATACAAAACTTGACCAATGTCAACTACACTGAACAAATATAAAAATGCAAAATGTAAAATGTTGGTCCCATGTTTCATGGGCCGAAATAAAAGATCCCAGAAATGTTCCATAAGCATAATTGTGTTTACATCCCTGTTAGTCAGCATTTCTCCTTTGCCAAGATAATCCATCCACCTGACAGGTGTGGCATATCAAGAAGCTGATTAAACAGCATGAACATTACAAAGGTGCACCTTGTGCTGGGGACAATAAAAGGCCACTTTAAAATGTGTAGTTTTGTCACACAACACAATTCCACATATGTTTTGAGGAAGCGTGCAATTGGCATGCTGACTGCAGGAATGTCCACCAGAGCTGTTGCCAGGGAATTGAATGTTAATTTCTTTACCATAAGCCATAACCTCACAACCGCAGACCACGTGTAACTACGCCAGCCCGGGACCTGCACATCTGGCTTCTTCACCTGCGGTATTGTCTGAGACCAGCCACCCGGCCAGTGGGTGAAACTCTGGGTCGGTATTGTCTGAGACCAGCCACCCGGCCAGTGGGGTGAAACTCTGGGTCGGTATTGTCTGAGACCAGCCACCCGGCCAGTGGGTGAAACTCTGGGTCGGTATTGTCTGAGACCAGCCACCCGGCCAGTGGGTGAAACTCTGGGTCGGTATTGTCTGAGACCAGCCACCCGGCCAGTGGGTGAAACTCTGGGTCGGTATTGTCTGAGACCAGCCACCCGGCCACCCGGTGGGTGAAACTCTGGGTCGGTATTGTCTGAGATCAGCCACCCGGCCAGTGGGTGAAACTCTGGGTCGGTATTGTCTGAGACCAGCCACCCGGCCAGTGGGTGAAACTCTGGGTCGGTATTGTCTGAGATCAGCCACCCGGCCAGTGGGTGAAACTCTGGGTCGGTATTGTCTGAGACCAGCCACCCGGCCAGTGGGTGAAACTCTGGGTCGGTATTGTCTGAGACCAGCCACCCCGGCCAGTGGGTGAAACTCTGGGTCGGTATTGTCTGAGACCAGCCACCCGGCCAGTGGGTGAAACTCTGGGTCGGTATTGTCTGAGACCAGCCACCCGGCCAGTGGGTGAAACTCTGGGTCGGTATTGTCTGAGACCAGCCACCCGGCCAGTGGGTGAAACTCTGGGTTTGCACAACCGAAGAATTTCTGCACAAACAGTCAGAAACCATCTCAGGGAAGCTCATCTGAGTGCTCGTCGTCCTCACCAGGGTCTTGACCTGGTCGCAAGGATCTGTACACAATTCCTGGAAGCTGAAAATGTCCCAGTTCTTCCATGG
>CM072223.1:265500-411494 GCA_036851935.1 Coregonus suidteri
ACTGGCCAATTTATGGAATATTCGAGCCACTTGCCCTGTTAAACAGATACATTGGACTGGAAACTGTTTACATGAGACTATTGAAACATGGTTAATTTGGACACTGTTAAAATAGTCTCAAATGGCTCTGGTTCACCAATACTTCTAGAAATTGTTTAAAATCGGCTTGGCAAACCTATGCAGCGCATGTGCCACAGTCATCTTGGCCCTCTTTAACTTGTTAACAAGATGCTTTGGAGTACTTCCAAACCCCTCCGCATAAACCCTTTAACATTGCCTATGGACCTTGTTAAAACCTAAAAATTTAACCAAAAACAATCCTTCCTAACCCATTGTCTTAACAAGTAAAACTAATGCATGCTTTTAAAAGCCCCAGCCACCCGCCACTGAAGATCCCCAAAAGCTTATATGGGTCCTGAAAACCAAGTACCTGTCTGTTGGAGTAACCAATTAACCACATAAATCTCCAACCCATAAACTAGAATCGCTCATTCGCCGCTCCTTCACTCATGCTGCACACCCAACATATCCTGCACCTGACTTCGGTGACCCAAACCAAAACCTGCACTACCACCTGATTAGTCTATCAAGGCCACTTTTTCCCCAAACCCATCCTCCCCACTTTTACTTGCACTGGCACTCTTACAATTCCTCGAACACCTCCCAACTTAATCACTTAGCAATCCCTTACATCTATTCAAACACCCCTCTAACTGGCTCCGGCCCGTTATATTACTGTTTTCCCTACCCAACATCTTTGGCCCCTTCCTCCATTCTTTTCCAATGATACATTGAAATCTTTTGACATGCTATTTTTCCTTCCTATAACTTGACATCGTTAACCCTTTTAAGATATCTTTCCCAGAACACTTTAATAAAAAACCATTTGTTTTATCCCTTTTGAACCGATCTATTTAACAATTCTGTTAAAATGTGAATAGGGAAATCATTAAAACTTCTGAAAACTTTTAAAACCTTAACTATCGGGAACACCCTTTTTGACTATCTGGAGACAACACTGTGTTATGACTATCTGGAGACAACACTGTGAAAATGATGACTATCTGGAGACAACACTCCTGTTAAAACATGATGACTATCTGGAGACAACATCCTGTTAAACATGATGACTATCTGGAGACAACACTGTGTTAAAACATGATGACTATCTGGAGACAACACTCCTGTTAAAACATGATGACTATCTGGAGACAACATCCTGTGTTAAAACATGATGACTATCTGGAGACAACACTGTGTTAAAACATGATGACTATCTGGAGACAACACTGTGTTAAAACACGATGACTATCTGGAGACAACATCCTGTTAAAACATGATGACTATCTGGAGACAACATCCTGTTAAAACTGTCTAGACAACACTGTTATAACATGATGACTATCTGGAGACAACACTGTGTTAAAACATGATGACTATCTGGAGACATGACTAAAACATGGACTATCTGGAGACAACACTGTGTTAAAACATGATGACTATCTGGAGACAACAAAACATGATGACTATCTGGAGACAACACTGTGTTAAAACATGATGACTATCTGGAGACAACACCCTGTTAAAACATGATGACTATCTGGAGACAACACTGTGTTAAAACATGATGACTATCTGGAGACAACACTGTGTTAAAACACGATGACTATCTGGAGACAACATCCTGTTAAAACATGATGACTATCTGGAGACAACACTGTGTTTAAAATGATGACTATCTGGAGACAACACTCCTGTTAAAACATGATGACTATCTGGAGACAACACTGTGTTAAAACATGATGACTATCTGGAGACAACATCCTGTGTTAAAACATGATGATGACTATCTGGAGACTGGAGACAACACTGTGTTAAAACATGATGACTATCTGGAGACAACACTGTGTTAAAACATGATGACTATCTGGAGACAACACTGTGTTATAACATGATGACTATCTGGAGACAACATCCTGTTAAAACATGATGACTATCTGGAGACAACATCCTGTTATAACATGATGACTATCTGGAGACAACACTGTGTTAAAACATGATGACTATCTGGAGACAACACTGTGTTAAAACATGATGACTATCTGGAGACAACACTATCTGGAGACAACACTGTGTTAAACATGATGACTATCTGGAGACAACATCCTGTTATAACATGATGACTATCTGGAGACAACACTGTGTTAAAACATGATGACTATCTGGAGGACACAACACATGATGTGGAGAAACACTGTGTTAAAACATGATGACTATCTGGAGACAACACTGTGTTAAAACATGATGACTATCTGGAGACAACACTGTGTTAAAACATGATGACTATCTGGAGACATGATGACTATCTGGAGACAAACACTGTGTTAAAACATGATGACTATCTGGAGACAACACTGTGTTAAAACATGATGTTAAAACATGATGACTATCTGGAGACAACACTGTGTTAAAACATGATGACTATCTGGAGACAACATCCTGTTATAACATGATGACTATCTGGAGACAACACTGTGTTAAAACATGATGACTATCTGGAGACAACACTGTGTTAAAACATGATGACTATCTGGAGACAACACTGTGTTAAAACATGATGATGACTGTGTTATCTGATGACTATCTGGAGACAACACTGTGTTAAAACATGATGACTATCTGGAGACAACATCCTGTTAAAACATGATGACTATCTGGAGACAACACTGTGTTAAAACATGATGACTATCTGGAGACAACACTGTGTTAAAACATGATGACTAAAACATCCTGATTAAAACATGATGACTATCTGGAGACAACACTGTGTTAAAACATGATGACTATCTGGAGACAACACTGTGTTAAAACATGATGACTATCTGGAGACAACACTGTGTTAAAACATGATGACTATCTGGAGACAACACTGTGTTAAAACATGATGACTATCTGGAGACAACATCCTGTTAAAACATGATGACTATCTGGAGACAACACTGTGTTAAAACATGATGACTATCTGGAGACAACACTGTGTTAAAACATGATGACTATCTGGAGACAACATCTGTGTTTAAACATGATGACTATCTGGAGACAACACTGTGTTATAACATGATGACTATCTGGAGACAACACTGTGTTAAAACATGATGACTATCTGGAGACAACATCCTGTTTACTCCTGTTAAACATGATGACTATCTGGAGACAACACTGTGTTAAAACATGATGACTATCTGGAGACAACACTGTGTTAAAACATGATGACTATCTGGAGACAACATCCTGTTAAACATGATGACTATCTGGAGACAACACTGTGTTAAAACATGATGACTATCTGGGAGACAACACTGTGTTTAAACATGATGACTATCTGGAGACAACACTGTGTTAAAACATGATGACTATCTGGAACAACACTCCTGTTAAAACATGATGACTATCTGGAGACAACACTGTGTTAAAACATGATGACTATCTGGAGACAACACTGTGTTAAAACATGATGACTATCTGGAGACAACACTGTGTTAAAACATGATGACTATCTGGAGACAACATCCTGTTAAAACATGATGACTATCTGGAGACAACACTGTGTTAAAACATGATGACTATCTGGAGACAACATCCTGTTAAAACATGATGACTATCTGGAGACAACACTGTGTTAAAACATGATGACTATCTGGAGACAACACTGTGTTAAAACATGATGACTATCTGGAGACAACATCCTGTTATAACATGATGACTATCTGGAGACAACACTGTGTTAAAACATGATGACTATCTGGATCTGGTTAAAACATGATGACTACTGGAGACAACACTGTGTTAAAACATGATGACTATCTGGAGACAACATCCTGTTATAAACATGAGACATCTGGAGACAACTGTGTTAAAACATGATGACTATCTGGAGACAACACTAACATGATGACTATCTGGAGACAACACTGTGTTAAAACATGATGACTATCTGGAGACAACACTGTGTTAAAACATGATGACTATCTGGAGACAACATCCTGTTAAAACATGATGACTATCTGGAGACAACACTGTGTTAAAACATGATGACTATCTGGAGACAACACTGTGTTAAAACATGATGACTATCTGGAGACAACACTGTGTTAAAACATGATGACTATCTGGAGACAACACTGTGTTAACACTGATGTTGGAGACAACATGATGATGACTATCTGGAGACAACACTGTGTTAAAACATGATGACTATCTGGAGACAACACTGTGTTAAAACATGATGACTATCTGGAGACACACACTGTGTTAAAACATGATGACTATCTGGAGACAACACTGTGTTTAAAACATGATGACTATCTGGAGACATCCTGTTTAAAACATGATGACTATCTGGAGACAACATCCTGTGTTAAAACATGATGACTATCTGGAGACAACACTGTTATAACATGATGACTATCTGGAGACAACACTGTGTTAAACATGATGATGACTATCTGGAGACAACACTGTGTTAAACATGATGACTATCTGGAGACAACACTGTGTTAAAACATGATGACTATCTGGAGACAACACTGTGTTAAAACATGATGACTATCTGGAGACAACACTGTGTTAAAACATGATGACTATCTGGAGACAACACTGTGTTAAAACATGATGACTATCTGGAGACAACATCTGTGTTAAAACATGATGACTATCTGGAGACAACATCCTGTTAAAACATGATGACTATCTGGAGACAACATCCTGTTAAAACATGATGACTATCTGGAGACAACATCCTGTGTTAAAACATGATGACTATCTGGAGACAACATGTGTTAAAACATGATGACTATCTGGAGACAATCTGGTTAAACATGACACTATCTGGAGACAACACTGTGTTAAAACATGATGACTATCTGGAGACAACATCCTGTTATAACATGATGACTATCTGGAGACAACACTGTTAAAACATGATGACTATCTGGAGACAACATCCTGTTATAACATGATGACTATCTGGAGACAACACTGTGTTAAAACATGATGACTATCTGGAGACAACATCCTGTGTTACACATGATGACTATTGGAGAAAACACTGTGTTAAAACATGATGACTATCTGGAGACAACATCCTGTTATAACATGACTGACTAACACTGTGTTGGATGATGGAGACAACACTGTGTTAAAACATGATGACTATCTGGAGACAACACTGTGTTAAAAACATGATGACTATCTGGAGACAACACTGTGTTAAAACATGATGACTATCTGGAGACAACACTGTTAAACATGATGACTATCTGGAGACACACACTGTGTTAAAACATGATGACTATCTGGAGACAACACTGTGTTAAAACATGATGACTATCTGGAGACAACACTGTGTTAAAACATGAGACATCTGGAGACAACACTGTGTTTAAAACATGATGACTATCTGGAGACAACACTCCTGTTAAACATGATGACTATCTGGAGACAACACATGTTATAACATGATGACTATCTGGAGACAACATCCTGTTAAAACATGATGACTATCTGACAACACTGTGTTAAAACATGATGACTATCTGGAGACAACACTGTGTTAAAACATGATGACTATCTGGAGACAACACTGTGTTAAAACATGATGACTATCTGGAGACAACACTGTGTTAAAACATGATGACTATCTGGAGACAACATCCTGTGTTAAAACATGATGACTATCTGGAGACAACACTGTGTTAAAACATGATGACTATCTGGAGACAACATCTGTGTTAAAACATGATGACTATCTGGAGACAACACTCTGTGTTAAAACATGATGACTATCTGGAGACAACATCTGTGTTAAAACATGATGACTATCTGGAGACAACACTGTGTTAAAACATGATGACTATCTGGAGACAACACTGTGTTAAAACATGATGACTATCTGGAGACAACATCCTGTTAAAACATGATGACTATCTGGAGACAACACTGTGTTAAAACATGATGACTATCTGGAGACAACATCCTGTTAAAACATGATGACTATCTGGAGACAACACTGTGTTAAAACATGATGACTATCTGGAGACAACACTGTGTTAAAACATGATGACTATCTGGAGACAACACTGTGTTAAAACATGATGACTATCTGGAGACAACACTGTGTTAAAACATGATGACTATCTGGAGACAACACTGTGTTAAAACATGATGACTATCTGGAGACAACACCTGTTTAAAACATGATGACTATCTGGAGACAACACTGTGTTAAAACATGATGACTATCTGGAGACAACACTGTGTTAAAACATGATGACTATCTGGAGACAACACTGTGTTATAACATGATGACTATCTGGAGACAACACTGTGTTATAACATGATGACTATCTGGAGACAACATCCTGTTATAACATGATGACTATCTGGAGACAACATCTGGAGACAAACATGTTTAAACATGATGACTATCTGGAGACAACACTGTGTTAAAACATGATGACTATCTGGAGACAACACTGTGTTAAAACATGATGACTATCTGGAGACAACACTGTGTTAAAACATGATGACTATCTGGAGACAACACTGTGTTAAAACATGATGACTATCTGGAGACAACACTGTGTTAAACATGATGACTATCTGGAGACAACATGTGTTATAACATGATGACTATCTGGAGACAACACTGTGTTAAAACATGATGACTATCTGGAGACAACATCCTGTTATAACATGATGACTATCTGGAGACAACATCCTGTTATAACATGATGACTATCTGGAGACAACACTGTGTTAAAACATGATGACTATCTGGAGACAACATCCTGTGTTAAAACATGATGACTATCTGGAGACAACACTGTGTTAAAACATGATGACTATCTGGAGACAACATCTGTTAAAACATGATGACTATCTGGAGACAACACTGTGTTAAAACATGATGTGTTAAAACATGATGACTATCTGGAGACAACATCCTGTTAAAACATGATGACTATCTGGAGACAACATCCTGTTAAAACATGATGACTATCTGGAGACAACACTGTGTTAAAACATGATGACTATCTGGAGACAACACTGTGTTAAAACATGATGACTATCTGGAGACAACACTGTGTTTATAACATGATGACTATCTGGAGACAACATGTGTTAAAACATGATGACTATCTGGAGACAACATCCTGTTAAAACATGATGACTATCTGGAGACAACACTGTGTTAAAACATGATGACTATCTGGATCTGGACAACACTGTGTTAAAACATGATGACTATCTGGAGGTGACACATGATGACTATCTGGAGAAAACACTGTGTTAAACATGATGACTATCTGGAGACAACACTGTGTTAAAACATGATGACTATCTGGAGACAACACTGTGTTAAAACATGATGACTATCTGGAGACAACACTGTGTTAAAACATGATGACTATCTGGAGACAACATCCTGTTATAACATGATGACTATCTGGGAAAACATGATGACTATCTGGAGTGTTAAAACATGATGACTATCTGGAGACAACATCCTGTTAAAACATGATGACTATCTGGAGACAACACTGTGTTAAAACATGATGACTATCTGGAGACAACACTGTGTTAAAACATGATGACTATCTGGAGACAACACTGTGTTAAAACATGATGACTATCTGGAGACAACACTGTGTTAAAACATGATGACTATCTGGAGACTATCTGGATGACTACTGGAGACAACACTGTGTTAAAACATGATGACTATCTGGAGACAACATCCTGTTTAAACATGATGACTATCTGGAGACAACATCTGTGTTATAACATGATGACTATCTGACTATGATGACTATCTGGAGACAACATCCTGTTAAAACATGATGACTATCTGGAGACAACACTGTGTTAAAACATGATGACTATCTGGAGACAACATCCTGTTAAAACATGATGACTATCTGGAGACAACACTGTGTTAAAACATGATGACTATCTGGAGACAACACTGTGTTAAAACATGATGACTATCTGGAGACACACATCCTGATGTTATACAACATGATGACTATCTGGAGACAACACTGTGTTAAAACATGATGACTATCTGGAGACAACACTGTGTTAAAACATGATGACTATCTGGAGAGACAACATGACTGTGTTAAAACATGATGACTATCTGGAGACAACACTGTGTTAAAACATGATGACTATCTGGAGACAACATCTGTGTTAAAAACATGATGACTATCTGGAGACAAACATGAAACATGATGACTATCTGGAGACAACACTGTGTTAAAACATGATGACTATCTGGAGACAACACTGTGTTAAACATGATGACTATCTGGAGACAACACTGTGTTAAAACATGATGACTATCTGGAGACAACATCCTGTTAAAACATGATGACTATCTGGAGACAACACTGTGTTAAAACATGATGACTATCTGGAGACAACATCCTGTTAAAACATGATGACTATCTGGAGACAACATCTGTGTTAAAACATGATGACTATCTGGAGACAACACTGTGTTAAAACATGATGACTATCTGGAGACAACACTGTGTTATAACATGATGACTATCTGGAGACAACATCCTGTTATAAACTATCTGGAGACAACACTGTGTTAAAACATGATGACTATCTGGAGACAACACTGTGTTAAAACATGATGACTATCTGGAGACAACATCCTGTTATAACATGATGACTACTATCTGGACTAAACACTGTGTTAAAACATGATGACTATCTGGAGACAACACTGTGTTAAAACATGATGACTATCTGGAGACAACACTGTGTTTAAACATGATGACTATCTGGAGACAACATCCTGTTAAAACATGATGACTATCTGAGAGACAACATGTGTTAAAACATGATGACTATCTGGAGACAACACTGTGTTAAAACATGATGACTATCTGGAGACAACACTGTGTTAAAACATGATGACTATCTGGAGACAACATCCTGTTATAACATGATGATCTATCTATCTGGAGACAACATAACATGATGACATCTGGAGACAACACTGTGTGTTATCTGGAAACATGATGATGACTATCTGGAGACAACACTGTGTTAAAACATGATGACTATCTGGAGACAACATCCTGTTAAAACATGATGACTATCTGGAGACAACACTGTGTTAAAACATGATGACTATCTGGAGACAACATCCTGTTATAACATGATGACTATCTGGAGACAACATCCTGTTAAAACATGATGACTATCTGGGAGACAACATGATGACTGTGGAGACAAACATGATGACTATCTGGAGACACAACACTGTTAAAACATGATGACTATCTGGAGACAACACTGTGTTAAAACATGATGACTATCTGGAGACAACATCCTGTTAAACATGATGACTATCTCTGTGTTAAAACATGATGACTATCTGGAGACAACATCCTGTTAAAACATGATGACTATCTGGAGACAACATCCTGTTTATAACATGATGACTATCTGGAGACAACACTGTGTTGTGTTAAAACATGATGACTATCTGGAGACAAACACTGTGTTAAAACATGATGACTATCTGGAGACAACATCCTGTGTAAACATGATGACTATCTGGAGACAACACTGTTATAAACATGATGACTATCTGGAGACAACACCTGTTATAACATGATGACTATCTGGAGACAACTGTGTTAAAACATGATGTTATCTGGAAACAACATGTAAAACATGATGACTATCTGGAGACAACATCCTGTGTTAAAACATGATGACTATCTGTGTTAAAACATGATGACTATCTGGAGACAACACTGTGTTAAAACATGATGACTATCTGGAGACAACATCCTGTTAAAACATGATGACTATCTGGAGACAACACTGTGTTAAAACATGATGACTATCTGGAGACAACACTGTGTTAAAACATGATGACTATCTGGAGACAACATCCTGTTAAAACATGATGACTATCTGGAGACAACACTGTGTTAAAACATGATGACTATCTGGAGACAACACTGTGTTAAAACATGATGACTATCTGGAGACAACATGATGACTATCTGAGACATGATGAAACATGTTAAAACATGATGACTATCTGGAGACAACACTGTGTTAAAACATGATGACTATGACAACATGTTAAAACTGATGACTATGGAGACAACACTGTGTTAAAACATGATGACTATCTGGAGTTAAAACATGATGACTATCTGGAGACAACATCTGTGTTAAAAACATGATGACTATCTGGAGACAACACTGTGTTAAAACATGATGACTATCTGGAGACAACATCCTGTGTGATGACTATCTGGAGACAACACTGTGTTAAAACATGATGACTATCTGGAGACAACACTGTGTTAAAACATGATGACTATCTGGAGACAACACTGTGTTAAAACATGATGACTATCTGGAGACAACACTGTGTTATAATCCTGACTATCTGGAGAACATCCTGTGATAACATGATGACTATCTGGAGACAACACTGTGTTTAAAACATGATGACTATCTGGAGACAACATCCTGTTAAAACATGTTAAAACATGATGACTATCTGGAGACAACACTGTGTTAAAACATGATGACTATCTGGAGACAACCTGTGTTAAAACATGTGTTACAAACATGATGATGACTATCTGGAGACAACATCCTGTTAAAACATGATGACTATCTGGAGACAACATCCTGTTAAAACATGATGACTATCTGGAGACAACACTGTGTTAAAACATGATGACTATCTGGAGACAACACTGTGTTAAAACATGATGACTATCTGGAGACAACATCCTGTTAAAACATGATGACTATCTGGAGACAACATCTGTGTTAAAACATGATGACTACTATCTGGAGACTATCTGGAACAACACTGTGTTAAAACATGATGACTATCTGGAGACAACATCTGTGTTAAAACATGATGACTATCTGGAGACAACACTGTGTAAAACATGAAACATGATGATGACTATCTGGAGACAACACTGTGTTAAAACATGATGACTATCTGGAGACAACATCCTGTTAAAACATGATGACTATCTGGAGACAACACTCTGTTAAAACATGATGACTATCTGGAGACAACACTGTGTTAAAACATGATGACTATCTGGAGACAACATCCTGTTAAAACATGTGACTTAAAACATGATGACTATCTGGAGACAACATGACTGTGACAACAAAACATGATGACTATCTGGAGACAACACTCCTGTTAAAACATGATGACTATCTGGAGACAACATCCTGTTAAACATGATGACTATCTGGAGACAACACTGTGAAAACATCCTGTTATGATGACTATCTGGAGACAACATCCTGTTAAAACATGATGACTATCTGGAGACAACATCCTGTTAAAACATGATGACTATCTGGAGACAACACTGTTATAACATGATGACTATCTGGAGATGTGTTAAAACATGATGACTATCTGGAGACAACACTGTGTTAAAACATGATGACTATCTGGAGACAACATCCTGTTATAACATGATGACTATCTGGAGACAACACTGTGTTAAAACATGATGACTATCTGGAGACAACACTGTGTTAAAACATGATGACTATCTGGAGACAACATCCTGTTAAAACATGATGACTATCTGGAGACAACATCCTGTTAAAACATGATGACTATCTGGAGACAACACTCCTGTTAAAACATGATGACTATCTGGAGACAACATCCTGTTAAAACATGATGACTATCTGGAGACAACACTGTGTTAAAACATGATGACTATCTGGAGACAACACTGTGTTAAAACATGATGACTATCTGGAGACAACACTGTGTTTAACATGATGACTATCTGGACTATCTGTTAAAACATGAGACTATCTGGAACAACATGTGTTAAAACATGATGACTATCTGGAGACAACACTCCTGTTAAAACATGATGACTATCTGGAGACAAACACTGTGTTAAAACATGATGACTATCTGGAGACAACATCCTGTTATAAGATGATGACTATCTGGAGACATATCCTGTTATAACATGATGACTATCTGGAGACAACATCCTGTTATAACATGATGACTATCTGGAGACAACACTGTGTTAAAACATGATGACTATCTGGAGACAACACTGTGTTAAAACATGATGACTATCTGGAGACAACATCCTGTTATAACATGATGACTATGACTATCATGATGACTATCTGGAGAGACAACACTGTGTAAAACATGATGACTATCTGGAGACAACACTGTGTTAAAACATGATGACTATCTGGAGACAACACTGTGTTAAAACATGATGACTATCTGGAGACAACACTGTGTTAAAACATGACTATGACTATCTGGAGACTATCTGGAGAACACTGTGTTAAAACATGATGACTATCTGGACTATCTGGAGACAACACTGTGTTAAAACATGATGACTATCTGGAGACAACACTGTGTTAAAACATGATGACTATCTGGAGACTGGAGACAACATCCTGTTAAAACATGATGACTATCTGGAGACAACACTGTGTTAAAACATGATGACTATCTGGAGACAACACTGTGTTAAAACATGATGACTATCTGGAGACAACACTGTGTTAAAACATGATGACTATCTGGAGACAACATCCTGTTATAACATGATGACTATCTGGAGACAACACTGTGTTAAAACATGATGACTATCTGGAGACAACACTGTTTATAACATGATGACTATCTGGAGACAACACTGTGTTATAACATGATGACTATCTGGAGACAACATCCTGTTAAAACATGATGACTATCTGGAGACTGTGTTAAAACATGATGACTATCTGGAGACAACACTGTGTTAAAACATGATGACTATCTGGAGACAACACTGTGTTAAAACATGATGACTATCTGGAGACAACACTGTGTTAAAACATGATGACTATCTGGAGACAACACTGTGTTAAAACATGATGACTATCTGGAGACAACACTGTGTTTAAAACATGATGACTATCTGGAGACAACATGGAGTGTTAAAACATGATGACTATCTGGAGACAACACTGTGTTAAAACATGATGACTATCTGGAGACTGTTATCTGGAGACAACATCCTGTTATAACATGATGACTATCTGGAGACAACACTGTGTTAAAACATGATGACTATCTGGAGACAACACTGTGTTATAACATGATGACTATCTGGAGACAACACTGTGTTAAAACATGATGACTATCTGGAGACAACACTGTGTTAAAACATGATGACTATCTGGAGACAACACTGTGTTAAAACATGATGACTATCTGGAGACAACACTGTGTTAAAACATGATGACTATCTGGAGACAACACTGTGTTAAAACATGATGACTATCTGGAGACAAACACTAAAACATGATGACTATCTGGAGACAACATCTGTGTTAAAACATGATGACTATCTGGAGACAACATGTGTTAAAACATGTGACTAACATGATGACTATCTGGAGACAACACTGTGTTAAAACATGATGACTATCTGGAGACAACACTGTGTTAAAACATGATGACTATCTGGAGACAACACTGTGTTAAAACATGATGACTATCTGGAGACAACATCTGTGTTAAAACATGATGACTATCTGGAGACAACATCCTGTTAAAACATGATGACTATCTGGAGACAACATCCTGTTAAAACATGATGACTATCTGGAGACAACACTGTGTTAAAACATGATGACTATCTGGAGACAACACTGTGTTAAACATGATGACTATCTGGAGACAACACCTGTTAAAACATGACTATCTGGACAACATCTGGAGACAACATCCTGTTATAACATGATGACTATCTGGAGACAACACTGTGTTAAAACATGATGACTATCTGGAGACAACACTGTGTTAAAACATGATGACTATCTGGAGACAACATCCTGACAACATCTGGAGACAACACTGTGTTATAACATGATGACTATCTGGAGACAACACTGTGTTAAAACATGATGACTATCTGGAGACAACATCCTGTTATAACATGATGACTATCTGGAGACAACATCCTGTTAAAACATGATGACTATCTGGAGACAACACTGTGTTAAAACATGATGACTATTAAAACATGATGACTATCTGGAGACAACATCCTGTTATAACATGATGACTATCTGGAGACAACACTGTGTTAAAACATGATGACTATCTGGAGACAACACTGTGTTAAAACATGATGACTATCTGGAGACAACACTGTGTTAAAACATGATGACTATCTGGAGACAACACTGTGTTAAAACATGATGACTATCTGGAGACAACATCCTGTTAAAACATGATGACTATCTGGAGACAACACTGTGTTAAAACATGATGACTATCTGGAGACAACACTGTGTTAAAACATGATGACTATCTGGAGACAACACTGTGTTAAACATGATGACTATCTGGAGACAACACTGTGTTAAAACATGATGACTATCTGGAGACAACATCCTGTTAAAACATGATGACTATCTGGAGACAAGACTGTGTTAAAACAACACTGTGTTAAAACATGATGACTATCTGGAGACAACACTGTGTTAAAACATGATGACTATCTGGAGACAACACTGTGTTAAAACATGATGACTATCTGGAGACAACACTGTGTTAAAACATGATGACTATCTGGAGACAACATCCTGTTATAACATGATGACTATGACTGTTAAAACATGATGACTATCTGGAGACAACACTGTGTTTAAAACATGATGACTATCTGGAGACAACATCCTGTTAAAACATGATGACTATCTGGAGAGTTATAACATGATGACTATCTGGAGACAACCTGTTATAACATGATGACTATCTGGAGACAACACTGTGTTAAAACATGATGACTATCTGGAGACAACCCGAGCCGGCCTGCCGTCCTGTCCCTATCAGACTCGGACCTGGTTTACGAACTCCTGCCTGACCTGACCCTGAGCCTGCCTGCCGTCCTGTCCCTATCTGACTCTGACCTGGTTTATGAACTTCTGCCTGTCCTCGACCTGCCCTTCGCCTGCCTCCTGAGGTTTTAATAAACGACTGTGTATATTGAACCTTCCGTTTCCTGTGTCTGCGTCTGGGTCTTATCCTGAGTTCTGATCATTTGAACTGGCCATGACTGACCCAGCAGACTCGGACCAGCTCCGCAACGCCGTCTCCTCCCAAGAAGCCACCTTTCCCGAGAGAATCCGAGGTTACCCAAGTTCCCCTGAGAGTCTCCGAGGTCTGCCGACTCGCCTCTTCCTGGAGCCGATGCAACTCGGCAGAGCTAGGTTGTCTCCAGCTGAACGTTTACGCTGACTTAACACCAAGAGTTGTCTGAATTGCGGGACTACCGGTCATTACGTGTCTACCTGTCCATTAAAAGACCAGGCTCGTCAGTAGGTACTCATCGTGACGCGCACCGTTCCCAGCCGGACCCTGAATGGGGGGGCCCGGCTAACCGGATCTTTGTCCCAGACGCTGCCCGCTCCCTGGTCCTGGAATGGGCCCAAGACCATTATTCCTCCTCCACCAAACGTTACAGTTGTCACTATGCATTAGGGCAGGTAGCGTTCTCCTGGCATCTGCCAAACCCAGATTTGTCCGTTTGACTGCCAGATGGTGAAGCGTGATTCATCACTCCAGAGAACGTGTTTTCACTGCTCCAGAGTCCAATGGTGGCGAGCTTTACACCACCAGCCATCGCTTGGCATTGCGCATGGTGATCTTAGGCTTGTGTGTGGCTGTTCGGCCATGGAAACCCATTTCATTAAGCTCTCGACAAAGTTATTGTGCTGACGTTGCTTCCAGAGGCAATTTGGAACTCGGTAGTGAGTGTTGCAACTGAGGACAGACGATTTTTACTCGCTACGCGCTTCAGTTCTTCGGCGGTTCTGTGATCTTGTGTGCCTACCACTTTGCGGATGAGCCGTTGTTGCTCCTAGACATTTCCACTTCACAATAACAGCACTTACAGTTGACCGGGGCAGCTCTAGCAGGGCAGAAATTTGATGAACTGACTTGTTGGAAAGGTTGCATCCTATGACGGTGCCACGTTGAAAGTCACTGAGCTCTTCAGTAAGGCCATTCTACTGCAAATGTTTGTCTATGGAGATTGCATGGGGGTGTGCTTGATTTTATACACCTGTGAGCAACAGGTGTGGCTGAAATAGCAGAGTCCAATAATTTGAAGGAGTGTCCACATACTTTCGTATATATAGTGTATCTTAAGATGAATGCACTAACTAAGTCGCTGTGGATGACTGTCTGCTAAATGACTAATATGTAGCGCGAGGAGAGGAGTGAGATCTGCAAGGCCATGATGCTGGAACTAAAACACAGATCAGAGGTCAGACTGAGGGTTTACTCAGTTTAGTTTGTTAAATAACAACATGCTGCTGTTTCCTGCCATGCTTCCTCTGGTCAACTCTATCAACTCAAAACAAACTTCTATTGACATGTATCAGAATGTGGCCTCTCGTTCTATTCTGATCTAGTCCATTGTACTGTATAATCTACTGTACTCTGTCATAACATACACCTGTCAGCAACGGTTATCAATAAATGTCACAATACGGTACAGATTTTTGATGTGTCTTCTGTGGGGCAAGGAGATCTCCAGCTCCGCTAAAACCAACTGTGTGACGTTTTCAAGGGATTATCAAATAAATGTTACAACTACTTGGTTGTAATATGATCACCTCTTGATGAGCAGTCAGAACTACTAATTTCCGATTATTCCATGCAAAACAATTGTGCACATTTAGCTCTATCATTAGAGTTATACAGCAAGTAACTGCAAGCTTTTCATGATCAGTAAACATCAATTGATCATGTAGTTTCAGATGGGTAGCCTATCCATTTGGCATGTAGCTAGCTGGCTAAGCAAACAACTTGTCATTTATCTTCCTTCGTCATCTTTTGTTTTGGAAAGATCTTGACATTGGCAAGTATTTGAGTCAAAACTCATCCTGGTAAAGTTGTCAGTCTGACTACTGTCATCACCACTAATAGCTGGCAAGTACATTTGGTTAATAGACGGCTATCTGTCTAGTTTATCCCTGAAAGTTAGCTTGTTAACTAGCCAATTTGACGTGGTCCATCAATCAATGTAGCCTATCATATATCTGTCAGCAGCATTTTAAACTCAATTAAAAACAATGTTGAAAAGGGGATAGTATTAGTTAGCCAACTTAGGTACGTTGGTTGGAGAAAAAAGTACATAACTTACCACTATGTTTAGCCAACTGACAAAGTTTCTTGCTACTGGTACTAGCTTGTCAACATTATTAGCTAACAATACACATTCAATTACTTCTACTGGTACTAGCTTGTCAAAATTATTAGCTACCTATACATATTACATGACTTCTACTGGTACTAGCTTGTCAACATTATTAGCTAGCTATACACATTACATGACTTCTACTGGTACTAGCTTGTCAAAATTATTAGCTACCTATACATATTACATGACTTCTACTGGTACTAGCTTGTCAACATTATTAGCTAGCAATACACATTCAATAACTTCTACTGGTACTAGCTTGCCAAAATTATTAGCAACATTATTAGCTAGCTATACACATTCAATTACTTCTACTGGTACTAGCTTGTCAACATTATTAGCTAGCAATATACATTCAATTACATCTACTGGTACTAGCTTGCCAAAATTATTAGCAACACTATTAGCTAGCTATATACATTCAATTACTTCTACTGGTACTAGCTTGTCAACATTATTAGCTACCTATACACATTACATGACTTCTACTGGTACTAGCTTGTCAACATTATTAGCTACCTATACACATTATATGACTTCTACTGGTACTAGCTTGCCAACATTATTAGCAACATTATTATCTAGCTATACACATTACATGACTTCTACTGGTACTAGCTTGTCAACATTATTAGCTACCTATACACATTACATGACTTCTACTGGTACTAGCTTGTCAACATTATTAGCTACCTATACACATTACATGACTTCTACTGGTACTAGCTTGCCAACATTATTAGCAACATTATTATCTAGCTATACACATTACATGACTTCTACTGGTACTAGCTTGTCAACATTATTAGCTACCTATACACATTACATGACTTCTACTGGTACTAGCTTGTCAACATTATTAGCTACCTATACACATTACATGACTTCTACTGGTACTAGCTTGTCAACATTATTATCTAGCTATACACATTACATGACTTCTACTGGTGCTAGCTTGTCAACATTATTATTAGCTAGCTATACACATTACATGACTTCTACTGGTACTAGCTTGTCAACATTATTATCTAGCTATACACATTACATGACTTCTACTGGTACTAGCTTGTCAACATTATTAGCTAGCTATACACATTACATGACTTCTACTGGTACTAGCTTGTCAACATTATTAGCTAGCTATACACATTACATGACTTCTACTGGTACTAGCTTGTCAACATTATTAGCTAGCTATACACATTACATGACTTCTACTGGTACTAGCTTGTCAACATTATTAGCTAGCTATACACATTACATGACTTCTACTGGTACTAGCTTGTCAACATTATTAGCTAGCGATACACATTACATGACTTCTACTGGTACTAGCTTGTCAACATTATTAGCTAGCTATACACATTACATGACTTCTACTGGTACTAGCTTGTCAACATTATTAGCTAGCTATACACATTACATGACTTCTACTGGTACTAGCTTGTCAACATTATTAGCTAGCTAGCTAGCTAGCTTGACAGGCAGGGCTCATAAAGGATGGACAATTAACCTAAACCACACATACTTGTCAGGTATAGCACATTTTTATGTCACTTAAATCTCCAATTAGTGGTGGCCAATGTTGAGATAGAAAGGTGTAATCCAGCTCTGTTTCTGCACTGAAATGCATTGGAGCATGCTGCGCTTGCCCCCCAGCTGTGAATGGAATGGCATAACATTCTACTGTACTCTGTCATAACATTCTACTGTACTCTGGCATAACATTCTACTGTTCTCTGTCATAACATTCTACTGTACTCTGTCATAACATTCTACTGTACTCTGGCATAACATTCTACTGTTCTCTGGCATAACATTCTACTGTACTCTGGCATAACATTCTACTGTACTCTGGCATAACATTCTACTGTACTCTGTCATAACATTCTACTGTACTCTGGCATAACATTCTACTGTTCTCTGTCATAACATTCTACTGTTCTCTGTCATAACATTCTACTGTACTCTGTCATAACATTCTACTGTTCTCTGTCATAACATTCTACTGTACTGGCATAACATTCTACTGTACTCTGGCATAACATTCTACTGTACTCTGGCATAACATTCTACTGTACTCTGGCATAACATTCTACTGTACTCTGTCATAACATTCTACTGTTCTCTGGCATAACATTCTACTGTACTCTGTCATAACATTCTACTGTTCTCTGGCATAACATTCTACTGTACTCTGGCATAACATTCTACTGTACTGGCATAACATTCTACTGTACTCTGTCATAACATTCTACTGTACTCTGGCATAACATTCTACTGTACTCTGTCATAACATTCTACTGTACTGGCATAACATTCTACTGTACTCTGTCATAACATTCTACTGTTCTCTGTCATAACATTCTACTGTACTGGCATAACATTCTACTGTACTCTGGCATAACATTCTACTGTACTCTGGCATAACATTCTACTGTACTCTGTCATAACATTCTACTGTACTCTGGCATAACATTCTACTGTACATGGCATAACATTCTACTGTACTCTGTCATAACATTCTACTGTTCTCTGTCATAACATTCTACTGTACTCTGGCATAACATTCTACTGTTCTCTGTCATAACATTCTACTATACTCTGGCATAACATTCTACTGTACTCTGGCATAACATTCTACTGTACTCTGGCATAACATTCTACTGTACTCTGTCATAACATTCTACTGTACTGGCATATCATTCTACTGTACTCTGTCATAACATTCTACTGTACTGGCATAACATTCTACTGTACTCTGTCATAACATTCTACTGTACTGTCATAACATTCTACTGTACTGGCATAACATTCTACTGTTCTCTGTCATAACATTCTACTGTACTCTGGCATAACATTCTACTGTACTCTGGCATAACATTCTACTGTACTCTGGCATAACATTCTACTGTTCTCTGTCATAACATTCTACTGTACTCTGTCATAACATTCTAATGTTCTCTGTCATAACATTCTACTGTTCTCTGTCATAACATTCTACTGTACTGGCATAACATTCTACTGTACTCTGTCATAACATTCTACTGTACTCTGGCATAACATTCTACTGTACTCTGGCATAACATTCTACTGTACTCTGGCATAACATTCTACTGTTCTCTGTCATAACATTCTACTGTACTCTGGCATAACATTCTACTGTACTCTGGCATAACATTCTACTGTACTCTGGCATAACATTCTACTGTACTCTGGCATAACATTCTACTGTACTCTGGCATAACATTCTACTGTACTGGCATAACATTCTACTGTACTCTGTCATAACATTCTACTGTACTGGCATAACATTCTACTGTACTGGCATAACATTCTACTTTACTCTGTCATAACATTCTACTGTACTCTGGCATAACATTCTACTGTACTCTGGCATAACATTCTACTGTACTCTGGCATAACATTCTACTGTACTCTGGCATAACATTCTACTGTACTCTGGCATAACATTCTACTGTACTCTGTCATAACATTCTACTGTACTCTGGCATAACATTCTACTGTACTCTGGCATAACATTCTACTGTACTCTGGCATATCATTCTACTGTACTCTGGCATATCATTCTACTGTACTCTGGCATAACATGCTACTGTACTCTGGCATAACATGCTACTGTACTCTGGCATAACATTCTACTGTACTCTGTCATAACATTCTACTGTACTCTGTCATAACATTCTACTGTACTGGCATAACATTCTACTGTACTCTGGCATAACATTCTACTGTTCTCTGGCATAACATTCTACTGTACTGGCATAACATTCTACTGTACTCTGGCATAACATTCTACTGTACTGGCATAACATTCTACTGTACTCTGGCATAACATTCTACTGTACTGGCATAACATTCTACTGTACTCTGGCATAACATTCTACTGTACTGGCATAACATTCTACTGTACTGGCATAACATGCTACTGTACTAGCATAACATTCTACTCCATGTTTTATTAGTGTGGACAGGTCATAAACCTGAAACTCTTTCTCCTAGTAAGTCAAGTCTTTCTGCTAGTACCACCCATGTGGCTGAAACCTGATATGCATCTCTGCATGGCAGATATCTCAGCTTGGTTGTGATAGCGAATAACTACTGTGGCATGTTAGTATGGTTGGGACTGTAATAGGGAATAGCTAGTAGCTACTGTGCCATGATAGGTCTGGTACGTACCGCGTTGTCCCCAGTCTTCCCAGACAGGATGGCCCTGGCCTTGGCCTTAGTGAGGGGGAAGTATTTGAGATAGGACTCCAGCAGCAGCTTGCCCAGGCTCCTCAGGTCGGCAGCCTCAGGGTGCATGGTGTCCATGTCAGTAGAGAACTCAGCTAGGAGCTTCTCCTTCTCAGCCTGGGGCATCCGGCCAAAACGAATGGCTGAATGGGAAACAACACAGACAGCACAACATTATCAGATCAATAATGACAAACCTCCTGGCATTGACAACTTAGATGGAAAGCTACTGAGGATGGTAGCGGACTCTATGGCCACTCCTATCTGTCATATCTTTAATCTGAGCCTAGAGGAAAGTGTTTGTCCTCAGGCCTAGAAGGAAGCATAAGTCATTCCGCTACCCAAGAGTGGTAAAGCAGCCTTTACTGGTTCTAACAGCAGACCTATCAGCTTGCTGCCAGCTCTTAGCAAACTGTTGGAAAAAATGGCGTTTGACCAAATACAATGCTATTTCTCTGTAAACAAATTGACAACAGACTTTCAGCATGCTTATAGAGAAGGGCACTCAACATGTACTGCACTGACACACATTACTGATGATTGGTTGAAAGAAATTGATAAGAAGAAGATTGTGGGAGCTGTACTGTTAGATTTCAGTGCAGCCTTTGATATTATTGACCATATCCTGTTGTTGATAAAAACGTATGTTTTATGGCTTTTCAACCTCTGCTATATCGTGGATTCAGAGCTATCGATCTAATAAAACTCAGAGGGTTTTCTTTAATGGAAGCCTCTCTAATGTCAAACATGTAAAGTTGGGTGTACTGCAGGGCAGCTCTCTAGGCTTCCATTGCAGGACAAATTTTAGTGGAATGGCGCCGGAGGGGATGGCTGCCGTTTTATGGACTCTTAACCAACCGTGCTATTTGGTTTGTTTTTTCGCATTGTTTGTAACTTATTTTGTACATAATGGTGCTGCTACCGTCTCTTATGACCGAAAAGAGCTTCTGGACATCAGAACAGCGATTACTCAGCGTGAACTGGACAAATAATTTTTCTTTAATGAGTTGGACGAGAGGGATTTGCTCCAGACACCCGACAGGACCCTTATCCCCGTAATTCGCAGGAGAAAGAGACAGAGATATTGCGGAAGGAGATCGGGGTGCCTGGTAAGGAGCTGGCGACGAGTGGCTAATCTGCCTTTGCCATCGGTAATAATAATAATAATAATAATATGCCATTTAGCAGACGCTTTTATCCAAAGCGACTTACAGTCATGCGTGCATAATTTTTTTTGTGTACGGTACTATTGGCCAACGTACAATCGCTTGATTTGATTAGGCCCACTACTCTTTGACCTGCCACTGGCATTAAACAAAGCATGTGTGTCCATGTATGCTGACGATTCAACCATATACAGTACCAGTCAAAAGTACTTTTTCTACTGACAAAAGGTTGGCTATTTGAAGAATCTCAAATATATTTTGATTTGTTTAACACTTTTTTGGTTACTACATGATTCCATATGTGTTATTTCATAGTTTTGATGTCTTCACTATTATTCTACAATGTAGAAAATAGTAAAAAAATAAAGAAAAACCCTTCAATGAGTAGGTGTGTCCAAACTTTTGACTGGTCGTGTACGTGTCAGCAACCATAGCTAATGAAGTCACTGAAACTCTTAACAAGGAGTTGCAGTCAGTTTTGGAATGGGGTGGCCAGTAATAAACTGGTCCTGAACATCTCTAAAACTAAGAACATTGTATTTGGTACAAATCTGGTAATGAATGGTGTGGCAGTTGAACAAGTTGAGGAGACTAAATTACTTGGTGTTACCTTAGATTGTAAACTGTCATGGTCAAAACATTTAGATTCAATGGTTGTAAAGACGGGAAGAGGTATGACCATAGTTGTCACGGATTCAGCCGAGGCTGCTCCTCCTCCCTGCTCGGGCAGGCTTCGGCGTTCGTCGTCCCCGGAGTACTAGCTGCCACCGATCTATGTTTCGGTGTTTGACTTGTTGTGTCTGATTGTGTACACCTGTTCCCCATTATGTTGTATTGTATTCCCTATTTAACCCTCTGTCGTGCATTGTGTGTTATTGTTTTGTGTCATCGACAGTGTACCGGTTGTTAGTTTTCTCCGTTGTTTGGAGACTGTTTATTTCATTTTACATTTACATTTTAGTCATTTAGCAGATGCTCTTATCCAGAGCGACTTACAGTTAGTGCATACATTATAATTTTGTAGATTTTTTTTTATTATTATTATTATTATTATTTTTATACTGGCCCCCCATGGGAATCGAACCCACAACCCTGGCGTTGCAAACGCCATGCTCTACCAACTGAGCTACCTCCCTGCCAGCCATTCCCTCCCCTACCCTACCCTGGACGACGCTGAGCCAATTGTGTGGGTCTCCCGGTCGCGGCCAGCTACGACAGAGCCTGGATTCGAACCAGGATCTCTAGTGGCACAGTTAGCACTGCGATGCAGTGCCTTAGACCACTGCGCCACTGGCGACTTTTATTAAAGTACGATTTCCAGTAGCTCTGTGTCCTGCGTGTGACTTCACCTACCGCATTTCACTGTCGCCGTTTCTGACAATAGTGAAGTGATGCTCTGCTTTTTTGAGACCACACTCCACAAAGCAAGTCCTGCAGGCTCTAGTTTTGTCTTATCTTGATTATTGTCCAGTCATGTGGTCAAGTGCTGCAAAGAAAGACCTACTTAAGCTGCGGATGGACATCATGAAAATGATCGAAGAGGTTGAGGGTAGAGGAAGTTCAGGAGTAAAAACAAACAAAATATAACTTTTGTAAAGTTGACTGTCCATAAAATGTTTATAGTATGTATAAGCTGGAAGTAGAGGCCTAAGCGTTGTTGTTCACTAGTTTACTCCAATTAGGGAAGGGGTGGTGGGGTTGGAAAGTAATAAAGGGAAATATATTTTTTTAAAGGATATGTATATGTATGTATGTGTATATATATATGTATGTATGTATATATATATATATGTATATATATATATATATATATATATATACACACAGTGGGGAAAAAAGTATTTAGTCAGCCACCAATTGTGCAAGTTCTCCCACTTAAAAAGATGAGAGAGGCCTATAATTTTCATCATAGGTACACGTCAACTATGACAGAGAAATTGAGAAAAAAAATCCAGAAAATCACATTGTAGGATTTTTAATGAATTTATTTGCAAATTATGGTGGAAAATAAGTATTTGATCAACTACAAACAAGCAAGATTTCTGGCTCTCACAGACCTGTAACTTCTTCTTTAAGAGGCTCCTCTGTCCTCCACTCGTTACCTGTATTAATGGCACCTGTTTGAACTTGTTATCAGTATAAAAGAGACCTGTCCACAACCTCAAACAGTCACACTCCAAACTCCACTATGGCCAAGACCAAAGAGCTGTCAAAGGACGCCAGAAACAAAATTGTAGACCTGCACCAGGCTGGGAAGACTGAATCTGCAATAGGTAAGCAGCTTGGTTTGAAGAAATAAACTGTGGGAGCAATTATTGGGAAATGGAAGACATACAAGACCACTGATAATCTCCCTCGATCTGGGGCTCCACGCAAGATCTCACCCCGTGGGGTCAAAATGATCACAAGAACGGTGAGCAAAAATCCCAGAACCACACGGGTGGACCTAGTGAATGACCTGCAGAGAGCTGGGACCAAAGTAACAAAGCCTACCATCAGTAACACACTACGCCGCCAGGGACTCAAATCCTGCAGTGGCAGACGTGTCCCCCTGCTTAAGCCAGTACATGTCCAGGCCCGTCTGAAGTTTGCTAGTGTGCATTTGGATGATCCAGAAGAGGATTGGGAGAATGTCATGTGGTCAGATGAAACCAAAATATAACTTTTTGGTAAAAACTCAACTCGTCGTGTTTGGAGGACAAAGAATGCTGAGTTGCATCCAAAGAACACCATACCTACTGTGAAACATGGGGGTGGAAACATCATGCTTTGGGGCTGTTTTTCTGCAAAGGGACCAGGACGACTGTTCCGTGTAAAGGAAATAATGAATGGGGCCATGTATCGTGAGATTTTGAGCGAAAACCTCCTTCCATCAGCAAGGGCATTGAAGATGAAACGTGGCTGGGTCTTTCAGCAGGACAATGATCCCAAACACACCGCCCGGGCAACGAAAGAGTGGCTTCGTAAGAAGCATTTCAAGGTCCTGGAGTGGCCTAGCCAGTCTCCAGATCTCAACCCCATAGAAAATCTTTGGAGGGAGTTGAAAGTCCGTGTTGCCCAGCGACAGCCCCAAAACATCACTGCTCTAGAGGAGATCTGCATGGAGGAATGGGCCAAAATACAAGCAACAGTGTGTGAAAACCTTGTGAAGACTTACAGAAAACATTTGACCTGTGTCATTGCCAACAAAGGGTATATAACAAAGTATTGAGAAACTTTTGTTATTGACCAAATACTTATTTTCCACCATAATTTGCAAATAAATTCATTAAAAATCCTACGATGTGATTTTCTGGATTTTTTTGTCAAATTTTGTCTGTCATAGTTGACGTGTACCTATGATGAAAATTACAGGCCTCTCTCATCTTTTTAAGTGGGAGAACTTGCACAATTGGTGGCTGACTAAATACTTTTTTCCCCCACTGTATATATATATATATATATATATATATATATACACACACAGTGGGGAGAACAAGTATTTGATACACTGACGATTTTGCAGGTTTTCCTACTTACAAAGCATGTAGAGGTCTGTAATTTTGATCATAGGTAACTTCAACTGTGAGAGACGGAATCTAAAACAAAAATCCAGAAAATCACATTGTATGATTTTTAAGTAATTAATTTGCATTTTATTGCATGACATAAGTATTTGATCACCTACCAACCAGTAAGAATTCCGGCTCTCACAGACCTGTTAGTTTTTCTTTAAGAAGCCCTCCTGTTCTCCACTCATTACCTGTATTAACTGCACATGTTTGAACTCATTACCTGTATAAAAGACACCTGTTCACACACTCAATCAAACAGACTCCAATCTCTCCACAATGACCAAGACCAGAGAGCTGTGTAAGGACATCAGGGATAAAATTGTAGACCTGCACAAGGCTGGGATGGGCTACATGACAATAGGCAAGCAGCTTGGTGAGAAGGCAACAACTGTTGGCCCAATTATTAGAAAATGGAAGAAGTTCAAGATGACAGTCAATCACTCTCGGTCTGGGGCTCCATGCAAGATCTCACCTCGTGGGGCATCAATGATCATGAGGAAGGTGAGGGATCAGCCCAGAACTACACGGCAGGACCTGGTCAATGACCTGAAGAGAGCTGGGACCACAGTCTCAAAGAAAACCATTAGTAACACACTACGCCGTCATGGATTAAACCCCTGCTCAAGCCAGCGCATATCCAGGCCCGTCTGAAGTTTGCCAATGACCATCTGGATGATCCAGAGGAGGAATGGGAGAAGGTCATGTGGTCTGATGAGTCAAAAATAGAGCTTTTTGGTCTAAACTCCACTCGCCGTGTTTGGAGGAAGAAGAAGGATGAGTACAACCCCAAGAACACCATCCCAACCGTGAAGCATGGAGGTGGAAAACATCATTCTTTGGGGATGCTTTTCTGCAAAGGGGACAGGACGACTGCACCGTATTGAGGAGAGGATGGATGGGGCCATGTATCGCGAGATCTTGGCCAACTTCCCTCAGTAAGAGCATTGAAGATGGGTCGTGGCTGGGTCTTCCAGCATGACAACGACCCGAAACACACAGCCAGGGCAACTAAGGAGTGGCTCCGTAAGAAGCATCTCAAGGTCCTGGAGTGGCCTAGCCAGTCTCCAGACCTGAACCCAATAGAACATCTTTGGAGGGAGCTGAAAGTCCGTATTGCCCAGCGACAGCCCCGAAACCTGAAGGATCTGGAGAAGGTCACGACGAGTTGAGTTTTTACCAAAAAGTTATATTTTGGTTTCATCTGACCAAATGACATTCTCCCAATCCTCTTCTGGGTCATCCAAATGCACTCTAGCACACTTCAGACGGGCCTGGACATGTACTGGCTTAAGCAGGGGGACACGTCTGGCACTGCAGGATTTGAGTCCCTGGCGGCGTAGTGTGTTACTGATGGTAGGCTTTGTTACTTTGGTCACAGCTCTCTGCAGGTCATTCACTAGGTCCACCCGTGTGGTTCTGGGATTTTTGTTCACCGTTCTTGTGATCATTTTGACCCCACGGGGTTAGATCTTGCGTGGATTCCCAGATCGAGGGAGATTATCAGTGGTCTTGTATGTCTTCCATTTCCTAATAATTGCTCCCACAGTTGATTTCTTCAAACCAAGCTGCTTACCATTTGCAGATTCAGTCTTCCCAGCCTGGTGCAGGTCTACAATTTTGTTTCTGGTGTCCTTTGACAGCTCTTTGGTCTTGGCCATAGTGGAGTTTGGAGTGTGACTGTTTGAGGTTGTGGACAGGTCTCTGTTATACTGATAACAAGTTCAAACAGGTGCCATTAATACAGGTAACGAGTGGAGGACAGAGGAGCCTCTTAAAGAAGAAGTTAGAGGTCTGTGAGAGCCAGAAATCTTGCTTGTTTGTAGGTGACCATATACTTATTTTCCACCATAATTTGCAAATAAATTCATTAAAAATCCTACAATGTGATTTTCTGGACATCTTTTTAAGTGGGAGAACTTGCACAATTGGTGGCTGACTAAATACTTTTTTTCCCCACTGTATACAGTGAGGGAAAAAAGTATTTGATCCCCTGCTGATTTTGTACGTTTGCCCACTGACAAAGACATGATCAGTCTATAATTTTAATGGTAGGTTTATTTGAACAGTGAGAGACAGAATAACAACAACAAAAAAATCCAGAAAAAACGCATGTCAAAAATGTTATAAATTGATTTTCATTTTAATGAGGGAAATAAGTATTTGACCCCTCTGCAAAACATGACTTAGTACTTGGTGGCAAAACCCTTGTTGGCAATCACAGAGGTAAGACGTTTCTTGTAGTTGGCCACCAGGTTTGCACACATCTCAGGAGGGATTCTGTCCCACTCCTCTTTGCAGATCTTCTCCAAGTCATTAAGGTTTCGAGGCTGATGTTTGGCAACTCGAACCTTCAGCTCCCTCCACAGATTTTCTATGGGATTAAGGTCTGGAGACTGGCTAGGCCTTCCAGGACCTTAATGTGCTTCTTCTTGAGCCACTCCTTTGTTGCCTTGGCCATGTGTTTTGGGTCATTGTCATGCTGGAATACCCATCCACGACCCATTTTCAATGCCCTGGGTGAGGGAAGGAGGTTCTCCCCCAAGATTTGACGGTACACATCCCTTTGATGCAGTAAAGTTGTCCTGTCCCCTTAGCAGAAAAACACCCCCAAAGCATAATGTTTCCACCTCCATGTTTGACGGTGGGGATGGTGTTCTTGGGGTCATAGGCAGCATTCCTCCTCCTCCAAACACGGCGAGTTGAGTTGATGCCAAAGAGCTCCATTTTGGTCTCATCTGACCACAACACTTTCACCCAGTTCTCCTCTGAATCATTCAGATGTTCATTGGCAAACTTCAGACGGGCATGTATATGTGCTTTCTTGAGCAGGGGGACCTTGCGGGCGCTGCACAATTTCAGTCCTTCACGGCGTAGTGTGTTACCAATTGTTTTCTTGGTGACTATGGTCCCAGCTGCCTTGAGATCATTGACAAGATCCTCCTGTGTAGTTCTGGGCTGATTCCTCACCGTTCGTATGATCATTGCAACTCCACGAGGCCGAGGGAGATTGACAGTTATTTTGTGTTTCTTCCATTTGCGAATAATCGCACCAACTGTTGTCACCTTCTCACCAAGCTGCTTGGCGGTGGTCTTGTAGCCCATTCCAGCCTTGTGTAGGTCTACAATCTTGTCCTTGACATCCTTGGAGAGCTCTTTGGTCTTGGCCATGGTGGAGAGTTTGGAATCTGATTGATTGATTGCTTCTGTGGACAGGTGTCTTTTATACAGGTAACAAGCTGAGATTAGGAGCACTCCCTTTAAGAGTGTGCTCCTAATCTCAGCTCGTTACCTGTATAAAAGACACCTGGGAGCCAGAAATCTTTCTGATTGAGAAGGGGTCAAATACTTATTTCCCTCATTAAAATGCAAATCAATTCATAACATTTTTTACATGCGTTTTTCTGGATTTTTTTTGTTGTTATTCTGTCTCTCACTGTTCAAATACACCTACCATTAAAATTATAGACTGATCATTTCTTTGTCAGTGGGCAAACGTACAAAATCAGCAGGGGATCAAATACTTTTTTCCCCTCACTGTACATGTTTCTAGTTTTCTATAAATATGATGATTAAAACTGATCATAATAATCAGTAACAAATAAATATTGATAAATACTGACTCAAAGAGTGACTATACTACTGATTATTATATGACTTCCTATCAAATGTTGTACCTTTATACACCTTTCTACAGTCTGCCATTACAGTCAAATACCAGTATAAGTTGTTGACCACAGTCTCAAGTGTCATTAAATGACAAATATCATCAAGTTTAGGCAGACAGAGGTGATATAACCAGAGTTATATATAGAGAGAGACAGAATTCCTAGAAAATCATGTTTTTTCCTCTGATAGATAGAATGGATAGATAGAATGGATAGGTTAGGGATAGGGTTAGGGTTAGGGTTAGGGTTAGGGATAGGGTTAGGGATAGGGTTAGGGATAGGGTTAGGGTTAGGGTTAGGGTTAGGATAGGGATAGGTTGAACTGGAGCTTTATGAATGGAGGTAAGTCAGACACAAAACCAGTCTGTGGATTTACCAACACGTCTCTAACACAGGTTTACAGTATATTACATTATATGTCTAATACAGGATTATATTCCCATCTCCTCTGCGTCAGTCAGACGGCGGGACAAAGCTGTTTCATTTAGTAGAAGTCAACAGTATTCAGTTGGCCTGTTATATATGGCGAGGGTTAGGGTTAGGTCTAAACCTGTTGTTGCATAATGGTGACTTGCAGAGTAATACATTATCTGGTCTATCAGCCATCACACCTTTTGTAAATGTATATGTTGCTCCTCCTACACCTGGGCACCCAGCCAAGCACCATGACACAGCAGAATCTACAGCCAGCCACCTAGCGCCAGCGTGTGTGCCTACATGTGTAAACCTCTGTGAATCATTGATGAAAACACAGATTTCACTAGCCACTACAGCTTATGGGATGGGATGTGAGAGTGAGTGAGTGAGTATATAAGGAGCAACTCAGATGACCCTGCCACTACAGGGACTACACCTGGACTAGAACCACATGACTCTCTCTGGGAGCAACCTTGTCTCAGAGCAAAGCGTATTTTACTCAAATCCGTGCCACTCCATTTAGTATGATATGTTACTTTACGTTAGGTTACATTACATTGGCCTACCAATGTAATAGCGGTTGTACAATAGCATATCGTATAGTATCCTACGTCTTGATCGCACCAGTTTGCTTTGACTCGTTTAGTAAGGTATATTAGGTTTGATGCTTTAGTAAGATATATTATGTTCGACTGCTTTAATATGATATACTATGTTCAACTGCTTTAGTATGATTTATTACGTTAGACTGCTTTAGTATGATATATTACTTTCGACTGCTTTAGTATGATATTTTATGTTCGACTGCTTTAATATGATGTATTATGTTAGACTCCTTTAGTATGATATGCTACGTCCCGGATACTTCGGGATTTTGCCAATGATGTCATTTATCTACTTCCCCAGAGTCAAATCAACTCGTGGATACCATTTTTATGTCTCTGTGTCCAGTATGAAGGAAGTTAGAGGTTAGTTTTGTGAGCCAATGCTAACTAGAGTTAGCACAATGACTGGAAGTGTATGGGTATCTGCTAGCATGCTCTGAGTACACGTCCTGGTAATCCGTCTGGCCCTGCGGCCTTGTGAATGTTGACCTGTTTAAAGGTCTTGCTCACATCGGCTACGGAGAGCGTGATCAAACAGTCATCCTGAACAGCTTGTGCTCTCATGTGTGCTTCAGTGTTGCTTGCCTCGAAGCGAGCATTAAAGGCATTTAGCTCGTCTGGTAGGCTCGCATCACTGGGCAGCTCGCGGCTGGATTTCCCTTTGTAATTCGTAATAGTTTGCAAGCCCTGCCACATCCGATGAGCGTCAGAGCCAGTGTAGTAGGATTCAATCTTAGTGCTGAATTGACGCTTTGCCTGTTTGATGGTTCGTCGGAGGGCATAGCGGGATTTCTTATAAGCATCCGGATTAGTGTCCCGCTCCTTGAAAGCGGCAGCTCTAGCCTTTAGCTCGGTGCGGATGTTGCCTGTATGGCTTCTGGTTGGTATACAGTGGGGGAAAAAGTATTTAGTCAGCCACCAATTGTGCAAGTTATCCCACTTAAAAAGATGAGAGAGGCCTGTAATTTTCATCATATGTACACGTCAACTATGACAGACAAATTGAGCATTTTTTTTCCAGAAAATCACATTGTAGGATTTTTAATGAATTTATTTGCAAATTATGGTGGAAAATAAGTATTTGGTCACCTACAAACAAGCAAGATTTCTGGCTCTCACAGACCTGTAACTTCTTCTTTAAGAGGCTCCTCTGTCCTCCACTCGTTACCTGTATTAATGGCACCTGTATGAACTTGATATTAGTATAAAAGACACCTGTCCACAACCTCAAACAGTCACACTCCAAACTCCACTATGGCCAAGACCAAAGAGCTGTCAAAGGACACCAGAAACAAAATTGTAGACCTGCACCAGCTGGGAAGACTGAATCTGCAATAGGTAAGCAGCTTGGTTTGAAGAAATCAACTGTGGGAGCAATTATTAGGAAATGGAAGACATACAAGACCACTGATAATCTCCCTCGATCTGGGGCTCCACGCAAGATCTCACCCCGTGGGGTCAAAATGATCACAAGAACGGTGAGCAAAAATCCCAGAACCACACGGGTGGACCTAGTGAATGACCTGCAGAGAGCTGGGAACAAAGTAACAAAGCCTACCATCAGTAACACACTACGCCACCAGGGACTCAAATCCTGCAGTGCCAGACGTGTCCCCCTGCTTAAGCCAGTACATGTCCAGGCCCGTCTGAAGTTTGCTAGAGTGCATTTGGATGATCCAGAAGAGGATTGGGAGAATGTCATGTGGTCAGATGAAACCAAAAATAGAACTTTTGGTAAAAAACTCAACTCGTCGTGTTTTGGAGGACAAAGAATGCTGAGTTGCATCCAAAGAACACCATACCTACTGTGAAGCATGGGGGTGGAAACATCATGCTTTGGGGCTGTTTTTCTGCAAAGGGACCAGGACGACTGATCTGTGTAAAGGAAAGAATGAATGGGGCCATGTATCGTGAGATTTTGAGTGAAAACCTCCTTCCATCAGCAAGGGCATTCTGGATGATCCAGAAGAGGATTGGGAGAATGTCATATGGTCAGATGAAACCAAAATATAACTTTTTGGTAAAAGACTCAACTCGTCTTATCCAGAGCGACTTACAAATAGGTGCATTCACCTTATAGCCAGTGGGATAACCACTTTACAACAAACATCACTGCTCTAGAGGAGATCTGCATGGAGGAATGGGCCAAAATACCAGCAACAGTGTGTGAAAACCTTGTGAAGACTTACAGAAAACGTTTGACCTGTGTCATTGCCAACAAAGGGTATATAACAAAGTATTGAGAAACTTTTGTTATTGACCAAATACTTATTTTCCACCATAATTTGCAAATAAATTCATAAAAAATCCTACAATGTGATTTTCTGGAGAGAAAAAAATCTCATTTTGTCTGTCATAGTTGACGTGTACCTATGATGAAAATTACAGGCCACTCTCATCTTTTTAAGTGGGAGAACTTGCACAATTGGTGGCTGACTAAATACTTTTTTCCCCCACTGTATGTACGCACGGTCACTATGGGGACGACATCGTCGATGCACTTATTGATGAAGCCGGTGACTGAGGTGGTATACTCCTCAATGTCATTGGATGAATCCCGGATCATATTCATATTTTGCTTGTAAGCAGGAATCAGGAGGATAGAATTATCGTCAGATTTGCCAAATGGAGGTGAGGGAGAGCTTTGTACGCGTCTCTGTGTGTGGAGTAAAGGGTAGTCTAGAGTAGTTTTTTTCTCTGGTTGCACATGTGACATGCTGGTAGAAATGAGGTAAAATGGATTTAAGTTTGCCTGCATAAAAGTCCCCAGCCACTAGGAGCGCCTCTTCTGGATGAGCATTTTCTTGTTTGCTTATGGCCTTATGCAGCTCGTTGAGTGCAGTCTTAGTGCCAGCATCGGTTTATGGTGGTAAATAGACAGCTACGAATAATATAGATGAGAACTCTCTTGGTAGATAGTGGGTCTACAGCTTATCATAAGGTACTCTACCTCAGGAGATCATCCAGTTTATTTTCCAGTGATTGCACGTTGGTCAACAGAACGGATGGTAGAGGCGGGTTACCCACACGACGACGAATTCTCACACCCTGATCTCCGCCCTCTTAACGCGAATGACAGGGATTTGGGCCTGGTCTCGGGGAAGCAGTATATCCTTCGCGTTGGACTCATTAAAGAAAACACCTTTGTCCAGTTCGAGGTGAGTAATCACTGTTCTGATATAGAGAAGCTCTTTTCGGTCATAAGAGACGGTAGCAGCAACATTATGTAAAAGATAAGTTACAAACAATTGCGAAAAAACTAACAAAATAGCACAGTTGGTTAGGAGCCCGTAAAACGGCAGCCATCCCCTCCGGCGCCATTATCCTTTAAGGTTAGGCTTAGGAGTTAGGGTTAGGAGTTAGTTTAAATGGTTAAGGTTAGGGTTAGGGGCAGGGTTAGCTAACATGCTAAGTAGTTGCAAAGTAGCAAAAAATTTGCAAGTAGTTGCAAAGTTCCTAGTTAGCCAAAATGCTAAAGTTGTCCGTGATGAGATTTGAACACACAACATCCACCCCGACCAACCACCCTACTTTAGTTTTTGCCTTAACTTTTTACTGCATTGGGCTAAATTACACAGAGTGTTTCTTGGTAGTCTTAAACAAATCTACTTTTAAACAAAAGTATACACCTCACACACATGGTTATCGGATAAAAAAACAAAAAAACACCTGTACCATGTCAGATATAGAGTTGAAATGTATTCCATTTTGAGTTTGCGTCCCAATATTACACTTTATATACATCACAGAAAAATAACAAAACCGTTTGACAAAGAAACACCGGATTTTCTGCAGTTTTTTTAAATAATGTTGATTAATTATGAAAAATATTAATAACATTCCACCCATGAGGCCACTAGAGGGCGATTTGGTCATTCGACTTCAGCAAAGGGGTCTACGTAACCTATTGTCCAAACGTTATTCCAGATTTACGTTTACTATTTTACGTTTAGTCAATGTAACGTAATGTAACCTAACGTAAAGTAACATATCATACTAAATGGAGTGGCATGGATTTTAGTTAAATATAATGTTTTTTATTTATCTGAGACCAGGCTGCTGGGAGATGCACATAATACTAGCAACATATTCTACATTGATCTATTATATTCCATTGTATTCCATTTGGCTGCTGGAATGTTTGTGTTAGCAGACAACTTTAAACCTAACCTCGGATCAAGACTCCAGATCCAGAGTTGACCTGAGGCATTGATTAATGATCTTGTCGATGCCTTTGAAGCTAAAAAGAGCTGTGCTGCCTTGTTTATTGACCTGTCAAAGGCATTCGACACTGTTGATCATTCTGTTTTGCTGAAGAAGTTATCATAAATAGTCCTGGGATATACAGCCTGTTTATGGTTTCAGAATTATCTTAGCGACAGTACTCAGGCCATCTTGACAGAAGGGGTTAGTCCTGAATTTCTTGAGATTCTAAAAGGTGTTCCTCAGGGTTCTATTTTGGGTCTGTTATCGTTCACCTTGTATAATAATGACAGAGGAAACACTGTTAATACTTGTAACATTCATCTCTATGCAGATGACAGTTTTGTATTCCTGTGCCACCTCAGTGCAGCAGGCCATTCGTGAACTTCAGCATGACTTTGATTCATTTCAGAAATCACTTACAGATCTTACATTAGTGTTAAATACAAGTAAAACCAAGCTCATGCTGTTCTCTAGGGCACGAAATGTTGACCCTGAGGACCTGCATATTTGCGCTATAAATGGAGCCCAAATTGAGCTTGTTTCTCAATATAAGTACCTGGGTGTCTGGATTGATTACAAGTTGTCATTCGTAACACATATAGAAAATATGACTAAGAAGCTAAGAAGCTAAGATAGTTTTTTAATATCGAAATAAATCATGCCTCAGTATTGAAAATAGGAGAAAGATTGTTCAAACAACACTTCTCCCTGTATTGGATTGGTTCAAACAACGCTTCTCCCTGTATTGGATTGGTCCAAACAACGCTTCTCCCTGTATTGGATTGGTCCAAACAACGCTTCTCCCTGTATTGGATTGGTCCAAACAACGCTTCTCCCTGTATTGGATTGGTCCAAAAACGCTTCTCCCTGTGTTGGATTGGTTCAAACAACGCTTTCTCCCTGTATTGGATTGGTTCAAACAACGCTTCTCCCTGTATTGGATTGGTCAAACAACGCTTCTCCCTGTATTGGATTGGTCCAAACAACGCTTCTCCCTGTATTGGATTGGTCCAAACAACGCTTCTCCCTGTATTGGATTGGTCCAAACAACGCTTCTCCCTGTATTGGATTGGTCCAAACAACGCTTCTCCCTGTATTGGATTGGTCCAAACACGCTTCTCCCTGTATTGGATTGGTCCAAACAACGCTTCTCCCTGTATTGGATTGGTCCAAAACAACGCTTCTCCCTGTATTGGATTGGTCCCAAACAACGCTTCTCCCTGTATTGGATTGGTCCAAAACAACGCTTCTCCCTGTGTTGGATTGGTCCAAACAACACTTCTCCCTGTATTGGATTGGTCCAAACAACGCTTCTCCCTGTATTGGATTGGGTCCAAACAACGGCTTCTCCCTGTATTGGATTGGTCCCAAACAACGCTTCTCCCTGTATTGGATTGGTCCAAACAACGCTTCTCCCTGTGTTGGATTGGTCCAAACAACGCTTCTCCCTGTATTGGATTGGTCCAAACAACGCTTCTCCCTGTATTGGATTGGTCCAAACAACGCTTCTCCCTGTATTGGATTGGTCCAAACAACGCTTCTCCCTGTGTTGGATTGGTTCAACACAACTCTCCCTGTATTGGATTGGTCCAAACAACGCTTCTCCCTGTATTGGATTGGTCCAAACAACGCTTCTCCCTGTGTTGGATTGGTTCAAACAACACTTCTCCCTGTATTGGATTGGTCCAAACAACGCTTCTCCCTGTGTTGGATTGGTCCAAACAACACTTCTCCCTGTGTTGGAATTTGGTGATATTGTTTACATGCAAGCGGCAACCTCTGTTTTGAAACCGTTGGACGCAGTCTACCATCCCATAATACGTTTTATCACAGGGGACAACGCGGCAACCTGTTGGACCAGTCTACCATCCCATAATACGTTTTATCACAGGGGACAACGCGGCAACCCCTTGGACCAGTCTACCATCCCATAATACGTTTTATCACAGGGGACAACGCGGCAACCCGTTGGACCAGTCTACCATCCCATAATACGTTTTATCACAGGGAACAACGCGGCAACCCCTTGGACCAGTCTACCATCCCATAATACGTTTTATCACAGGGGACAACGCGGCAACCCGTTGGACCAGTCTACCATTCCGCAATACGTTTTATCACAGGGGACAACGCGGCAACCCGTTGGACCAGTCTACCATTCCGCAATACGTTTTATCACAGGGGACAATTTCAGGACTCATCATTGTAGTCTGTATAAAAATGTGGGATGGACCTCTCTGTCTGTAAGAAGAGAGCTGCATTCTCTTTTATTTATTCATAAATCAATCTGACAGAAACTCCCTCTATATGTAACTTCATTAATAAAGTTAAGAATCATAAGTTACCAAACCCGTTCTCAGGAATGGATAACACTAGAGATCCCTTCAGTCTCCACAGATTTGGGAAAATCTGCGTTTATTGTTTTTTTGCCCCTAATTTGTGGAACAATCTGCAGAGTTCACTGCAGTTAGACGTGCTGGTGCCTGTCAGGCAGTTTAAATGATTGATTGAGGACCTCTATGTAGTTGAATGTGATGTTATCAAATATGTTTATTTTGTTATTGTGTGCTGAATGATATTGTTTTATACACATGTGCTTAGTGGTTAAGAGCGTTGTGCCAGTACCCGAAAGGTTGCTGGTTCTAATCCCCGAGCCAACTAGGTGAAAAATCTGTCGATGTGCCCTTGAGCAAGGCACTTAACCCTAATTGCTCCTGTAAGTCGCTCTGGATAAGAGCGTCTGCTAAATGACTAAAATGTCAATGTAAATGTGTATGTTGTTTTATTATTCTGTTTTTACTGTAATGTATACAGGGCTCTCTTGTAAAATAGATTTTTAATCTCAATGTGACTAACCCTAACCCTGTTTAAAAACAATGGACCTCTAGCTCTTAACCTGTCCTCAGCATGGCCAACTATTCACATGTTAAACTGACTTGACAAAATGTCTCTTTACTGTCTAATATACTGTAAGATGGCCTTTCAGCTAGAGAGCTAGTCAGACCTCCGAGAGACTGCCAGCGGTTCAGAAACAGAAAGCCACCTACCTGGGTTGAAAGCTGGTAGCTGCAGATACACCACAACACAGTGTCAGAACATGAAGAGACATGACTTTAGCTCAGAGGGACAGTGCAGACGACCCATGTTAAGTACCCAGTCTGTAATCAATGTATTATTTCACCCTGCTGGTCATCTATGAACGTTTGGACATCTTGAAGAACGATCTAGCCTTAATGGAAACAAAACCTTTTGATACCTTTTGGAAACAAGCCACCTTTTATAAAGAGGATGGGATCCACCCAAATAATTTGGGTTCCTGGATCCTTTCACAGGGTTAGGGCTAACCCTAACCCATTATAAGGCTGCGTTGAGACAATGACTTAGCAATGACCCAAGCCCAGCTCAGCTAATCCCTACCATGTTACGGTCCGGCACTGTTGGTCCTGTTTCCGCTTGTTTCCCTTTTCTTTTTTTTTCCTGTGTGTGTGTGTTGTCTGTGTCTGTCTCCCCCTGCTGTGCAGACCAGTCAGAGGATCTAGGTCAGGGGGTGTGGCCATTCTCTATCATGCTCCGTTACCTCCAGCTGGCGGCTCATTGTCATCAATCAAACAGCAGTTATCTACCCGGGCTGGACACCTCTCCAGCGCCAGTTCGTTCCTACACCACCTGTGGTAACTTGGCCCTGTACAGCAAATCTCAGTTTAGTTGTACTCTCTCAGTATTATCGTTGTTTCTGCCACGTTTGTAACCTGTCTCTCCTTCGACAGATCCCGTCTGTTCCTGCTGCCTGCCTGCCTGCCATTCCCACACCGCAACCTGCTCCTCTGTTGTCTGATATCCTTGTCATCCAGCTCTCAGGACTACTGGCTCTCCACCCCACCAGCTCCTACCCCGGCCTGAAGCTACTCCACCTTGAACTGCTTCTCTCTGCCAAAACACGCTGAATAAACTACATCCTAATTCACCCTCTTTGTTCGTGTGTCCGTCTCTGCACCTGAGTCCCCCACCCAACCTAACAGAACGAACTGGCCAACATGGACTCAGCAGAGATGCCACATGAAACAACGGGTGATGGCGTACAACGCGCCCTCCATTCACAGGGAATGTTATTGGGACAACACGACCAACTCATCCGGACTCTATTGGATAACAACCAGCAGTTGTTGGATCAAGTATCTCATCTCACCTCTCAGGTAGTTTAACCTGGTAACACTCACTACCCTTCCTCCCTCTGTTTCTCCTCCACCTGTTCCTCCTACAGTGGCTCCAGGCTCGGCTTCCGCTCCTGCCCTTCGGGAACCCCCCTACAACCTCACCCGAACCTTTCACCCGGGGACCTGAACAAGTGCCGTGGTTTCCTGCTTCAGTGCCGCTTGGTGTTCCAACGAAGCCCCTGTCCTTCTCCACGGAATCCTCAAAGGTACATTACGCTCTGGGGTTACTGAGGGGCAAAGCTTTGATTTGGCAGAAGCGGCTTGTTCTACTCAGCAGATTGCCAGCCTGTCGTTTGAAGAAACGATTTTTCCTCTCAATTGGAAATTGTGTTTGATCACCCGGACTATGCCGGGACCGCCACAAAGAGACTGTTGAAGCTACGACAGGGCACGGGTAGCGTGGCTGAATACGCCAATTGATTTTTGGACCTTGGCAGCCGATTCCAAGTGGAATGACGAAGCTCTTCAGGAGCGTTTGTTAACGGTTTTGAGTGACACGATCAAGGATGAACTAGCTGTTCGTGATGAGCCTGCTAACCTTCATTCTCTCGTTTCCCTTTGCTACACGAATAGACAACAGGCTACGGGAGAGAGGAGACAGGAGAGGGGCGGTCGGGTCCGCACCACAGGCGGGGCCCCCTCGCTTTTCTGCAACCCGAGCAACACCACCACTCGGGACACCGCCCACACACCTCAGCGGATCCCTCCACGGAACTAGACGAGCCCATGCAGCTGGGCCGTGCTCGTCTGTCCCCTGCCGAAAAGGAACGGCGCGTGCGGGCTGGTGAGTGCATTTACTGTGGGGACCGCACTCATTTCCTGGTTAACTGTCCGGTTCGCCCAAAAGACCAAGCTCGCAAGTAAAGGTGGGCGTACTTGCGAGTGCTACACCTGACTCAATGCCCACAGCACCCCGTCTAGTTATCCCAGCTACAGTCCAGTTCAGGAATCTGTCTCTCCCATTAGCTGCCCTCATTGACTCTGGTGCTGAGGATAGTTTTCCTTGACGTTAACCTGGTCACTCAGGCTGAGATCCCTGTTAAGCCCCTGCCTAAGCCTATTACAGTAACCGCTATAGACGGCCGTCAGTTTGCCAACATCACCCACCAAACTGTCCCCGTTTTCTCTCATGCTGTCCGGCAATCACAAAGAAACCATCCAGTTTAAAGTAGTCTCCTCCTCGGCCTCCCCCCTTATCCTCGGTTTCCCTTGGCTTAGCCTTCACAATCCCCATATTGACTGGCAAAACCACAAGATACACAGTTGGAGCATCACACTGCCATTCTGCTTGCCTTGGGTCGGCTATTCCGCCCTCGGTAGGTTCCCCTGCTTCCCCTGTCAAAACCCCAGACCTCTCTTCAGTCCCTGAGGAGTACTTGGACCTGGCCGAGGTATTCAGTAAGTCCAAGGCACTTTCACTACCACCTCATAGGCCATACGATTGCGCTATTGAGTTACTGCCTGGAGCCCCTTTGCCGTCCAGTCGGCTTTTCAATCTGTCCCGTCCGGAGAGAGAAGCTATGGAAACCTACATAGGCGACTCCCTAGCCTCTGGCATCATTCGTCCCTCATCTTCCGCTGTTGGTGCTGGGTTTTTTTTTGTAGAGAAGAAGGACAAAACATTACGCCCCTGCATTGACTACAGAGGACTGAATAACATCACAGTCAGAAATACATACCCCCTGCCTCTCATCAACTCAGCCTTTGAACCCCTTCATGGTGCCACCGTGTTTACCAAACTCGACCTGCGTAACGCTTACCACCTCGTTAGGATCAGGCAGGGAGACGAATGGAAAACTGGGTTCAATACCCCTCTCGGACACTTTGAATACCTTGTCATGCCATTCGGTCTCACCAACGCCCCAGCAGTGTTTCAGGCCATGGTTAACGATGTGTTGAGGGATTTTCTACACCGTTTTGTGTTTGTCTATTTGGATGACATTCTTTATATTTCTCTAAGTCACAGGATGAACACGTCTCCCACGTCCGTCTGGTTCCCAACGCCTCCTGGAGAATAAACTGTATGTGAAAGCAGAAAAATGTGAGTTCCACCGGCAGTCCGTCCCCTTTTTGGGCTTTATTATCGAGCGGGGACAAGTGTCACCAGACCCTGACAAGATCAGAGCGGTTGTGGAGTGGCCCACACCCACGTCTCGGAAGCAGCTACAACGCTTCCTGGGCTTCGCCAACTTCTACCGCCGCTTCATCAGGGGTTTCAGCCGAGTGGTTGCCCCCCTGACCAAGCTCACCTCCCCAAAGGTGCCATTCCTGTGGACGCCTGAGGCCGAGTCAGCCGTGAGTACATTGAAGGAACTGTTCACCACCTCACCTGTTCTTATTCATCCAGACACTAGCTTGCAGTTTATTGTGGAAGTGGACGCCTCTGATTCGGGGGTGGGGGCTGTCCTGTCACAACGTTCCCCCACGGACCAGAAGCTCCATCCTGTGGCCTTTTTCTCCAGGAGATTGACCCCTGCTGAGAAGAACTACGACGTGGGTAACCGGGAGTTGCTTGCTGTCAAGTTGGCGTTGGAGGAGTGGAGGCACTGGCTAGACGGAGCAGAGCAACCCTTCATAGTCTGGACAGACCACAAGAACCTGGCTTACATCCAGTCCTCCCCCAAGAGGCTAAACTCCCGTCCAGGCCAGATGGGCTCTGTTCTCAGCAGGTTCAAGTTTATTTTAACATATCGTCCTGGCACACGTAATGTCAAGCCTGATGGCTCTCTCTCGCCAGTTTACAGACAATGAAGACTCCAGCAATCCTGAACCTGTTCTGCCCACTTCCTGTTTGGTGGCGGCTGTTCGCTGGGAAATCGAGTCCCTCGTCCGATCGGCACAAGAGTCGGAACCTGGACCGGCCGATGGCCCCCCCCCCGACCTTCTCTATGTTCCCGCCAGTCCCGTTGCGGCCACAAGTGCTCAACTGGATCCACACCTCGCGCTTCTCCTGCCACCCTGGTATGAACCGTACACTGTCGCTACTGAAGAGGCACTTTATTGTGCCATCCGTCGAAACTGACGTCCGGGAGTACGTGGCGGCCTGTTCCATCTGTGCCCAAAATAAGCTTCCCCACCGGGCTCCTTCGGGCCTGCTGCGGCCTCTCCCAGTCCCGAGTCGTCCTTGGTCTCACGTGGCTTTGGACTTCGTCACTGGACTTCCTATGTCTGAGGGTAATGACACCATACTCACCATCGTGGACAGATTCTCTAAATCTGCCCATTTTGTTGCATTACCAAATTACCGTCTGCCAGTGAGACAGCCGACCTCTTTGTCCTACATGTATTCCGTCCCCATGGAATACCTGTGGACATAGTGTCCGATAGAGGTTCCACAGTTCATTTCTCGGGTATGGAAGGAGTTTTGTTCTGCTCTGGGTGCCTCTGTCAGTCTCTCATCAGGTTTCCATCCCCAGTCCAATGGCCAGACTGAGAGGACCAATCAGGACCTGGAGGCTGCTCTACGCTGTGTGACATCCCCAAAACCCGTCCACCTGGGCCAAACACCTCCCGTGGGTCGAATATGCCCACAATTCCCTCACCTCATCTGCCACGGCCTTTCACCATTTGAGGCGGCTTTGGGGGGTACCAACCGCCATTGTTCCCGTCTCAGGAAAAGGAGTTAACCGTTCCCGTCAGTTCAGGATAACCTTCGTCGCTGCCGCAAGGTGTGGGTGGACACCCGTGAGGGCCTTCTACGGGACAGCAGAGCGTAACAAGAGGGTGGCGGACAGGCACAGGGTAGTCGCTCCCCAGTTCCAGCCTGGTCAGCGAGTCTGGCTCTCCTCCAGCAACATCCCCCTGCGCACTGACTCCCGTAAGCTGTCGCCCCGGTATATTGGGTCCTTTCGAGATCGACTCCATCATCAAACCCTTCGGCTGTTCGGTTGAAGCTTCCCCAGGCCATGAGAGTCCATCCTACATTTCACGTGTCCCAGCTGAAGCTGGTCTCCTCAGCCCTTTGTGTCCGCCTGTGGATCCCCCTCCGCCACCGCGTATTATTGACGACCATCCAGCCTACACGGTGCGGAGACTGCTGGACGTCCGGAGGCGTGGTAGAGGGCTTCAGTACCTGGTGGACTGGGAGGGATACGGTCCCGAGGAGAGGTCCTGGATTCCCCGACGATTTATACTGGATCCACAGCTAGTGGCTGACTTCCATAGGGACCACCCTGACAAGCCGGGTGGGTCGCCGGGTGGTGCCCGTTGAGGGGGGGGTACTGTTACGGTCCGGCACTGTTGGTCCTGTTTCCGCTGTTTCCCTTTTCCTTTTTTTTCCTGTGTGTGTGTGTTGTCTGTGTCTGTCTCCCCCTGCTGTGCAGACCAGTCAGAGGATCTAGGTCAGGGGGCGTGGCCATTCTCTATCATGCTCCGTTACCTCCAGCTGCGGCTCATTGTCATCAATCAAACAGCAGTTATCTACCCGGGCTGGACACCTCTCCAGCGCCAGTTCGTTCCTACAACACCTGTGGTAACTTGGCCCTGTACAGCAAATCTCAGTTTAGTTGTACTCTCTCAGTATTATCGTTGTTTCTGCCACGTTTGTAACCTGTCTCTCCTTCGACCAGAATCCCGTCTGTTTCCTGCTGCCTGCCTGCCTGCCATTCCCACACCGCAACCTGCTCCTCTGTTGTCTGATATCCTTGTCATCCAGCTCTCAGGACTACTGGCTCTCCACCCCACTCAGCTCCTACCCCGGCCTGAAAGCTACTCCACCTTGAATGCTTCTTCTCTGCCAAAACACGCTGAATAAACTACATCCTAATTCACCCTCTTTGTTTCGTGTGTCCGTCTCTGCACCTGAGTCCCCCACCCAACCTAACATACCATTGTGACGCAGAGTTGTCCAAAATGCTTCAGCAAATGTACATTACATCAGGGGCATCGGTAGTCACAATATAAGTAACCTAATTGATGTCCCTCTAACTGCCCTGAATGCCTCTGCTGATCCTACAGCTATTGGATGCAGTAATCATGTGCCTATGAACTTGATTTATACTGTTAGCACTGAGGCGGTGTGCCTGAGGAGGCAGTCCACTGTGTGCAGCTCACCCTGCACTAACATAAAGAACATGAGCACATCTACTGCTGCTAAGCTTCCCAGTAAAGCAATAAAAACAAGTAAGAATCCCAGAAGAAAAGTGCTCGAAATAGCCCACGTTAACATATGTAGCTTAAGAAACAAGGTTCATGAAATCAATAATTTGCTAGTAACAGATGACATTCATATTCTGACTATCTCTGAAACTCACTTAGATAATATCTTTGATGATACAGTGGTAGCAATACAAGGTTATAACATCTACAGAAAATATAGAAATGCCAATGGTGGAGGTGTTGCTGTTTATATTCAGAAACACATTCCTGTGAAGATTAGAGAGAATCTCATGTTAAATACTGTTAAAGTAATATGGCTACAGGTTCATCTGCCTCACCTAAAGCCCATTCTGGTGGGAAGCTGCTATAGACCACCAAGTGCTAACAGTCAGTATCTGGATAACATGTGTGAAATGCTTGATAATGTATGTGATATCAATAGAGAGGTATACTTTCTGGGTGATTTAAATATTGACTGGCTGTCATCAAGCTACCCACTCAAGTGAGAGCTTCATACTGTAACCAGTGCCTGCAACCTGGTTCAGGTTATCAGTCAACCTACCAGGGTGGTTACAAACAGTACAGGAATTAAATCATCAACATGTATTGATCATATCTTTACTAATGTTGCAGAGATTTGTTTGAAAGCAGTATCACAATTCCATTGGATGTAGAGATCACAATATTGTCAGAAACGGCGACAGTGAAATGCGGTAGGCGAAGTCACACGCAGGACACAGAGCTACTGGAAATCGTACTTTAATAAAAGTCGCCAGTGAACAGTCTCCAAACAACGGAGAAAACTAACAACCGGTACACTGTGGATGACACAAAACAATAACACACAACATACAATGCACGACAGAGGGTTAAATAGGGAATACAATACAACATAATGGGGAACAGGTGTACACAATCAGACACAACAAGTCAAACACCGAAACATTGATCGGTGGCAGCTGGTACTCCGTGGACGACGAACGCCGAAGCCTGCCCGAGCAGGGAGGAGGAGCAGCCTCGGCTGAATCCGTGACAAATATACTAGCCATATCTAGGAAAACCAAAGTTCCAAAGGCTGGGCCTAATATTGTATATAAGAAGTCCTACAATAAGTTTTGTAGTGATTCCTATGTTGTTGATGTAAATAATATTACATTTACATTTTTTTATTTTTTTTGTCATTTAGCAGACGCTCTTATCCAGAGCAACTTACAGTTATTGAGTGCCTACATTTTTTTTTCATACTGGCCCCCTGTGGGAATTGAACCCACAACCCTGGCGTTGCAAACGCCATGCTCTACCAACTGAGCTACATCCCTGCCGGCCATTCCTTCCACTACCCTGGACGACACTGTGCCAATTGTGCGCCGCCCCATGGGTCTCCCGGTCGCGGCCGGCTACGAGGTGTGTATTGAGGAGCAAACAGACACTGCACTTGACACATTTATGAAATTGAAATTGCTTATTCCAGTTACTAATAAGCATGCACCCATTAAGAAAATGACTGTAAAAACTGTTAAATCCCAGTGGATTGATAGTAAAAAGCTTTGGAGAACCTTAAACGAAATTTTGAAATCATTCATTGAATCAGATGGCTCATTCATCACAAAACCCACTGATATTGCCAACTACTTAAATAATTTTTTCATTGGCAAGATTAGCAAACTTAGGCATGACATGCCAGCAACAAACGCTGACACTACACATCCAAGTATATCTGACCAAATTATGAAAGACGAGAATTGTAATTTTGAATTCTGTAAAGTGAGTGTGGAAGAGGTGAAAAAATTATTGTTGTCTATTAACAATGACAAGCCACCGGGGTCTGACAACTTGGATGGAAAATTACTCAGGATAATAGTGGACGATATTGCCACTCCTATTTGCCATATTTTCAATTTAAGCCTACTAGAAAGTGTGTGCCCTCAGGCCTGGAGGGAAGCAAAAGTCATTCCGCTACCTAAGAATAGTAAAGCCCCTTTTACAGGCTCAAACAGCCGACCAATTAGCCTGTTACCAACCCTTAGTAAACTATTGAAAAAAACTCAACACTATACACGTCAGCTACTACAGCAACTGAAATAACTGCAACACTTAACAAAGAGTTGCAGTTAGTTTCGTAATGGGTGGCAAGGTATAAGTTAGTCCTGAATATTTCCAAAACTAAAAGCATTGTATTTGGGTCAAATCATTCACTAAACCCTGAACCTCAACTACATCTCGTAATGAATCATGTGGAAATTGAGCAAGTTGAGGTGACTAAACTGCTTGGAGTAACCCTGGATTGTAAACTGTCATGGTCAAAACATATTGATACAACAGTAGCTAAGATGGGGAGAAGTCTGTCCATAATAAAGCACTGCTCTACCTTCTTAACAACACTATCAACAAGGCAGTTCCTACAGGCCCTAGTTTTGTCGCACCTAGACTACTGTTCAGTTGTGTGGTCAGGTGCCACAAAGAGGGACTTGGGAAAATTGCAGTTGGCTCAGAACAGGGCAGCACGGCTGGCCCTTAAAAGTACACGGAGAGCTAACATTGATGACATGCATGTCAGTCTCTCCTGGCTCAGAGTGGAAGAGAGATTAACTTCATAACTGCTTGTTTTTGTGAGAGGTGTCGACGAGCTGAATGTATCGAGCTGTCTGTTTGGAATACTGGCACACAGCTCAGACACCCATGCATACCCCACAAGACATGCCACCAGAGGTCTCTTCACAGTCCCCAAGTCCAGAATGGACTATGGGAGGCGCACAGTACTACATAGACTACAACTCTATTCCACATCAGGTAACTGATGCAAGCAGTAGAATCAGATTTAAAAAACAGGTAAAATACACCTTGTGGATCAGCGGGGACTGTGAAGAGACATACACACAGGTACATACACACATACATATAGACACTCACTCTACACACATGTACACATGGATGTTGTATTGTAAATATGTGATAGTGGAGTAGTGGCCTGAAGGAACACACTAAATGTATTGGGTAAAGAGTTACAACACAATGTAACTCCAAGTCAATCACACTTCTGTGAAATCAAACTGTCCACTTAGGAAGCAACACTGATTGACAATAAATGTCACATGCTGTTGTGCAAATGGAATAGACAACAAGTGGAAATTATAGGCAATTAGCAAGACACCCCCAATAAAGGACTGGTTTTGCAGGTGGTGACCACAGACCACTTCTCAGTTCCTATGCTTCCTGGCTGATGTTTTGGTCACTTTTGAATGCTGGCGGTGCTTTCACTCTAGTAGTAGCATGAGACGGAGTCTAGAACCCACACAAGTGGCTCAGGTAGTGCAGCTCATCCAGGATGGCACATCAATGCGAGCTGTGGCAAGAAGGTTTGCTGTGTCTGTCAGCGTAGTGTCCAGAGCATGGAGGTGCTACCAGGAGACAGGCCAGTACATCAGGAGATGTGGAGGAGGCCATAGGAGGGCAACAACCCAGCAGCAGGACTGCTACCTCCGTCTTTGTGCAAGGAGGAGCAGGAGGAGCACTGCCAGAGCCCTGCAAAATGACCTCCAGCAGGCCACAAATGTGCATGTGTCTGCTAACGGTCGGAAACAGACTCCATGAGGGTGGTATGAGGGCCCGACGTCCACAGGTGGGGGTTGTGCTTACAGCCCAACATCGTGCAGGACGTTTGGCATTTGCCAGAGAACACCAAGATTGGCAAATTCGCCACTGGCGCCCTTTGCTCTTCACAGATGAAAGCAGGTTCACACTGAGCACATGTGACAGACGTGACAGAGTCTGGAGACGCCGTGGAGAACGTTCTGCTGCCTGCAACATCCTCCAGCATGACCGGTTTGGCGGTGGGTCAGTCATGGTGTGGGGTGGCATTTCTTTGGGGGGCCGCACAGCCCTCCATGTGCTCGCCAGAGGTAGCCTGACTGCCATTAGGTACCGAGATGAGATCCTCAGACCCCTTGTGAGACCATATGCTGGTGCGGTTGGCCCTGGGTTCCTCCTAATGCAAGACAATGCTAGACCTCATGTGGCTGGAGTGTGTCAGTAGTTCCTGCAAGAGGAAGGCATTGATGCTATGGACTGGCCCGCCCGTTCCCCAGACCTGAATCCAATTGAGCACATTCGGGACATCATGTCTCGCTCCATCCACCAATGCCACGTTGCACCACAGACTGTCCAGGAGTTGGCGGATGCTTTAGTCCAGGTCTGGGAGGAGATCCCTCAGGAGACCATCCGCCACCTCATCAGGAGCATGCCCAGGCATTGTAGGGAGGTCATACAGGCATGTGGAGGCCACACACACTACTGAGCCTCATTTTGACTTGTTTTAAGGACATTACATCAAAGTTGGATCAGCCTGTAGTGTGGTTTTCCACTTTAATTTTGAGGGTGACTCCAAATCCAGACCTCCATGGGTTGATAAATTTGATTTCCATTGATAATTTTTGTGTGATTTTGTTGTCAGCACATTCAACTATGTAAAGAAAAAAGTATTTAATAAGATTATTTCATTCATTCAGATCTAGGATGTGTTATTTTAGTGTTCCCTTCATTATTTTGAGCAGTGTATAATGTCATGTAATATTTTAAATTGTATATAACTGCCTTAATGTTGCAGGACCCCAGGAAGAGTGGGAATGGGGATCCTTAATAAATACAAATACAGTCTTGTCCCATCACTGCAACTCCCCTACGGACTCGGGAGAGGCGAATGTCGAGAGCCATGCGTCCTCCGCAACACGACCCTGCCAAACCGCACTGCTTCTTGACACACTGCACGCTTAACCCTAAAGCCAGCCGCACCAATGTGTCGGAGGAAACACCGTACAACTGGCAACTGAAGTCAGCTTGCAGGCGCCCAGCCCGCCACAAGGAGTCGCTAGAGCGCGATGGGACAAGGAAATCCCGGCCGGCCAATCCCTCCCCTAAAATGGACGACGCTGGGCCAATTGTGCGTCGCCTCATGGGTCTCCCAGTCACGGCCGGCTGTAACACAGCCTGGGATCGAACCCGGGGCTGTAGGGACGCCTCAAGAACTGCAATGCAGTGCCTTAGACCGCTGCGCCACTCGGGAGGCCCCTTTATAAGTACATTTGACTGATTGATTGTAATGTTGGTTCTTACCATTGTGAGACATGCCCACCACCAGGCACTTCTGAAAGCGACAGTACTGACACTTGTTGCGGCTCTTCTTGTGGATGCGACAGTGCAGGTCACAGTGGTCATAAACCAGCTTCAACCGGATGGTCCGGCGGAAGAACCCCTGGACATAGAGACACACAGGGTTTATTAGAGAAGAAAGGGAGAAACATGAGATAAAATATTAATTGTAAATGGGCACAACTTAACAATTCTTCTGGTGTTTTTTTCTCTTGGTTGTTCTATGCCTTGCTCTAAGCAGTAGGAAGCAGAATATTCAGTCAACCTTTTGATCTGTTCCTGATTATGGATTATTATTTATCAAAGTGCAGCTGCTACTACTCATAACCCTTTGGATGCCATCTACCATAGTGCCTTTCGTTTTGTTACAGGGGACAGTTTGATACTCATCACTGCATCCTGTACCAAAAGGTTGGTTGGACTTCACTAAAGACCCGTAGATCTCTACATTACTCCCTTTTTGTTTACAAGGCCCTACTTCATAAACATCTGTCTTATCTAACTTTGCTGTTGAAGTATAAACACCTGAGTTGTCTAACCCGTTCACAGGATTGGTTAACTCCTGAGGTTCCTAGGGACTCCACCGAGCTAGGTAAATCTGCTTTTAGTTTTAATGCACCATATTGTTGCTGAACAAAATTCAAAATACATTTCATCTTGATGTATTGATTGGGGAAGTATTTGTGGAGGAATGTAACTGTTTTTTCTGGGGGATTTGTGATGTTTCATTTGTGCTTCCCATTATTGTATTTTTGTATTTTAATGTGTATATGTTTGGGTACAATGTGTATATTTATGTTGTATTTACAGGGCAAATTTCTAAAAGAAAGATTCAAAGGGATTGACTTGGGCCAGAATGCTTTCTTTAAAACCCCTTCTCAAGACCAGTAATGACGGTAAGACCAGTAATGGCATTAGTAAAGAAATATCTGTCCAACCTTCTCATATCAGCTCTTTCCTATAAATATACCTTTTTTGAAAAAAAATCTAGAACTATTGATTGTTGAATCTTGGCCACTTCTTGTGGTATGGAGCGAGTTGTGTTGTTTTGATTGTAGTGAGCACCGTCAACAAGTTGTAGCTAGCTCCCCATCCCTGCCCCCTTTGTCTGTGTAATTCTCACTCTGACCTGTGAAAGGTGATGGGGAGGCTTTCCCAGTTAACCATGTAATGGACCTAGCTAGCTAACTAACTACAGAAAGTAGAGGACTTGGCTACATTCTTATTTTGAAGAAATGATATTGATGAGGACGAGTAACTGAGAGGATGATTTGGCATTATCCTAGGCATCAGATAGTGCATGGCGCTCATACACTATATCCTGCCTGGGCTAACAATTCATAGTCATCTTGGGGTCTGTGGGTTATAATCAAAGTGAAATGTGTTCCATCAACATAGTGCTGATATATTTAAACAAATGCCTGTGCAGAGTCTGTGTTGTCCTTTTTTCAGACAATAATGCTCGATGGCAGACATATTGTTCCTGGACTACATGAGGAACCAGCTAGTGTTGTCATGGCTGTCTATCCCTCTCTAGTTGGACAATATGCTGGATAAAGACATGGATGACTCTTTCTAAAGAGGAATTTAATACAACTTTATAATCCTTTGGTTAGAATGAAAAATGTGCCTTCTCCCTTTCTCAACAACAACAAATACACACAAGTTGACAGGGTCAGCAGCAGGGCAGAGCCCCTGGATGGACAGCAATTGTGGGGGGTTAGGTGCCTTGCTCAAAGGCACAATGGCAGCAGATAGTACATGGGATCAATGACCAGCAGTCTTCCAGCTGCCAGTTCAGTTCCATTCCCATTTGTGTTGCCCGGGCCTGGGCTTAAACCATCAACCTTCCAGCTGCCAGTTCAGTTCCATTCCCTACATAAGGGACACCAACGGCATTTGCCGTATGATCGATGAGAAATGTCATATGGCAAATGGACGGCCCCTAACTAGACATCCGCAGTTGCGCTAAAAATAGGCCGACGGCCCAGCCCAGGACTGCTGGTCTGCCTCTCCAACCTCTGTTTCCCCATCCAGGTCCCAAAGGGGTGCATATTCTATTTGTTTCCTAACACTATACAGTTGAATCAAATTATCAATGTATCAAGCATTTAAAAAATGTAATCAGATGTGTAGTGGCCTCTCCTATCATTGCTACGCAGACGACACACAACTAATCTTCTCCTTTCCCCCTTCTGATAACCAGGTGGCGAATCGCATCTCTGCATGTCTGGCAGACATATCAGTGTGGATGACGGATCACCACCTCAAGATGAACCTCGGCAAGACGGAGCTGCTCTTCCTCCCTGGGAAGGACTGCCCGTTCCATGATCTCGCCATCACGGTTGACAACTCTGTTGTGTCCTCCTCCCAGAGAGCGAAGAGCCTTGGCGTGACCCTGGACAACACCCTGTCGTTCTCCGCTAACATCAAGGCGGTGACCCGATCCTGTAGGTTCATGCTCTACAACATTCGGAGAGTACGACCCTGCCTTACACAGGAAGCGGCACAGGTCCTAATCCAGGCACTTGTCATCTCCCGTCTGGATTACTGCAACTCGCTGTTGGCTGGGCTCCCTGCCTGTGCCATTAAACCCCTACAACTCATCCAGAATGCCGCAGCCCGTCTGGTGTTCAACCTTCCCATGTTCTCTCATGTCACCCCGCTCCTCCGCACCCTCCACTGGCTTCCAGTTGAAGCTCGCATCTGCTACAAGACCATGGTGCTTGCCTACGGAGCTGTGAGGGGAACGGCACCTCCGTACCTTCAGGCTCTGATCAGTCCCTACACCCAAACGAGGGCACTACGTTCATCCACCTCTGGCCTGCTGGCCCCCCTACCTCTGCGGAAGCACAGTTCCCGCTCAGCCCAGTCAAAACTGTTTGCTGCTCTGGCACCCCAATGGTGGAACAAGCTCCCCCACGACGCCAGGACAGCGGAGTCACTGACCACCTTCCGGAGACACTTGAAACCCCACCTCTTTAAGGAATACTTGGGATAGGATAAAGTAATCATTCTACCCCCCCCCCCCTTACCCCACCCCCCCAAAAAAAAGAAAGAAAAAAAAAACATATTGTAAAGTGGTTATCCCACTGGCTATAAGGTGAATGCACCAATTTGTAAGTCGCTCTGGATAAGAGCGTCTGCTAAATTACGTAAATGTAAATGTAAATGTAGTGCTAAGGTGAAAATGTGCACCCCTTTGGGTGCCTAGGACCAGGATCAGGAAACACTGCTCTAGGGATAGGCTATTACGGGACCACTGAATGACTACAATGATTCAAGCCCAGGACGACACTGTGCCATTGTACCCTTGAGCAAGGCACTTAACCCCCACAATTGCTCTCCAGCCAGGGGTGCTGCAGGGTGTTGGGAGAAGCAGACTAAACATTTCCATTATTTATTCTCTCCATGTTCCTGTCTGAAGATGACTCTGCACATCTCTACAGCCACACCACTGTTGCCTCTACTGCACCAACTGTACAAGTATTCCTTGTATTGTACTACACTGCCATTACTGTCTGTATGGCTACTATTTAAGTGTGAACTATCCTGTATCTTCACAACAAATAAACTGAGTTTATTACTATGCCTACTTAAATATTTGACATTGAAAGACTGTCTCTATTACTATGGCTACTTTGAGTATTATTGTGAATGACTTGTTTATTGTGTAATATTGTAATATTGTGAGATACTAATATACAGTATCACATAACATGTTTACTTTGCCAGCAAATGAGAGCGCTAAAATGATACCTTTGAGATGGGTTAAATGGAATACTACCTGAAATGCAGACACTGACATGCCTATAACATCTCACATATAGCCGAATATGAAATTAACTCCTGCAGAATTAAGTATTTCTTGCAGTACAATGATACACCAAATGTTATTTTTGTCTTGGGAAAAGTGGAGCAATATGTTAAGATTTATTTATTTCAGTATGTCGAGCAAATGCAAATATATATGGGTGTCTTATTCAGTGATTGATCTTTTTACATAAGAGCTGTCAGTATTTTGACCATGTAAAACCAAATCAAAATAATAATAATATAATATAATATGCCATTTAGCAGACAATTTTATCCAAAGCGACTTACAGTCATGTGTGCATACATTTTTACGTATGGGTGGTCCCGGGAATTGAACCCACTATCTGGCGTTACAAGTGCAATGATCTACCAATTGAGCTACAGAGGACCACAAAATCAAATCAAATCAAATTGTATTGGTCACATACACATATTTAGCAAATGTTATTGTGGGTGTAGCGAAATGCTTGTGTTCCTAGCTCCAACAATGCAGTAATATCTAACAATTAATTCAATACATATCTAGGAAAACCAAAGCTCCAAAGGCTGGGCCTAATATTGTGTATAAGAGGTCATACAATAAGTTTTGTAGTGATTCCTATGTTGTTGAATATTTGTTGGTCCGTGGTGTGTAATGAGGAGCAAACTGTCACGGATTCTGCCGAGGCTGCTCCTCCTCCTTGCTCGGGCAGGCTTCAGCGTTCATCGTCCCCGGAGTACTAGCTACTGCCGATCGGTGTTTGTCTTGTTCTGTCTTGAGTGGTTACACCTGTTGTCTATTATGTTTGATTGTAGATCCTATATTTACCCATGTCTCACGTTTGGTATTTGTGTGTTATTGTTTGTGTCTAGGCGGTATTGGCATCGCGTTACGTGTGTTGTGTTTTTCCTCCCGGTTCAGAGGTTTTGTTTTGTTCTTTACTATTAGTAAAGTACGTCTGCTAGTATCTCTATTAGTAAAGTACGTCTGCTAGTATCTCTATTAGTAAAGTACGTCTGCTAGTATCTCTATTAGTAAAGTACGTCTGCTAGTATCTCTATTAGTAAAGTACGTCTGCTAGTATCTCTATTAGTAAAGTACGTCTGCTAGTATCTCTGTGTCCTGCGCTTGACTTCACTCACCACATACACGTCGCTTCTGACACAAACATACACTGCACTTGACACATTTATGAAATTGCTTATTCCAGTTACTAATAAGCATGCACCAATTAAGAAATTGACTGTAAAAACTGTTAAATCCCCGTGGATTGATGAGGAAGTGAGAAATTGTATGGTTGAGAGGGATGAGGCAAAAGGAATGGCAAATAGGTCTGACTGCACAACCGATTGACAAACGTACTGTAAATTGAGAAATCATTAGCAAATTTAGGTGTGACATGCCAGCAACAATTGCTGACACTACACATCCAAGTATATCTGACCAAATTATGAAAGACAAGCGTTGTAATTTTGAATTCCGTAAAGTGAGTGTGGAAGAGGTGAACAAATTATTGTTGTCTGACAACTTGGATGGAAAATTGCTGAGGATAATAGCGGACGATATTGCCACTCCTATTTGCCATATTTTCAATTTAAGCCTACTAGAAAGTGTGTGCCCCCAGGCTTGGAGGGAAGCAAAAGTCATTCCGCTACCTAAGAATAGTAAAGCCCCCTTTACTGGCTCAAACAGCTGACCAATTAGCCTGTTACCAACCCTTAGTCAACTATTGAAAAAAAATGTGTTTGACCAGATACAATGCTATTTTACTGTAAACAAATTGACAACATGCTTATAGAAAAGGATATTCAACAAGCACAGCACTTACACAAATGACTGATGATTGGCTGAGAGAAATTGATGATAAAAAGATTGTGGGGGCTGTTTTGTTAGACTTCCGTGTGGCTTTTGACATTATCGATCATAGTCTGTTGCTGGAAAAACTTATGTGTTATGGCTTTACACCCCCTGCTATAATGTGGATAAAGAGTTACTTGTCTAACAGAACACAGAGGGTGTTCTTTAATGGAAGCCTCTCAAACATAATCCAGGTAGAATCAGGAATTCCCCAGGGCAGCTGTCTAGGCCCCTTGCTTTTTTCCATCTTTACTAACAATATGCCACTGGCTTTGAGTAAAGCCAGTGTCTCTATGTATGCAGATGACTCAACACTATACACATCAGCTAATACAGCAACTGAAATAACTGCAACACTTAACAAAGAGTTGCAGTTAGTTTCGGAATGGGTGGCAAGGAATAAGTTAGTTCTGAATATTTCCAAAACTAAAAGCATTGTATTTGGGTCAAATCATTCAATAAACCATGAACCTCAACTACATCTCGTAATGAATAATGTGGAAATTGAGCAAGTTGAGGTGACTAAACTGCTTGGAGTAACCCTGGATTGTAGACTGTCATGGTCAAAACATATTGATACAACAGTAGCTAAGATGGGGAGAAGTATGTCCATAATTAAGCGCTGCTCTGCCTTCTTAACAACACTATTAACAAGGCAGGTCCACATCAGGTAACTGATGCAAGCAGTTAAATCCGATTTAAAAAACAGGTAAAAATACACCTTGTGGAACAGCGGGGACTGTGAAGAGACACACACACAGGTACATACACACATACATATAGACATTCACTCTACACACACGTAAACATGGATGTTGTATTGTAAACATGTGATAGTGGAGTAGTGGCCTGAGGGAACACACTAAATGGATTGGGTAAAGTGTTATGAAATATAATATAGTTTTAAATTGTATATAACTGCCTTAATGTTGCAGGACCCCAGGAAGAGTGGGAATGGGGATCCTTAATAAATACAAATATAAATACAAATACACACAAATATAAAAGTAAAATAATGCAATTAAGAAATATAGAAATATTAGGATGAGCAATGTTGGAGTGCCATTGACTAAATACAGTAGAATAGAAACATTATATACAGTGAGGGAAAAAAGTATTTGATCCTCTGCTGATTTTGCACGTTTGCCCACTGACAAAGACATGATCAGTCTATAATTTTAATGGTAGGTTTATTTGAACAGTGAGAGACAGAATAACAACAACAAAAAAATCCAGAAAAACGCATGTCAAAAATGTTATAAATTGATTTGCATTTTAATGAGGGAAATAAGTATTTGACCCCTCTGCAAAACATGACTTAGTACTTGGTGGCAAAACCCTTGTTGGCAATCACAGAGGTCAGACGTTTCTTGTAGTTGGCCACAAGGTTTGCACACATCTCAGGAGGAATTTTGTCCCACTCCTCTTTGCAGATCTTCTCCAAGTCATTAAGGTTTCGAGACTGACGTTTGGCAACTCAAACCATCAGCTCCTTCCACAGATTTTCTATGGGATTAAGGTCTGAAGACTGGCTAGGCCACTCCATGACCTTAATGTGCTTCTTCTTGAGCCACTCCTTTGTTGCCTTGGCTGTGTGTTTTGGGTCATTGTCATGCTGGAATACCCATCCACGACCCATTTTCAATGCCCTGGCTGAGGGAAGGAGGTTCTCACCCAAGATTTGACGGTACATGGCCCCGTCCATCGTCCCTTTGATGCGGTGAAGTTGTCCTGTCCCCTTAGCAGAAAAACACCCCCAAAGCATAATGGTTCCACCTTCATGTTTGACGGTGGGGATGGTGTTCTCGGGGTCATAGGCAGCATTCCTCCTCCTCCAAACACGGCGAGTTGAGGTGATGCCAAAGAGCTCCATTTTGGTCTCATCTGACCACAACACTTTCACCCAGTTCTCCTCTGAATCATTCAGATGTTCATTGGCAAACTTCCGACGGGCCTGTATATGTGCTTTCTTGAGCAGGGGGACCTTGCGGGCGCTGCAGGATTTCAGTCCTTCACTGCGTAGTGTGTTACCAATTGTTTTCTTGGTGACTATGGTCCCAGCTGCCTTGAGATCATTGACAAGATCCTCCCGTGTAGTTCTGGGCTGATTCCACACCGTTCTCAAGATCATTGCAACTCCACGAGGTGAGATCTTGCATGGAGCCCCAGGCCGAGGGAGATTGACAGTTCTTTTGTGTTTCTTCCATTTGGGAATAATCGCACCAACTGTTGTCACCTTCTCACCAAGCTGCTTGACGATGGTTTTGTAGCCCATTCCAGCCTTGTGTAGGTTTACAATCTTGTCCTTGACATCCTTGGAGAGCTCTTTGGTCTTGGCCATGGTGGAGAGTTTGGAATCTGATTGATTGATTGCTTCTGTGGACAGGTGTCTTTTATACAGGTAAAAAACTGAGATTAGGAGCACTCCCTTTAAGAGTGTGCTCCTAATCTCAGCTCGTTCCTGTATAAAAGACACCTGGGAGCCAGAAATCTTTCTGATTGAGAGGGGGTCAAATACTTATTTCCCTCATTAAAATGCAAATCAATTTATAACATTTTTGACATGCGTTTTTCTGGATTTTGTTGTTGTTATTCTCTCTCTCACTGTTCAAATAAACCTACCATTAAAATTATAGACTGATCATTTCTTTGTCAGTGGGCAAACGTACAAAATCAGCAGGGGATCAAATACTTTTTTCCCTCACTGTACATATGAAATGAGTAAAGCAGTATGTAAACATTATTAAAGGTACCAGTGTTCCATTATTAAAGTAACCAGTGATTCCATGTCTATGTACATAGGGTAGCAGCCTCTAAGGTGCAGGGTTGAGTAACCGTGTGGTCGCCAGCTAGTGATGGCTATTTAACAGTCTGATGGCCTTGAGATAGAAGCTGTTTTTCAGTCTCTCGGTCCCAGCTTTGATGCACCTGTACTGACCTCGCCTTCTGGAAGATAACGGGGTGAACAGGCCGTGGCTCGGGTGGTTGATGTCCTTGATGAACTTTTTGGCCTTCCTGTGACATCGGGTGCTGTAGGTGTCCTGGAGGGCAGACAGTGTGCCCCCGGTGATGTGTTGGGCAGACCGCACCACCCTCTGGAGAGCCCTGCGGTTGCGGGCGGTGCAGTTGTTGTACCAGGCGGTGATACAGCCTGACAGGATGCTCTGAATTGTGCATCTGTAAAGGTTTGTGAGGTTCTTAGGGCCAAACTGAATTTATTCAGCCTCCTGAGGTTGAAGAGGCGCTGTTGAGCCTTCTTCACCACACTGTCTGTGTCGGTGGACCATTTCAGATTGTCAGTAATGTGTACGCCAAGGAACTTGAAGCACTTCACCTTCTCCACTGCGGTCCCGTCGATGTGGATAGGGGCATGCTCCCTCTGAAGTCCACGATCAGCTCCTTGATTGTGGAATACAGGAAAAAGAGGACTGAGCACGCCCCAATTCTCATCGACGGGGCTGTAGTGGAGCAGGTTGAGAGCTTCAAGTTCCTTGGTGTCCACATCAGCAACAAACTATCATGGTCCAAACACACCAAGACAGTCATGAAGAGGGCACAACAAATGCCTATTCCCCCTCAGGAGACTGAAAAGATTTGGCATGGGTCCTCAGATCCTCAAAAAGTTATACAGCTGCACCATCGAGAGCATCCTGACTGGTTGCATCACCGCCTGGTATGGCAACTGCTTGGCCTCCGACCGCAAGTCACTACAGAGGGTACATCACTGGGGCCAAGCTTCCTGCCATCCAGGACCTCTATACCAGGCGGTGTCAGAGGAAGCCCTAAAAATTGTCAAAGAATCCAGCCACCCAAGTCATAGACTGTTCTCTCTGCTACCGCACAGCAAGCGGTACCGGAGCACCAAGTCTAGGTCCAAAAGGCTTCTTAACAGCTTCTACCCCGAAGCCATAAGCCTCCTGAACAGCTAATCAAAGGGCTACCTGTACTATTTGCATTGTCCCCCCACCCCATCTTTTACACTGCTGCTACTCTCTGTTTATTATCAATGCATAGTCACTTTAACTTTACCTACAGTACATGTACATATTACCTTAATTACCTCGACTAACCGGTGCCCCCGCACATTGACTCTGTACCGGTACCCCCCTGTATATAGCTGTATATAGCCTGTATATTGACTCTGTACTGGTACCCCCTGTATATAGCCTGTATATAGCCTGTATATTGACTCTGTACCGGTACCCCCTGTATATAGCTGTATATAGCCTGTATATTGACTCTGTACCGGTACCCCCTGTATATAGCTGTATATAGCCTGTATATTGACTCTGTACTGGTACCCCCTGTATATAGCCTGTATATTGACTCTGTACCGGTACCCCCTGTATATAGCTGTATATAGCCTGTATATTGACTCTGTACCGGTACCCCTGTATATAGCCTGTATATTGACTCTGTACCGGTACCCCCTGTATATAGCCTGTATATTGACTCTGTACTGGTACCCCCTGTAAAAAGCCTGTATATTGACTCTGTACCGGTACATTTACATTTACATTTTAGTCATTTAGCAGACGCTCTTATCCAGAGCGACTTACAGGAGCAATTAGGGTTAAGTGCCTTGCTCAAGGGCACATCGGCAGATTTTTCACCTAGTCGGCTCGGGGATTAGAACCAGCGACCTTTCGGTTACTGGCACAACGCTCTTAACCACTAAGCTACCTGCCGCTACCTTCCCTTTACTAATCATATACAGGGTACCCCTGTATATAGCTGTATATAGCCTGTATATTGACTCTGTACCGGTACCCCTGTATATAGTCTGTATATTGACTCTGTACTGGTACCCCCTGTATATAGCCTGTATATAGCCTGTATATTGACTCTGTACTGGTACCCCCTGTATATAGCCTGTATATAGCCTGTATATTGACTCTGTACCGGTACCCCTGTATATAGCTGTATATAGCCTGTATATTGACTCTGTACTGGTACCCCCTGTATATAGCCTGTATATTGACTCTGTACCGGTACCCCCTGTATATAGCCTGTATATAGCCTGTATATTGACTCTGTACTGGTACACCCTGTATATAGCCTGTATATAGCCTGTATATTGACTCTGTACTGGTACCCCCTGTATATAGCCTGTATATAGCCTGTATATTGACTCTGTACCGGTACCCCTGTATATAGCTGTATATAGCCTGTATATTGACTCTGTACTGGTACCCCTGTATATAGCCTGTATATTGACTCTGTACCGGTACCCCTGTATATAGCCTGTATATAGCCTGTATATTGACTCTGTACTGGTACCCCTGTATATAGCCTGTATATAGCCTGTATATTGACTCTGTACCGGTACCCCCTGTATATAGCCTGTATATTGACTCTGTACCGGTACCCCTGTATATAGTCTGTATATAGTCTGACTCTGGTACCCCCTGTATATAGCCTGTATATAGCCTGTATATTGACTCCCTGTATATTGACTCTGTACTGGTACCCCCTGTATATAGCCTGTATATAGCCTGTATATTGACTCTGTACCGTACCCCCTGTATATAGCCTGTATATTGACTCTGTACCTCTGTATAGTCTGTATATTGAGTCTGTACTGGTACCCCTGTATATAGCCTGTGTATAGCCTGTATATTGACTCTGTACTGGTACCCACCCTGTATATAGCCTGTATCTAGCCTGTATATTGACTCTGTACGGTACCCCCCTGTATATAGCCTGTATCTAGCCTGTATATTGACTCCCTAACCATCACCCTAAATCTAGCCTGTATATTGACTCCCTAACCCTAACCCTGTATCTAGCCTGTATATTGACTCCCTAACCAATAATAAAAGTATAATTATAATTATAATACCTGGTATTTATATAGTGATTTTCAAGGACCCAACATAGAAAGAGGAAACTGGGGAGAGACTGAGGCTCCACCTCAATAAATAATGTTTTAAACGTCTGACCCTGGTTGGCTGACCCCAGCAGCTCCTGGCTTCTATCCTGATCCTAGTACTAACGTATCACAAGACAACAGAACAATGACTACTGACTCACTGCTAACACTCTGCTTTGAAGTAGTTACACACACTGCTAACATTCTGCCTTCCAGTAGATACACACACTGCTAACCACACTGACTGGCACAGTGTATTGATACATGAATGACTGTAAACACATTTATGTTTTCTTGAAAGCGACCAAATATTTATCGGAAGATAAGATCTGTTTCAGAGAATGAACAGTGGAAATATGCCTCACACCTCTGGTCGCCCTTCGTATGATTATTTTTATTCAGAGACGTTGTGTCAGTCTGTCTAGAATGTTCTGCCATTGCAGGCTGTGCTACTCAGAGCAGAATGGGGGAAGGAAGTCATCTATGAGTTGTGGTTAAAGTGACAGACAGACACACATGAAGTGTAAGAAATGTTTCACTTGGTTGAGAGCAGGCAACCTTTGACCCTGTCTGTCTGTCTGCATGAATTTAACCCACTTTAGGGTGTGAGGTGTGGTTCGGTGAGGTTAGGTTAGGTGAGGTTAGTTTAGGTTAGGTGAGGTGAGGTGAGGTGAGGTGAGGTTAGGTTAGGTGAGGTGAGGTTAGCTTAGGTGAATTTAGGTGAGGTTAGGTGAGGTTAGGTGACGTTAGGTGAGGTTAGGTGAGGTGAGGTGAGGTTAGGTTAGGTGAGGTTAGGTTAGGTGAGGTTATGTGAGGTGAGGTTAGGTGAGGTGAGGTTGGGTTAGACCACACAGGTTAACAAAGGAGAATAAGGGGACACACACACTCACACACTCTCACACACACACACACACACTCTCACACACACTCTCACACACACTCACACACACACACTCACAGTAGTCGTACCTTACACCCTTCACAGGCATGGACTCCGTAGTGGAAGCCAGAAGCTTTATCTCCACAGACTCTACACTCTATGTTGAGTAGGGAAGCTGTGGCGTCGTCCTGTAGCTTGGAGTAGAGAGGACTGCTGTCTGAGTACTGGGAAGGAGACTCTGGCTCCAGCTTTATACAACCTGGGGGACAGAACAGACACAGAGCTTTATACAGCCTGAGGGACAGAACAGACACAGAGCTTTATACAGCCTGAGGGACAGAACAGACACAGAGCTTTATACAGCCTGAGGGACAGAACAGACACAGAGCTTTATACAGCCTGGGGGACAGAACAGACACAGAGCTTTATACAGCCTGAGGGACAGAACAGACACAGAGCTTTATACAACCTGGGGGACAGAACAGACACAGAGCTTTATACAGCCTGGGGGACAGAACAGACACAGAGCTTTATACAGCCTGGGGGACAGAACAGACACAGAGCTTTATACAGCCTGAGGGACAGAACAGACACAGAGCTTTATACAGCCTGAGGGACAGAACAGACACAGAGCTTTATACAGCCTGGGGGACAGAACAGACACAGAGCTTTATACAGCCTGAGGGACAGAACAGACAGACACACTGACACACAGACAGAGCAGGGTCACACAACATGCACATTCATATAGAATAGATGTTGTTGTGTTTGTTATATTTAGGGTTAGGGTTAGGGTTAGGGTTAGGCTAACCCTAACCCACACACAGGTCTCACCGTGTCCCTCTTGAACCTGGCTGTGGTTGTACATGTAGTCCATGTATGTGAGGTGGTGGCCCAGGTCAGGGCTGGAGCCAGGGCTGGGGCAGGGCTGGTAACCCTGGCCAGGTCTAGGGCTGAGGTGACTAGGGCTGGGGCAGGGCTGGTAACCCTGGCCAGGTCTAGGGCTGAGGTGACTGGGGCTGTAGCTGGCTTGGTAGTGGTGGGCCTGGGTGGGTCTGGGTCTGGGGCTGGGGCTGGCTTGGTAGTGGTGGGCCTGGGTGGGTCTGGGTCTGGAGCTGGTGGGTCCGTGTTCGTAGTCCAGGCTAGTGTAGTCCAGGGTGGTGAATGGTTTCATATCCAGAGAGTGAGAACTGTCATCAAGCTCCTCCAGGTTTACAGGGGTCAGACTGAAGCCCATCGGCCATGCGAGGAGCTGGGTATCCACCATGTCTGTTAGAGAGAGAGAGAGAGAGAGAGGAAGAGAGGGGGGAGGGGGAGAGAGGGGGTGAGAGAGGAAGAAAGGGGGGAGGGAGGGGGGGACGAGAGGGGGGGGAGAGAGAGAGAGAGGGGGAGGGAGGGAGGGAGGGAGGGAGGGAGGGAGGGAGGGGGGAGGGAGGGAGGGAGGGAGGGAGGGAGGGAGGGGGGGAGGGAGGGAGGGAGAGAGGGAGGGGGGAGGGGAGGGAGGGAGGGGGAGGGAGGGGGGAGAGGGGGTGAGGGAGGGAGGGAGGGAGGGAGGGATGGAGGGGGGGAGGGGGGAGGGGGGGAGGGAGGGGACGAGAGGGGGAGAGAGAGAGAGAGAGTCAGGATCTGTGTGTGTGTGTGTGTGTGTGTGTGTGTGTGTGTGTGTGTGTGTGTGTGTGTGTGTGTGTGTGTGTGTGTGTGTGTGTGTGTGTGTGTGTGTGTGTGTGTGTGTGTGTAAACCCAGGGGTCCAGATGTCTGTGTTATCTAGTAAACAGTGTGACTCTGTGGTAAAAGAAGAACTCTGATACAAGTCCTCCCTTCTGTTTCCCTCAGGCTTGTTGTCACTGTGAGACCATTTCAGACAGATTGAAAACATCTTTGTGAGCTCTTTGTTGTACTGTAATAAACCTTCTGCATGCTGGCCATCAATACCATTTCATACCCTCTTAGTCTACAGAACTGTGTTCATAACAGGGAACCTCCGAGTGTAGTCTACAGAACTGTGTTCATAGCAGGGAACCTCCGAGTGTAGTCTACAGAACTGTGTTCATAGCAGGGAACCTCCGGGTGTAGTCTACAGATCTGTGTTCATAGCAGGGAACCTCGAGTGTAGTCTACAGATCTAGCAGGGAACTCTGAGTGTAGTCTGTTCATAGCAGGGAACCTCCGGGTGTAGTCTACAGATCTGTGTTCATAGCAGGGAACCTCCGAGTGTAGTCTAGTCATAGCAGATCCGAGTGTAGTTACAGATCATAACAGGGAACCTCCGAGTGTAGTCTACAGATCTGTGTTCATAACAGGGAACCTCCGAGTGTAGTCTACAGATCTGTGTTCATAACAGGGAACCTCCGAGTGTAGTCTACAGATCTGTGTTCATAGTAGGGAACCTCCGAGTGTAGTCTACAGAACTGTGTTCAATCTCCGAACTGAAGATATCCTGTGAGATTGTGAACTGAACTCTAACTTGGTTGATCCCCCAATCAGTGACTGATGAAACCCACTGCTCTGAACCCATGTGACGTTAGACTCAACTTTATATAACCAAGGCTATCATTCATTATTAACAGACACCAGGGCAAATACTACTCCTCATAACAAACAGATCATGTATAACATGGGATCCATCAGTACCAAGCCCTAGTATTAGTCTAAGAAGAGAGATCATGTATAATATGGGACAGTGTTGAGATTAAATCTAACAGTACCAAGCTAATCAGAGGGCTGATATAAATACTATGCATGCTAGTCTCTCTTGGCTAAGAGTTGAGGAGAGACTGACTGCGTCACTTCTTGTTTTTATAAGAAACATAAATGTGTTGAAAATTCCAATTGTTTGCATAGTCAACTTACACACAGCTCTGACACACACACGTACCCCACCAGACATGCCATCAGGGGTCTTTTCATAGACCCCAAATCCAGAACAAATTCAAGAAAGCATACAGTATTATATAGAGCCATTATTGCATGGAACTCCCTTCCATCTCATATTGCTCAAATTAACAGCAAACCTGGTTTAAAAAAACAGATAAAGCAACACCTCACAGCACAACGCCTCTCCCCTAATTGACCTAGATAGATTGTGTGTATGTATTGATATGTAGGCTATGTGTGCCATTTTAAAATGTATGTAGTTCTGTCATTGAGCTGTTCTTGTCTATTAATGTTCTGTAATATGTCATTACATTTACATTTACATTTTAGTCATTTAGCAGACGCTCTTATCCAGAGCGACTTACAGTTAGTGCATACATTATTATTATTATTTTTATACTGGCCCCCCATGGGAATCGAACCCACAACCCTGGCGTTGCAAACGCCATGCTATACCAACTGAGCTACATCCCTGCCGGTCATTCCCTCCCCTACCCTGGACGACGCTGAGCCAATTGTGCGCCGCCCCATGCACATGATCAACTTAAGTTTTCTCATCTCAAGAGATACAAAATAAAATGGCAATAGTAAGTGACTATGAAGTGCCAAATAAAGTAACAGGGTTGACCGTAACAGGTTTGACGATTTCATCTTAAATCAGACATGAATCTCGTTGTGACAGGGGAATGGAAGCTTGTGTGCAACAGGGAGAGGCAATCGAATGCAAGCTTCACAAAAAAAGTTAACATTGAAAAAAATAAAGAGAAATCTAGCTTGTCTATCTATGGGTAACAGGTTTGGCTTATTATGCTCGATCGACTCAGTTTTCCACCACAAAAAAAAAACAGAAAATTGCCAGCTCACCTGCTTTCACGCTAGGATTTGACTATTAGATGTTAAATGTTTATTTTGAAAACAATTATTTAAAAAGGAATAGTTTCACCATATTAAAAAGAGTTCAGTTCACGTAACAGGTTTGACCTTAAAATGGGGGACAGACGTAAATGAATCACTAATCACATGAAATTAGTAATAGTCTTCAGAAATGACTGTCAAAGCAACACAATAACTATGGCATTACAATGATGGTGAAAACTTAGATACATTTTGGGGTTAAGTATGTTAAAATCTTCCAAGAAGTCACAGAGGGGGCACGGAGGGACATGTCAAAATGCTGAATTTTGGCACTTTAGCAAGTCTTTATTCATATTAAAAATGTAAAATAATAAATGAAATAAATCTCCATGTGGTCTATATTAAAGGGAACTTCCCACTGGGCACACAGTGTCATTTCAACATGGATAATTGGGTAATATTTGGTTGAGACATTGATCAATGAGATTACAACCTATATTCACCCACTCAAAAAGACAGCCAAAAATTAGTTGAATTTCCAATGTGTTATCACTGTACTTTCAACCATCTAAAAGCACAGCAAAGTTCAAATGGGAATAAAATGTCAGATATTTTGTTTATTTATAGAACAGATTCATGTGTTATCACTGTGCTTCATATAATAACAGAACCAAATGACCTGGATTGCAGTTGAGATTGCATTAAAAGTACATGGTGCCAGTGATCAATGGCGTTCAAGATTCTGCACAGATTATTACAGCAATTGTGAAGAACTTCACAGACCTGTGACAACCTATGCATGCTATCTTGAACATGCATGCTTTATATGATTACATAAGAAGAAATGTATAGTGACTAGGGCTCTCAAACAATTAAAATAATTTAGAGTGATTAAATTAAAATTATCACATTTTCTCAAATTTTACCCAAAAATGTCACCATAAACAACACAAAAGTCACTGTAACATACAGCTAGCTATTAATGCTCCATATGTTTCAGTAGGCCTACTCCCTCTTATCAATGTTCTTGAAGTTTAACACCTCTCTCTCTCATACTGTTAAAGCTTCAGGCATTCTAAATTAGTGTGAATATATGAAAAAATAACCATCTCTATGGATACAAATATCTTTTAACCTTTTACTGCAGTGGGCTAAATCAGGGTCACCCAGAGTGATTGTTGGTAGTCTTAAACAAATATACTTTGAGACCAAAGTATACACATATAGTTATGGGCTTTAAAAAAAGAGACCTGTACCATGTCAGATATAAAGTTGAAATGTTTTCAATTTTGAGTTTGTATTCCAATATTACACTTTATATACATCACAGAAGACTTAAATATAACAAAACAGTTTGACATAGAAACACCGGATTTTCGGATGTTTAAAAAAAAAATTGTTTATTAATTTGGAAATTATGAAAAATATTAATAACATTCCACCCATGAAGCCACTAGCCATTTGACTGCAGGAAAGGGCTACACTTGTCCAACGATATTATGAAAACACTGTAATCATCGGTTACATCTGTACTGCTTGTCCAACGATATTATGAAAACACTAATCATCGGTTACATCTGTACTGTTCAGATAACTTTACACACATAGGCCTACACACTCTCCCTCCCTCCCACACCCTCTCTTTCTCACTTACTCCCGATCTCACACACACACACACACACACACACACACACACACACACACGCACACGCACACGCACACGCACACGCACACGCACACGCACACACACACATCCCACTCTAGCATATGCAGCCTACCTTTGATGCATCTCTTTGAGTAGCCTATTCCTTTTCAGTTCTACCTGTGTCATCCGAATTTGTGCATAGCCTAGTCAGTGGTCAAGTTATCAGGTTGCTAGCTAGCTAGGTAACATGACTAGCTAGCTAAACAATGTTGTTAGTTAACAAACCAAAAAATAGCAGCTCCCAAGTAGTTTCAAATGGCTCATGACATGAGCACGAATCCGCGGCAGAAAAAAACAACATAGCTCCGGTAATATTGGGCATAACTTTTACATGATTTTGGCTAGAGGCACGCAATCTTCAGCGTGTGTGGACCCCAGGAAGAGTAGTTTTATTTTTATTTATTTAGTTTATTTATTTGCACCAAAGACGACAAGTGGTAGACAACAATACAGATTTAAAAAAACAATTGAAAAAACTATGTGCAGGTGTGGCTCAGTTGATAGAGCATGGCGTTTGCAACGCCAGGGTTGTGGGTTTGATTCCCACGGGGGGCCAGTTTTATTTTTATTTATTTAGTTTATTTATTTGCACCAAAGACGACAAGTGGTAGACAACAATACAGATTTAAAAAAACAATTGAAAAACTATGTGCAGGTGTGGCTCAGTTGATAGAGCATGGCGTTTGCAACGCCAGGGTTGTGGGTTTGATTCCCACGGGGGGCCAGTATAAAAAAATATGTATTCACTAACTGTAAGTCGCTCTGGATAAGAGCGTCTGCTAAATGACTAAAATGTAAATGTAAATGTAAATGGTTGGAAAGCCAAGGGCTTATACAAAAACCACACCACAAAACAAATATATACATAAGCACAAAAATAAAAAAGCTTTTCAGGTTGTATTTATTCGCACCAAAGAAAAGACAAAACAGTACAGATTTTAAAAAAAACGGGTAAAATGGTATGCAGGTGAGGTTGGAAACCCAAAAGGGCTAATATGAAAACCACAAATAGAAGAACAAAACTAAAAGTTGGTTCAATCAGTTAAACAAATCTTATTAATTCTAATTGTACATATTATACGTAGTAAACAGGAAAAAACATGGTTGATTATGTGTGTGTGTGCATGTGTCTGTGAGAGTTAGGCTACATGGAGGGGATTATTGGGTAGTTTGGTTCATCAGGCTGACCCCCAGTCATGGAGGGGATTATTGGGTAGTTTGGTTTATGAGGCTGACCCCCAGTCTTCATGGAGGGGATTATTGGGTAGTTTGGTTCATCAGGCTGACCCCCAGTCTTCATGGAGGGGATTATTGGGTAGTTTGGTTCATGAGGCTGACCCCCAGTCTTCATGGAGGGGATTATTGGGTAGTTTGGTTCATGAGGCTGACCCCCAGTCTTCATGGAGGGGATTATTGGGTAGTTTGGTTCATCAGGCTGACCCCCAGTCTTCATGGAGGAGATTACTGAGTATTGTGGTTAATCAAGCTGACCCCCAGTCTTCATGGAGGGGATTATTGGGTAGTTTGGTTCATCAGGCTGACCCCCAGTCTTCATGGAGGGGATTATTGGGTAGTTTGGTTCATCAGGCTGACCCCCAGTCTTCATGGAGGGGATTATTGGGTAGTTTGGTTCATGAGGCTGACCCCCAGTCTTCATGGAGGGGATTATTGGGTAGTTTGGTTCATCAGGCTGACCCCCAGTCTTCATGGAGGGGATTACTGGGTAGTTTGGTTCATCAGGCTGACCCCCAGTCTTCATGGAGGAGATTATTGGGTAGTTTGGTTTATGAGGCTGACCCCCAGTCTTCATGGAGGGATTATTGGGTAGTTTGGTTCATCAGGCTGACCCCCAGTCTTCATGGAGGGGATTATTGGGTAGTTTGGTTAATCTGGCTGACCCCCAGTCTTCATGGAGGGGATTACTGGGTAGTTTGGTTCCTCAGGCTGACCCCCAGTCTTCATGGAGGGGATTATTGGGTAGTTTGGTTAATCTGGCTGACCCCCAGTCTTCATGGAGGGGATTACTGGGTAGTTTGGTTCATCAGGCTGACCCCCAGTCTTCATGGAGGGGATTATTGGGTAGTTTGGTTCATCAGGCTGACCCCAGTCGTCATGGAGGGGATTATGGGTAGTTTTGGTTCATCAGGCTGACCCCCAGTGTTCATGGAGGGGATTATTGGGTAGTTTGGTTCATGAGGCTGACCCCCAGTCTTCATGGAGGGGATTATTGGGTAGTTTGGTTCATCAGGCTGACCCCCAGTGTTCATGGAGGGGATTATTGGGTAGTTTGGTTCATCAGGCTGACCCCCAGTGTTCATGGAGGGGATTATTGGGTAGTTTGGTTTATGAGGCTGACCCCCAGTCTTCATGGAGGGGATTATTGGTAGTTTGGTTCATCAGGCTGACCCCCAGTCTTCATGGAGGGATTATTGGGTAGTTTGGGTTAATCTGGCTGACCCCCAGTCTTCATGGAGGGGATTACTGGGTAGTTTGGTTCATCAGGCTGACCCCCAGTCTTCATGGAGGGGATTATTGGGTAGTTTGGTTCATCAGGCTGACCCCCAGTGTTCATGGAGGGGATTATTGGGTAGTTTGGTTCATGAGGCTGACCCCCAGTCTTCATGGAGGGGATTATTGGGTAGTTTGGTTCATCAGGCTGACCCCCAGTCTTCATGGAGGGGATTATTGGGTAGTTTGGTTCATCAGGCTGACCCCCAGTCTTCATGGAGGAGATTACTGAGTATTTTGGTTAATCAGGCTGACCCCCAATGTTCATGGAGGGGATTACTGGGTAGTTTGGTTCATCAGGCTGACCCCCAGTATTCATGGAGGGGATTATTGGGTAGTTTGGTTCATCAGGCTGACCCCCAGTGTTCATGGAGGGGATTATTGGGTAGTTTGGTTCATGAGGCTGACCCCCAGTATTCATGGAGGGGATTATTGGGTAGTTTGGTTCATCAGGTTGACCCCCAGTATTCATGGAGGGGATTATTGGGTAGTTTGGTTCATCAGGCTGACCCCCAGTATTCATGGAGGGGATTATTGGGTAGTTTGGTTCATCTGGCTGACCCCCAGTCTTCATGGAGGGGATTACTGGGTAGTTTGGTTCATCAGGCTGACCCCCAGTATTCATGGAGGGGATTATTGGGTAGTTTGGTTCATCTGGCTGACCCCCAGTCTTCATGGAGGGGATTACTGGGTAGTTTGGTTCATCTGGCTGACCCCCAGTCTTCATGGAGGGGATTATTGGGTAGTTTGGTTCATCAGGCTGACCCCCAGTCTTCATGGAGGGGATTATTGGGTAGTTTGGTTAATCAGGCTGACCCCCAGTATTCATGGAGGGGATTATTGGGTAGTTTGGTTCATCTGGCTGACCCCCAGTCTTCATGGAGGGGATTATTGGGTAGTTTGGTTCATCAGGCTGACCCCCAGTCTTCATGGAGGGGATTATTGGGTAGTTTGGTTCATCAGGCTGACCCCCAGTCTTCATGGAGGGGATTTTGTGTAGTTTGGTTCATCAGGCTGACCCCCCAGTCTTCATGGAGGGGATTATTGGGTAGTTTGGTTAATCAGGTTGACCCCCAGTCTTCGCTTTAAGTTATTATAATAATATAATATGCCATTTAGCAGACGGTTTTATCCAAAGCGATTTACAGTCATGTGTGCCTACATTTTTTACATATGGGTGGTCCCGGGATCAAACCCACTATCCTGGCGTTACAAGCGCCATGCTCTACCAATTGAGCTATTGAGGGATATGAGGTTTTTGGCAATGTGAAGATAAGAATCCCAGAGTATGGTACCCCTGTATCTGATAGAGAATTTACTATGTGAGGTGTGGCAGTGGGGAGGGTGAAGGTTATCGCAGTGTCTTGTGTTATATAGATGGATTTCAGAATTAACCTGGAAGAATTCATTGAAGGGTTTAGGTAAACTGTCTGGGGAGGTATGAGTATTTGGAGCTGAAAATACCTAATTGGTGGACACTAATGTCGTAAATAGACAAGATATTGAGTTTCTTAAACAAGATGCAGATGGAACCAGGTAATTAGAGGAGGTGGCTAGTCTTGCAAATGTATTTTTGTATGATGAGTAATTTGTGTAGGTAGAAGGCATATGTACTGGCCCAGACAATATTACAGTAAATTAGATATGTGACTCGTTTCAGGAAACTAGTTGTATGTCGCGGGTCACTACTTCACAGGAGAGCCAATTGAACGTAAACTAAAAAAATAAAAATCAAAATGCGTTTTTTGGCAGAAATGCCTTCTGGAACATGTGAACTTTCATGTGCCTTAATAACAAACTTGTATGCCATCTGTAAATACGAATACAATTCTTAAATTATGAGCCTAGTTGGTTTAGCCACAGATAAAGACAGCAACCTTCCCGCTAGCCATGATTGGCTGAGATAATGAGTGGGATGGACATGACGAGAGATGGGTTCGGATTGGTCTGCCTATTTGAGCTGGTCAGTATGTGTAGGTAATCCTGTCTAACGCTGCTTATTTAAAAATATATTGCGTAGTAGAAAACAGCAGTCTCCGGATTAAATCTTCAATCAAACTAAGGGCAACCATGGCATCCGTGACAGGGAGAAGCGTCCATCCATGATGTATACAGGTAAGATAGTCTAGCTAGCTACATTTTCAGATATCACACATTTCTAATTTTGGCAGAAAGTCTTTTTCATTTCAAATTAAAGTGTACTATTAGCTAGCTAGGTTACGTTAGCTGGCTGGCTCGCTAGCTAACGTTACGTGTATGATCTGTGTAGTAATATTATTCGTATCTCAAAGCCATTTGCTTTGCTAGTTATAGCCTAATGTTAGCTAGCTAGCTAACATTGAACCTGGTTAGTGAGCTACCTGCAGATTAATGGAGGGTAGTAACGTCATGAGTTGGGATTATGGTTCATTGTTTACCTAGCTAGCTAGCTAGATACATGTCTTAACAAAATACTCCACTATGCAAGTAACCATTTCAATAGAATGTCACTGCGACAACTGTTGATAGACATAGCTGGTAAATTCGCTCTGGTTATCACAAATAAAATAAAATTGTATTTGCCACATGCGCCGAATACAACAGGTGTAGACATTACCGTGAAATGCTTACTTACAGCCCTTAACCAACAATGCATTTATTTCTTAATAAAAAAGTAAAATAAAACAACAACAAAAAAGTGTTGAGAAAAAAAGAGCAGAAGTAAAATAAAATAACAGTAGGGAGGCTATATACAGGGGGGTACCGGTGCAGAGTCAATGTGCAGGGGCACCGGCTAGTTGAGGTAGTTGAGGTAATATGTACATGTGGGTAGACTTAAAGTGACTATGCATAAATAATTAACAGAGTAGTAGCAGCGTAAAAAGATGGGGTGGGGGTGCAAATAGTCAGAGTAGCCATGATTAGCTGTTCAGGAGTCTTATGGCTTGGGGGTAAAAGCTGTTAAGAAGCCTTTTGGACCTAGACTTGGCGCTCCAGTACCGCTTGCCGTGCGGTAGCAGAGAGAACAGTCTATGACTAGGGTGGCTGGAGTCTTTGACAATTTTGAGGGCCTTCCTCTGACAGCCGCCTGGTATAGAGGTCCTGGATGGCAGGAAGCTTGGCCCCAGTGATGTACTGGGCCGTACGCACTACCCTCTGTAGTGACTTGCAGTTGGAGGCCGAGCAGTTGCCATACCAGGCGGTGATGCAACCAATCAGGATGCTCTCGATGTTGCAGCTGAATAATTTTTGAGGAATTGAGGACCCATGCCAAATCTTTTCAGTCTCCTGAGGGGGAATAGGCTTTGTCGTGCCCTCTTCACAACTGTCTTGGTGTGTTTGGACCATGATAGTTCGTTGGTGATGTGGACACTAAGGAACTTGAAGCTCTCAACCTGTTCCACTACAGCCCTGTCGATGAGAATGGGGGCGTGCTCAGTCCTCTTTTTTCCCTGTAGTCCACAATCATCTCCTTTGTCTTGGTCACGTTGAGGGAGAGGTTGTTATCCTGGCACCACACGGCCAGGTCTCTGACCTCCTCCCTATAGGCTGTCTCATCATTGTCGGTGATCAGGCCTACCACTGAGGGGCCCCCGTGTTGAGGATCAGCGTGGCAGATGTGTTGTTACCTACCCTTAACACCAGGGGGCGGCCCGTCAGGAAGTCCAGGATCCAGTCCAGAGGGAGGTGTTTAGTCCCAGGATCCTTAGCTTAGTGATGAGCTTTGAGGGCACTATGGTGTTGAATGCTGAGCTTTAGTCAATGAATAGCATTCTCACGTAGGTGTTCCTCTTGTCCAGGTGGGAAAGGGCAGTGTGGAGTTCAATAGAGATTGCATCATCTGTGGATCTGTTGGGGCGGTATGCAAATTGGAGTGGGGTCTAAGGTTTCTGGGATAATGGTGTTGATGTGAGCCATGACCAGCCTTTCAAAGCACTTCATGGCTACAGACGTCAGTGCTACGGGTCGGTAGTCATTTAGGCAGGTTATCTTAGTGTCCTTGGGCACGGGGACTATGGTGGTCTGCTTGAAACATGTTGGTATTACAGACTCAGTCAGGGACATGTTGAAAATGTCGGTGAAGACCCCGATTTCAGAGCACTCTCATCTGAGTGTGCCAGAGCGCAGAATAACTGACGAATTTACGAACGCTCAACACCCGTTGAATATGGCTGGTTTCAGTAAACGTTGGCTAAAAAGCGTACATTGTTGCCAGCAGCACAGTTGCAGTCACCAACACTCAAGATAACATAAAAACAGCCTAACCAGCTCTGCTAGGGCGAGTAAAATGGTCAGTGAGCTGTTTCTCTCATTTGTGTCAGGAAGTACAGTGGGGGAAAAAAGTATTTAGTCAGCCACCAATTGTGCAAGTTCTCCCACTTAAAAAGATGAGAGGCCTGTAATTTTCATCATAGGTACACGTCAACTATGACAGACAAATTGAGGGAAAAAAATCCAGAAAATCACATTGTAGGATTTTTAATGAATTTATTTGCAAATTATGGTGGAAAATAAGTATTTGGTCAATAACAAAAGTTTCTCAATACTTTGTTATATACCCTTTGTTGGCAATGACACAGGTCAAACGTTTTCTGTAAGTCTTCACAAGGTTTTCACACACTGTTGCTGGTATTTTGGCCCATTCCTCCATGCAGATCTCCTCTAGAGCAGTGATGTTACATCTACAACAGAGCCTGGATTCGAACCAGGATCTCTAGTGGCACAGCTATCTCTATGGATACAAATATCTTTTAACCTTTTACTGCAGTGGGCTAAATCAGGGTCACCCAGAGTGATTGTTGGTAGTCTTAAACAAATATACTTTGAGACCAAAGTATACACATATAGTTATGGGCTTTAAAAAAAAGAGACCTGTACCATGTCAGATATAAAGTTGAAATGTTTTCAATTTTGAGTTTGTATTCCAATATTACACTTTATATACATCACAGAAGACTTAAATATAACAAAACAGTTTGACATAGAAACACCGGATTTTCGGATGTTTAAAAAAAAAATTGTTTATTAATTTGGAAATTATGAAAAATATTAATAACATTCCACCCATGAAGCCACTAGCCATTTGACTGCAGGAAAGGGCTACACTTGTCCAACGATATTATGAAAACACTGTAATCATCGGTTACATCTGTACTGCTTGTCCAACGATATTATGAAAACACTAATCATCGGTTACATCTGTACTGTTCAGATAACTTTACACACATAGGCCTACACACTCTCCCTCCCTCCCACACCCTCTCTTTCTCACTTACTCCCGATCTCACACACCACACACACACACACACACACACACCACACACACACGCACACGCACACGCACACGCACACGCACACACGCACACGCACACGCACACGCACACACACATCCCACTCTAGCATATGCAGCCTACCTTTGATGCATCTCTTTGAGTAGCCTATTCCTTTTCAGTTCTACCTGTGTCATCCGAATTTGTGCATAGCCTAGTCAGTGGTCAAGTTATCAGGTTGCTAGCTAGCTAGGTAACATGACTAGCTAGCTAAACAATGTTGTTAGTTAACAAACCAAAAAATAGCAGCTCCCAAGTAGTTTCAAATGGCTCATGACATGAGCACGAATCCGCGGCAGAAAAAAACAACATAGCTCCGGTAATATTGGGCATAACTTTTACATGATTTTGGCTAGAGGCACGCAATCTTCAGCGTGTGTGGACCCCAGGAAGAGTAGTTTTATTTTTATTTATTTAGTTTATTTATTTGCACCAAAGACGACAAGTGGTAGACAACAATACAGATTTAAAAAAACAATTGAAAAAACTATGTGCAGGTGTGGCTCAGTTGATAGAGCATGGCGTTTGCAACGCCAGGGTTGTGGGTTTGATTCCCACGGGGGGCCAGTTTTATTTTTATTTATTTAGTTTATTTATTTGCACCAAAGACGACAAGTGGTAGACAACAATACAGATTTAAAAAAACAATTGAAAAAACTATGTGCAGGTGTGGCTCAGTTGATAGAGCATGGCGTTTGCAACGCCAGGGTTGTGGGTTTGATTCCCACGGGGGGCCAGTATAAAAAAATATGTATTCACTAACTGTAAGTCGCTCTGGATAAGAGCGTCTGCTAAATGACTAAAATGTAAATGTAAATGTAAATGGTTGGAAAGCCAAGGGCTTATACAAAAACCACACCACAAAACAAATATATACATAAGCACAAAAATAAAAAAGCTTTTCAGGTTGTATTTATTCGCACCAAAGAAAAGACAAAACAGTACAGATTTTAAAAAAAACGGGTAAAATGGTATGCAGGTGAGGTTGGAAACCCAAAAGGGCTAATATGAAAACCACAAATAGAAGAACAAAACTAAAAGTTGGTTCAATCAGTTAAACAAATCTTATTAATTCTAATTGTACATATTATACGTAGTAAACAGGAAAAAACATGGTTGATTATGTGTGTGTGTGTGCATGTGTCTGTGAGAGTTAGGCTACATGGAGGGGATTATTGGGTAGTTTGGTTCATCAGGCTGACCCCCAGTCATGGAGGGGATTATTGGGTAGTTTGGTTTATGAGGCTGACCCCCAGTCTTCATGGAGGGGATTATTGGGTAGTTTGGTTCATCAGGCTGACCCCCAGTCTTCATGGAGGGGATTATTGGGTAGTTTGGTTCATGAGGCTGACCCCCAGTCTTCATGGAGGGGATTATTGGGTAGTTTGGTTCATGAGGCTGACCCCCAGTCTTCATGGAGGGGATTATTGGGTAGTTTGGTTCATCAGGCTGGAGTCTTCATATTGGGTAGTTTGGTTCATCAGGCTGACCCCCAGTCTTCATGGAGGAGATTATTGGGTAGTTGTGGTTCATCAAGCTGACCCCCAGTCTTCATGGAGGGGATTATTGGGTAGTTTGGTTCATCAGGCTGACCCCCAGTCTTCATGGAGGGGATTCATGGAGGCTGACCCCCAGATTCATTGGGGATTATTGGGTAGTTTGGTTCATCAGGCTGACCCCCAGTCTTCATGGAGGGGATTTCAGTTTGGAGGCTGACCCCCAGTCTTCATGGAGGGGATTATTGGGTAGTTTGGTTCATCAGGCTGACCCCCAGTCTTCATGGAGGGGATTATTGGGTAGTTTGGTTCATCAGGCTGACTGACCCCCAGTCTTCATGGAGGGGATTACTGGGTAGTTTGGTTCATCAGGCTGACCCCCAGGCTGACCCCAGTCTTCATGGAGGGGATTATTGGGTAGTTTGGTTTATGAGGCTGACCCCCAGTCTTCATGGAGGGGATTATTGGGTAGTTTGGTTCATCAGGCTGACCCCCAGTCTTCATGGAGGGGATTATTGGGTAGTTTGGTTAATCTGGCTGACCCCCCAGTCTTCATGGAGGGGATTACTGGGTAGTTTGGTTCATCAGGCTGACCCCCAGTCTTCATGGAGGGGATTATTGGGTAGTTTGGTTAATCAGGCTGACCCCCAGTCTTCTGGAGGGGATCATTGGGTAGGGGATCAGGCTTTCATGGGATTATTGGGTAGTTTGGTTCATCAGGCTGACCCCCAGTCTTCATGGAGGGGATTATTGGGTAGTTTGGTTCATCAGGCTGACCCCCAGTCTTCATGGAGGGGATTATTGGGTAGTTTTGGTTCATCAGGCTGACCCCCAGTCTTCATGGAGGGGATTATTGGGTAGTTTTTTGGTTCATCAGGCTGACCCCCAGTGTTCATGGAGGGGGGGATTATTGGGTAGTTGGGTGGTTCATGAGGCTGACCCCCAGTATTCATGGAGGGGATTATTGGGTAGTTTGGTTCATCAGGCTGACCCCCAGTATTCATGGAGGGGATTATTGGGTAGTTTGGGTAGTTTGGTTCATCAGGCTGACCCCCAGTATTCATGGAGGGGATTATTGGGTAGTTTGGTTCATCTGGCTGACCCCCAGTCTTCATGGAGGGGATTACTGGGTAGTTTGGTTCATCAGGCTGACCCCCAGTATTCATGGAGGGGATTATTGGGTAGTTTGGTTCATCTGGCTGACCCCCAGTCTTCATGGAGGGGATTATTGGGTAGTTTGGTTCATCAGGCTGACCCCCAGTCTTCATGGAGGGGATTATTGGGTAGTTTGGTTCATCAGGCTGACCCCCAGTCTTCATGGAGGGGATTATTGGGTAGTTTGGTTAATCAGGCTGACCCCCAGTATTCATGGAGGGGATTATTGGGTAGTTTGGTTCATCTGGCTGACCCCCAGTCTTCATGGAGGGGATTATTGGGTAGTTTGGTTCATCAGGCTGACCCCCAGTCTTCATGGAGGGGATTATTGGGTAGTTTGGTTCATCAGGCTGACCCCCAGTCTTCATGGAGGGGATTTTGTGTAGTTTGGTTCATCAGGCTGACCCCCCAGTCTTCATGGAGGGGATTATTGGGTAGTTTGGTTAATCAGGTTGACCCCCAGTCTTCGCTTTAAGTTATTATAATAATAATAATATGCCATTTAGCAGACGGTTTTATCCAAAGCGATTTACAGTCATGTGTGCCTACATTTTTACATATGGGTGGTCCCGGGGATCAAACCCACTATCCTGGCGTTACAAGCGCCATGCTCTACCAATTGAGCTATTGAGGGATATGAGGTTTTGGCAATGTGAAGATAAGAATCCCAGAGTATGGTACCCCTGTATCTGATAGAGAATTTACTATGTGAGGTGTGGCAGTGGGGAGGGTGAAGGTTATCGCAGTGTCTTGTGTTATATAGATGGATTTCAGAATTAACCTGGAAGAATTCATTGAAGGGTTTAGGTAAACTGTCTGGGAGGTATGAGTATTTGGAGCTGAAAATACCTAATTGGTGGACACTAATGTCGTAAATAGACAAGATATTGAGTTTCTTAAACAAGATGCAGATGGAACCAGGTAATTAGAGGAGGTGGCTAGTCTTGCAAATGTATTTTGTATGATGAGTAATTTGTGTAGGTAGAAGGCATATGTACTGGCCCAGACAATATTACAGTAAATTAGATATGTGACTCGTTTCAGGAAACTAGTTGTATGTCGCGGGTCACTACTTCACAGGAGAGCCAATTGAACGTAAACTAAAAAAATAAAAATCAAAATGCGTTTTTTGGCAGAAATGCCTTCTGGAACATGTGAACTTTCATGTGCCTTAATAACAAACTTGTATGCCATCTGTAAATACGAATACAATTCTTAAATTATGAGCCTAGTTGGTTTAGCCACAGATAAAGACAGCAACCTTCCCGCTAGCCATGATTGGCTGAGATAATGAGTGGGATGGACATGACGAGAGATGGGTTCGGATTGGTCTGCCTATTTGAGCTGGTCAGTATGTGTAGGTAATCCTGTCTAACGCTGCTTATTTAAAAATATATTGCGTAGTAGAAAACAGCAGTCTCCGGATTAAATCTTCAATCAAACTAAGGGCAACCATGGCATCCGTGACAGGGAGAAGCGTCCATCCATGATGTATACAGGTAAGATAGTCTAGCTAGCTACATTTTCAGATATCACACATTTCTAATTTTGGCAGAAAGTCTTTTTCATTTCAAATTAAAGTGTACTATTAGCTAGCTAGGTTACGTTAGCTGGCTGGCTCGCTAGCTAACGTTACGTGTATGATCTGTGTAGTAATATTATTCGTATCTCAAAGCCATTTGCTTTGCTAGTTATAGCCTAATGTTAGCTAGCTAGCTAACATTGAACCTGGTTAGTGAGCTACCTGCAGATTAATGGAGGGTAGTAACGTCATGAGTTGGGATTATGGTTCATTGTTTACCTAGCTAGCTAGCTAGATACATGTCTTAACAAAATACTCCACTATGCAATTAACCATTTCAATAGAATGTCACTGCGACAACTGTTGATAGACATAGCTGGTAAATTCGCTCTGGTTATCACAAATAAAATAAAATTGTATTTGCCACATGCGCCGAATACAACAGGTGTAGACATTACCGTGAAATGCTTACTTACAGCCCTTAACCAACAATGCATTTATTTCTTAATAAAAAAGTAAAATAAAACAACAACAAAAAAGTGTTGAGAAAAAAAGAGCAGAAGTAAAATAAAATAACAGTAGGGAGGCTATATACAGGGGGGTACCGGTGCAGAGTCAATGTGCAGGGGCACCGGCTAGTTGAGGTAGTTGAGGTAATATGTACATGTGGGTAGACTTAAAGTGACTATGCATAAATAATTAACAGAGTAGTAGCAGCGTAAAAAGATGGGGTGGGGGTGCAAATAGTCAGAGTAGCCATGATTAGCTGTTCAGGAGTCTTATGGCTTGGGGGTAAAAGCTGTTAAGAAGCCTTTTGGACCTAGACTTGGCGCTCCAGTACCGCTTGCCGTGCGGTAGCAGAGAGAACAGTCTATGACTAGGGTGGCTGGAGTCTTTGACAATTTTGAGGGCCTTCCTCTGACACCGCCTGGTATAGAGGTCCTGGATGGCAGGAAGCTTGGCCCCAGTGATGTACTGGGCCGTACGCACTACCCTCTGTAGTGACTTGCAGTTGGAGGCCGAGCAGTTGCCATACCAGGCGGTGATGCAACCAATCAGGATGCTCTCGATGTTGCAGCTGAATAATTTTTGAGGAATTGAGGACCCATGCCAAATCTTTTCAGTCTCCTGAGGGGGAATAGGCTTTGTCGTGCCCTCTTCACAACTGTGTCTTGGTGTGTTTTGGACCATGATAGTTCGTTGGTGATGTGGACACTAAGGAACTTGAAGCTCTCAACCTGTTCCACTACAGCCCTGTCGATGAGAATGGGGGCGTGCTCAGTCCTCTTTTTTCCCTGTAGTCCACAATCATCTCCTTTGTCTTGGTCACGTTGAGGGAGAGGTTGTTATCCTGGCACCACACGGCCAGGTCTCTGACCTCCTCCCTATAGGCTGTCTCATCATTGTCGGTGATCAGGCCTACCACTGAGGGGCCCCCGTGTTGAGGATCAGCGTGGCAGATGTGTTGTTACCTACCCTTAACACCAGGGGGCGGCCCGTCAGGAAGTCCAGGATCCAGTCCAGAGGGAGGTGTTTAGTCCCAGGATCCTTAGCTTAGTGATGAGCTTTGAGGGCACTATGGTGTTGAATGCTGAGCTTTAGTCAATGAATAGCATTCTCACGTAGGTGTTCCTCTTGTCCAGGTGGGAAAGGGCAGTGTGGAGTTCAATAGAGATTGCATCATCTGTGGATCTGTTGGGGCGGTATGCAAATTGGAGTGGGGTCTAAGGTTTCTGGGATAATGGTGTTGATGTGAGCCATGACCAGCCTTTCAAAGCACTTCATGGCTACAGACGTCAGTGCTACGGGTCGGTAGTCATTTAGGCAGGTTATCTTAGTGTCCTTGGGCACGGGGACTATGGTGGTCTGCTTGAAACATGTTGGTATTACAGACTCAGTCAGGGACATGTTGAAAATGTCGGTGAAGACCCCGATTTCAGAGCACTCTCATCTGAGTGTGCCAGAGCGCAGAATAACTGACGAATTTACGAACGCTCAACACCCGTTGAATATGGCTGGTTTCAGTAAACGTTGGCTAAAAAGCGTACATTGTTGCCAGCAGCACAGTTGCAGTCACCAACACTCAAGATAACATAAAAACAGCCTAACCAGCTCTGCTAGGGCGAGTAAAATGGTCAGTGAGCTGTTCTCTCATTTGTGTCAGGAAGTACAGTGGGGGAAAAAAGTATTTAGTCAGCCACCAATTGTGCAAGTTCTCCCACTTAAAAAGATGAGAGGCCTGTAATTTTCATCATAGGTACACGTCAACTATGACAGACAAATTGAGGGAAAAAAATCCAGAAAATCACATTGTAGGATTTTTAATGAATTTATTTGCAAATTATGGTGGAAAATAAGTATTTGGTCAATAACAAAAGTTTCTCAATACTTTGTTATATACCCTTTGTTGGCAATGACACAGGTCAAACGTTTTCTGTAAGTCTTCACAAGGTTTTCACACACTGTTGCTGGTATTTTGGCCCATTCCTCCATGCAGATCTCCTCTAGAGCAGTGATGTTACATCTACAACAGAGCCTGGATTCGAACCAGGATCTCTAGTGGCACAGCTAGCACTGCGATTCAGTGCCTTAGACCTTAGAAAAGTAGTCCAGGTGCGACAAATCTAGGGCCTGTAGGACCTGCCTTGTTGATAGTGCTGTTAAGAAGGTAGAGCAGCTCTTTATTATAGACAGACTTCTCCCCATCCTAGCTACTTTTGTATCAATATGTTTTGACCATGAGAGTTTACAATCCAGGGTTACTCCAAGCAGTTTAGTCACCTCAACTTGTCAATCTCCACATTATTCATTACAAGATTTAGTGAGGTTTAGGGTTTAGTAAATGATTTGTCCCAAATTCAATGTTTTTAGTTTTTGAAATATTTAAGACTAACTTATTCCATGCCACCCTTTATTCCTTTACTAACGACATGCCACTTGCTTTACTCAAAGCCAGTGGCATGTCGTTAGTAAGGATTGAAAAAAGTAAGGGGCCTAGACAGCTGCCCTGGGGAATTCCTGATTCTACCTGAATTTTGTTGGAGAGGCTTCCATTACTAGTGAATACAATAAAGTTTGATTTTTTAACATTTATTTCTGTGTGTGAAACCATATTGGTGCTCATATAGAATACAGTGTTGAAACCATATTGGTGCTCATATTGAATACAGTGTTGAAACCATATTGGTGCTCATATAGAATACAGTGTTGAAACCATATTGGTGCTCATATAGAATACAGTGTTGAAACCATATTGGTGCTCATATAGAATACAGCGTTGAAACCATATTGGTGCTCATATAGAATACAGCGTTGAAACCATATTGGTGCTCATATAGAATACAGTGTTGAAACCATATTGGTGCTCATATAGAATACAGTGTTGAAACCATATTGGTGCTCATATAGAATACAGCGTTGAAACCATATTGGTGCTCATATAGAATACTGTGTTGGAACCATATTGGTGCTCATATAGAATACAGTGTTGAAACCATATTGGTGCTCATATAGAATACAGTGTTGAAACCATATTGGTGCTCATATAGAATACAGTGTTGAAACCATATTGGTGCTCATATACAGATAAAAAAACATGGTAGTACAGATATTGGGCGATAATTTGTAAAAGATCTTGGATCCCCAGATGTATAGAGGGGGATAACTTTGGCAATTTTCACATCTTTAGGAACAATACCAGTTTGCATAGATTTGGTGAAGATATACGTTAGAGGTTCAGTAATCGAGGAAGACACTGATTTCACCAAAGAGGCGCCAATCTCATCATGACCTGCTGCTAATATCTTTAAATTACCAATTACCTCCATCACCTCCATTACATCAGCAGCATCAAACTGATGCAGTTTTCTCTACTTTCTTTGACAAAGAGGATTCCACATTCACAAAAAAATTCTTAAATTCACATGAAATAACATCAGGATCCATATAGGTCTTATTTCCAACAATAAATAGAGATGGATAGTTGGAGATGCCTTTCTCTTATTCAACAGTTGATTGATGATTTTCCAAGTTTACTTTATATTATTTAAGGATTCTTGGAATTTGTTAGTAAAATATATTTTTTGGGATATCCAAATTTGTTCTTATATTTTTGTAATTTGCAGAATTCAGGGTAGAGGGATTTGTGAGAAACCTTTCATACAACTAGTTTTTTTTAACTGAGGATGTTTTGAGACCAAGGTTGTAAACCAAGGTTTCCAGAACCCTTCTGCTGCTCTCTTACGTGGTTTAACTAAGGGAAAGTAGTGGTGAAATACAGAGTTGAAAGATGTGAGAAAAGTCTGGTAAGCAGGTTCCACATCAGCCTGATTATAAACATTTTCCCATGAAATATCATCAATCAACTTCTTAAAGCGCGCACAATTACTTTAGTTAAATATTCTAAATGTATTGCTATTAATCATTCCCATCTGTTCATTTCCAGCTGCCAAAGAGAAGTGGAAAATTGGAAAGTGGTCAGATATGTCAGTATAAAGTATACCTGTTAGCCACATTATTAAAATAATTTGTACAAATTTGATCAATAAGGGTGGCAGATGAACTGTTCACTCTAGTGGGCTTATAGATGAGGGGATACAGATAGCTGGAGTATAAATCCAAGATGGCGTAGCAGTGCGGTCGTGGTTTTATTCTGTGTCCTAGTGTAAATATCCAGTTTCTTGTTTTTTTTGTCTGTTTTGTATATATTTCTCAAATTTTACTTTTCATTCTTTAACTAAATATACTTTCCTGCAACCCGCCTCACCCAACGTGGAAAGGATTCTATTATTTATTTATAACTTTCATCAAGAACCTTAAGCTGAAACTAGTCTAGCTGCAACTGAATGGCTACTTGCTATTAGTCACCGTTAGCGTCTTCACCATTGTCCGTGGCCTGCACTACCCACCAGCCAGCTCTAGCTCTTGCCTGGACAATTCATCGGCCAGTCTGCACAGCATGCTATCGACCCAGAGCATATCGGACTTTCTGCCGGAGTCACTGGACCCTAGCGCCGGATCACCGCAACCAGCTAGCTGCAACCTGTTGTTGGCTAATTACCATTGCCCCATAGCAAGCACCAGTTAGCCTTGAGCTAGTCTCAGGCCCATCTCCCGGCTATCTACCTCTCTGTCAACCGGACGGGACCTCCTAGTGTTGACACTGAGCCCCGCCGATCCAACACGACTGGTTGCCGACGAAATCGTCTGATGTGGTTTCAACAGGCTTCCCGTTGCGACGACCACGAAGATCCATCTGCTAGCCCCGGCCCGCTAGCACACGCAAACTACAACTGTGCTTCCTGCTAGCTGTGCTGAAGCACCAATTTGAACTGCTCTCGGACTCACATATTGCTGTTCACTGGACCTTATGATCACTCAGCTGCACAGCTGATGCCTGCTGGACTGTTCCTTTACACGGTACCCTGTCCTGTTTATTCTGTTTAGCCTCAGCCCAATCTTTATCGCTATTACCAGTTGTTGTCTTAGCTCTCTCTCTTTATAACACCTGTGATTGCTTTATGCCTCTCTCCCATGTCAATATGCCTTGCCTATTGCTGTTTGGGTTAGTTCTTATTATACAATTTCACTGTAGAACCCCAAGTCCCTCTCAAACTGCCTCAAATAGTTCCTTTGTTCCACCCCCCATACACGCCGAGACCGGCTCAATCGGTGCCTCCAGTGATGCTACCTCTTTCATTGTTACCCAACGCTTAGGTTTACCTCAACTGTACTCATATCCTTCCATATCCTTTTCTGTACATAATGCCCTGAATCTTTTCTACAACGCCCGGAAATCTGCCCCCTTTATTCTCTGTACCCAAGGCACTAGAAGACCAGTTCTTAAAGCCTTTAGTCGTATCCTTATTCTACTCCTCCTCTGTTCCTCTGGTGATGTAGAAGCTAACCCAGGCCCTGCAGCCCCCAGTATCACTCCTACTCCCCAGGAGCTATCATTTGTTGACTTCTGTAACCGTAAAAGCCTTGGTTTTCTGCACGTAAATATCAGAAGCCTCCTTCCTAAGTTTGAGTTATTCACTGCGTTAGCACACTCCGCCAACCCTGATGTTCTAGCAGTGTCTGAATCCTGGCTTAGGAAGGCCACCAAAAATTCTGAAATTTCCATCCCCAACTATAACATTTTCCGTCTAGATAGAACTGCCAAAGGGGGTGGAGTTGCAATCTACTGTAGAGATAGCCTGCAGAGCTCTATCATACTATCCAGGTCTGTGCCCAAACAGTTTAAGCTTCTACTTCTAAAAATCCACCTTTCCAGAAATAAATCTCTCACTGTTGCCGCTTGCTACAGACCCCCCTCAGCCCCCAGCTGTGCCCTGGACACCATATGTGAATTGATTGCCCCCCATCTATCCTCAGAGTTCGTACTGCTTGGTGACCTAAATTGGGATATGCTTAACACCCCGGCCATCCTACAATCTAAACTAGATGCCCTCAATCTCACACAAATTATCAACGAACCTACCAGGTACAACCCTAAATCCGTAAACATGGATACCCTCATAGATATCATCCTGACTAACTTACCCTCTAAATACACCTCCGCTGTCTTCAACCAGGATCTCAGCGATCACTGCCTTATTGCCTGCATCCGTAACGGGTCCGTGGTCAAACGACCACCCCTCATCACTGTCAAACGCTCCCTAAAACACTTCAGCGAGCAGGCCTTCCTAATTGACCTGGCCCAGGTATCCTGGATGGATATAGATCTCATTCCGTCAGTAGAGGATGCCTGGTTGTTCTTTTAAAGTAATTTCCTCTCAATCTTAAATAAACATGCCCCATTCAAAAAATACAGAACTAAGAACAGATATAGCCCCTGGTTCTCCTCAGACTTGACTGCCCTTGACCAGCACAAAAACATCCTGTGGCGTACTGCATTAGCATCAAATAGCCCCCGCGATATGCAACTTTTCAGGGAAGTTAAGAACCAATATACACAAGCAGTTAGGAAAGCAAAGGCTAACTTTTTTCAAAACAGAAATTTGCATCCTGTAGCACTAACTCCAAAGAGTTTTGGGACACTGTAAAGTCCATGGAGAATAAGAGCACTTCCTCCCAGCTGCCCACTGCACTGAGGCTAGGGAACACTATCACTACCGATAAATCTACAATAATCGAGAATTTCAACAAGCATTTTGCTACGGCTGGCCATGCTTTCCACCTGGCTACCACTACCCCCGGCCACCAGCTCTGCACCCTCCACTGCAACTTGCCCATGCCCCCCCCCCCCCCCCCGCTTCTCCTTCACACAAATCCAGACAGCTGATGTTCTGAAAGAGCTGCAAAATCTGGACCCCTACAAATCATCTGGGCTAGACAATCTGGACCCTTTCTTTCTAAAACTAGCCGCCGAAATTGTTGCAACCCCTATTACTAGCCTGTTCAACCTCTCTTTCGTAACGCCTGAGATCCCCAGAGATTGGAAAGCTGCCGCGGTCATCCCCCTCTTCAAAGGGGGTGACACTCTAGATCCAAACTGTTACAGACCCATATCCATCCTGCCCTGCCTTTCGAAAGTTTTTGAAAGCCAAGTTAACAAACAGATCACCGACCATTTCGAATCCCACCGTACCTTCTCCGCTATGCAATCCGGTTTTCCGAGCTGGTCATGGGTGCACTTCAGCCACGCTCAAGGGCCTAAACGATATTATAACCGCGATCGATAATAGACAGTACTGTGCAGGCGTCTTCATCGACCTGGCCAAGGCTTTCGACTCTGTCAACCACCGTATTCTTATTGGCAGACTAAATAGCCTTGGTTTCTCAAATGACTGCCTCGCCTGGTTCACCAACTACTTCTCAGATAGAGTTCAATGTGTCAAATCGGAGGGCCTGTTGTCTGGACCTATGGCAGTCTCTATGGGGGTGCCACAGGGTTCAATTCTTGGGCCGACTCTTTTCTCCGTGTATATCAATGATGTCGCTCTTGCTGCTGGTGACTCTCAGATCCACCTCTACGCAGACGACCATTTTGTATACATCTGGCACTTCATTGGACACTGTGTTAACAAACCTCCAAACGAGCTTCAATGCCATACAACACTCCTTCAGTAGCCTCCAACTGCTCTTAAACACTAGTAAAACTAAATGCATGCTCTTCAACCGAACGCTGCTTGCACCCGCCCACCCGATTAGAATCACTACTCTCGACGGGTCTGACCTAGAGTATGTGGACAACTACAAATACCTAGGTGTCTGGTTAGACTGTAAACTCTCCTTCCAGACTCACATTAAGAATCTCAAATCCAAAGTTAAATCTAGAATCGGTTTCCTATTTCGCAACAAAGCCTCCTTCACTCATGCTGCCAAACATGCCCCCGTAAAACTGACTATCCTACCGATCCTTGACTTCGGCGATGTCATTTACAAAATAGCCTCCAACACTCTACTCAGCAAATTGGATGTCGTCTATCACAGTGCCATCCGTTTTGTCTCCAAAGCCCCATATACTACCCACCACTGTGACCTGTACGCTCTTGTTGGCTGGTCCTCACTACGTATTCGTCGCCAAACCCACTGGCTCCAGGCCATCTATAAATCACTGCTAGGCAAATCCCCGCCTTATCTTAGCTCATTGGTCACCATAGCAACACCCACCCGTAGTCTGCACTCCAGCAGGTATATCTCACTGGTCATCCCCAAAGCCAACACCTCCTTTGGCCGCCATTCCTTCCAGTTCTCTGCTGCCAATGACTGGAACAAATTGCAAAAATCTCTGAAGCTGGAGACACTTATCTCCCTCACTAACTTTAAGCATCAGTTGTCAGAGCACCTTACCGATCACTGCACCTGTACACAGCCCATCTGAAATTAGCCCGCCCAACTACCTCATCCCTATATTGTTATTTATTTTGCTCATTTGTACCCCAGTATCTCTATTTGCACATCATCTCTTGCACATCTATCATTCCAGTGTTAATACTAATTGTAATTATTTTGCACTATAGCCTATTTATTGCCTTACCTCCATAACTTACTACATTTGCACACACTGTATATATATATTTTGTTGTATTTTTGATTTTATGTTTTGTTTTACCCCATATGTAACTCTGTGTTGTTGTTTTTATTGCACTGCTTTGCTTTATCTTGGCCAGGTTGCAGTTGTAAATGAGAACTTGTTCTCAACTGGCTTACCTGGTTAAATAAAGGTTAAATAAAAGAAAAAGGCAGTAGCTAACTACCATAGCTAACTAGCCAGCTAACCCTTACCTGGTTAAATAAAGGTGAAATAAAATAAAAAGGCAGTAGCTAACTACCATAGCTAACTAGCCAGCTAACCCTTACCTGGTTAAATAAAGGTGAAATAAAATAAAAAGGCAGTAGCTAACTACCATAGCTAACTAGCCAGCTAACCCTTACCTGGTTAAATAAAGGTGAAATAAAATAAAAAGGCAGTAGCTAACTACCATAGCTAACTAGCCAGCTAACCCTTACCTGGTTAAATAAAGGTGAAATAAAATAAAAAGGCAGTAGCTAACTACCATAGCTAACTAGCCAGCTAACCCTTACCTGGTAAAATAAAGGTGAAATAAAATAAAAAGGCAGTAGCTAACTACCATAGCTAACTAGCCAGCTAACCCTTACCTGGTAAAATAAAGGTGAAATAAAATAAAAAGGCAGTAGCTAACTACCATAGCTAACTAGCCAGCTAACCCTTACCTGTTTAAATAAAGGTGAAATAAAATAAAAAGTATTCAAAAAGTCAGATGTCAGTGAGTGGTTTTCACATTTAAATCCATTTATGTTGTAATCACCCAATAGAAATCACATCTTATCTTCATTATTAATCAAATCCAAGGTTGATGCAAGGATATCAGTGAAACTACCGATGTCAGAATCAGCAGGCTGATAGATGCAGAGAGGGGGGGGTAAACGACCAGCTGATCATACTTCAGGGATGTCTTGTTGCCTTTCTTTCATTCTCCAATTAGTCATGGCAGCAGTTCCTTTCTTTCATTCTCCAATTAGTCGTGGCAGCAGTTCCTTTCTTTCATTCTCCAATTAGTCGTGGCAGCAGTTCCTTTCTTTCATTCTCCAATTAGTCATGGCAGCAGTTCCTTTCTTTCATTCTCCAATTAGTCGTCCCCCCTGGCAGCAGTTCCTTTCTTTCATTCTCCAATTAGTCGTGGCAGCAGTTCTTTTCTTTCATTCTCCAATTAGTCGTGGCAGCAGTTCCTTTCTTTCATTCTCCAATTAGTCGTGGCAGCAGTTCCTTTCTTTCATACTCCAATTAGTCGTGGCAGCAGTTCCTTTCTTTCATTCTCCAATTAGTCGTGGCAGCAGTTCCTTTCTTTCATTCTTCAATTAGTCGTGGCAGCAGTTCCTTTCTTTAATTCTCCAATTAGTCGTGGCAGCAGTTCCTTTCTTTCATTCTTCAATTAGTCGTGGCAGCAGTTCCTTTCTTTCATTCTTCAATTAGTCGTGGCAGCAGTTCCTTTCTTTCATTCTTCAATTAGTCGTGGCAGCAGTTCCTTTCTTTCATTCTTCAATTAGTCGTGGCAGCAGTTCCTTTCTTTCATTCTTCAATTAGTCGTGGCAGCAGTTCCTTTCTTTCATTCTTCAATTAGTCGTGGCAGCAGTTGTTGATTGAGTAGTTGATACGTATTTCTCTTCCACATTGAGCTGTGCAGCATTTTTCTGTCTAGTATTAGCCATGCTACAAGCTTGTTGTGAGCTAAAATAAGTTCCCAAACACTTCCCACACCCAGCCTCCCGAAAACAAGCTCCACCAGTGAAATGGCAAACACACACAAGATCGATAAACAGAGAGAAGGCAGAGAATTTACTCACTGTATGGATTCTGGCTGCACTTTACTACATGTTTTGTCATTTAGCAGACACTCTTATCCAGAGCAACTTACAGTACTGAGTGCATACATTTAAATACACCCCCCCCCACCCCAACTGGTCACCCTGTGGGAATCAAACCAACAACCCTGGCGTTGCAAGCGCCATGCTCTACCAACCGAGGCACAAGGGACCTAAATAAGCAGGATATCACCAACTCACAAGTTAGTGCTGTGGATACAAGCAGTATGCGGGGCAGTAAGCCAAAACACAGGTCGAAGATGCTTGGGAGAGTCAGTGGTAAGAGGATTCGCTTACCCACAGAACGAGCAGCGTGAATGAGGTTTGTTAAAACAGATAACAAAACCTACTAATTATAAATGTATAAATTAATTGATCACTAATCACGCACAAAAAAATAAAACATGTTTTGTTCAAATGTGTGTGTGCATGCGAGTGTGTGAGAGTTTGGCTATATGGAGGAGATTAGCAACAGCTAATGATACAAAATAAATACAAAATAAATACAAAATAAATACAAAAATACGTAGTGAGGACAGGTGGCTACTATTCTGAACTGTGTGTGGTGAGCTTTCTGCCACCCAGAGCTGCTGAAGCATCACCCAAGTGGGTGCTACACATGACTCGGGCTGGTTCCCAGAGTAACCCTCTACCAGACTCCATCTTCATCAACCTGAACAAGCCATGAACTGTCCTGCTGCATCTTTGGAGGATGCATGCACTCAAAGACTTGGCCTCTGTTAGTTGACCTAGCCAACTATAGCTAGGCTACTCATGATGATGTATTGGTTGAGCTAGCTAACTATAGCTAGGCTACTCATGATGATGTATTGGTTGAGCTAGCTAACTATAGCTAGGCTACTCATGATGATGTATTGGTTGAGATAGCTAACTATAGCTAGGCTACTCATCATGATGTATTGGTTGAGCTAGCTAACTATAGCTAGGCTACTCATGATGATGTATTGGTTGAGCTAGCTAACTATAGCTAGGCTACTCATGATGATGTATTGGTTGAGCTAGCTAACTATAGCTAGGCTACTCATGATGATGTATTGGTTGAGCTAGCTAACTATAGCTAGGCTACTCATGATGATGTATTGGTTGAGCTAGCTAACTATAGCTAGGCTACTGATGATGATGTATTGGTTGACCTAGCCAACTATAGCTAGGCTACTCATGATGATGTATTGGTTGAGCTAGCTAACTATAGCTAGGCTACTCATGATGATGTATTGGTTGACCTAGCCAACTATAGCCAGGCTACTCATGATGATGTATTGGTTGAGCTAGCTAACTATAGCTAGGGCTCACTCATGATGATGTATTGGTTGATGATGTATAGTTGAGCTAACTATAGCTAGGCTACTCATGATGATGTATTGGTTGAGCTAGCTAACTATAGCTAGGCTACTCATGATGATGTATTGGTTGAGCTAGCTAACTATAGCTAGGCTACTCATGATGATGTATTGGTTGAGCTAGCTAACTATAGCTAGCCTACTCATGATGATGTATTGCTTGTTTGTTTTTTGCTTTTGAAGCGCTTTGAAATTGTTATGAAAAGCGCTATAGACATGAAATATACTAAACAAAAAATATAAACGCAACATGAAACAATTGAAACAAATTTACTGAGTTACAGTTCATATAAAGAAATCAATCAATTGAAATAAATAAATTAGGCCCTAATCTATGGATTTCACATGACTGGGCAAGGAGCCATGGGTGGGTCTAAGAGGTCTTAGACCCAGCCACTGGGGAGCCAGGCCCAGCCACTGAGGAGCCAGGCCCAGCCACTGGGGAGCCAGGCCCAGCCACTGGGGAGCCAGGCCCAGCCACTGGGGAGCCAGGCCCAGCCACTGGGGAGCCAGGCCCAGCCACTAGGGAGCCGGAGCCAGGCCCACCCACTGGGGAGCCAGGCCCAGCCACTGGGGAGCCGGAGCCAGGCCCAGCCACTGGGGAACCAGGCCCAGCCACTAGGGGAGCCAGACCCAGCCACTGGGGAGCCAGGCCCAGCCACTAGGAAGCCAGGCCCAGCCACTAGGGAGCCAGCCACTGGGGAGCCAGGCCCAGCCACTGGGGAGCCAGGCCCAGCCACTGGGGAGCCAGGCCCAGCCACTGGGGAGCCAGGCCCAGCCACTGGGGAGCCAGACCCAGCCACTGGGGAGCCGGGCCCATCCACTAGGAAGCCAGGCCCAGCCACTAGGGAGCCAGACCCAGCCACTAGGGGAGCCAGACCCAGCCACTAGGGGAGCCAGGCCCAGCCACTAGGGAGCCAGGCCCACCCACTGGGGAGCCAGGCCCAGCCACTAGGGAGCCAGACCCAGCCACTAGGGAGCCAGGCCCAGCCACTAGGGAGCCAGGCCCAGCCACTGGGGAGCCAGGCCCAGCCACTGGGGAGCCAGGCCCATCCACTAGGGGAGCCAGGCCCAGCCACTGGGGAGCCAGGCCCAGCCACTAGGGAGCCAGGCCCAGCCACTAGGGAGCCAGGCCCAGCCACTAGGGAGCCAGCCACTGGGGAGCCTGGCCCAGCCACTGGGGAGCCAGGCCCAGCCACTAGGGAGCCAGGCCCAGCCACTGGGGAGCCAGACCCATCCACTGGGGAGCCAGGCCCAGCCAATCAGAATGAGTTTTTCCCCACAAAATGGCTTTATTAGAGACAGAAATACTCCTCAGTTTCATCAGCTGTCCGGCTGGCTGCTCTCAGATGATCCCGCAGGTGAAAAAAGCCTAATGTGGAGGTCCTGGGCTGGCGTGGTTACACATGGTCTGCGGTAGTGAGGCCGGTTGGACGTACTGCCAAATTTTCTAAAATGACGTTGGAGGCGGTTTATGGTAGATAAATGAACATTTGAAAAAGAAAAGGAGAGCTGCACACTCTAGGAGCTCAGATGCAATAATGAACATTAAATTCTCTGGCAACAGCTCTGGTGGACATTCCTGCAGTCAGCATGGCAATTGCATGCTCCCTTAAATCTTGAGACATCTGTGGCATTGTGTTGTGTGACAAAACTGCACATTTTAGAGTGGCATTTTATTGTCCCCAGCACAAGGTGCTCCTGTGTAATGATCATGCTGTTTAATCAGCTTCTTGATATGCCACACCTGTCAGGTGGATGGATTATCTTGGCAAAGGAGAAATGCTCACTAACAGGGATGTAAACAGATTTGTGCACAAAACCTGAGAGAAATACGCTTTTTGTGCATAAGGAACATTTCTGGGATCTTTTATTTCAGCTCATGAAACATGGGACCAACACTTTACATGTTGCATTTATATTTTTGTTCAGTTTAAATTATTATTATTATTATTATTACTATTATTATTATTATTGGACAGTGTTGAGATGAAATGTAACAGTAAAACACTTTAAAAGGTGTTCAGGGCACTTTTAAATAGATCAGTAGAGTGACGATGCCAAGTATGCCATGTATATTAATAGGACAGCATTATAATTCAGTAGTTAGAGGATAAACTAAAATGGGTCAAAATAACTGTCAATGACTTCCAGAATAAAAGGTGGTAAAAACATCCTCCTTTAAATGACTTATTGTTTCCTTTAAACTGAATGGGTGGAATGTGGACAACAGAAGTTAACGGGAGTCCACTTCAGCTTACGGTAACTGGCACATTGTTCCAAACAGGGAAAGGAGGAGAGAAGCCAACTGCCCTATAGAAAGGTTCTGTTCTGGAGACACTAGGCAAGTCACTATTATTAATAGCTTCACACAGGTTTCCGTCCAGCAGTCCAATGGACATCTATTCTGTTCGATATCTGGTAAACAGGCTTTTAATGCGGATGGACTTTTGCTCTGATTGGCAAAGCCTTGATACACACACCCACAGAGAGCGAGAGGGGGGGGGGGGGGTTGCTGAGAGAAACTCCCCAGACCATCTAAAGGCCCTGAATGACTCCCTGGAGGCCTAGTATTAGAACAGTCCTCATCATCAGATGGAGACACTGTATGTCTGTCCCAGCCTGCTCTCAACCATGGACACCCAGGAGACACGTGACCCGTAAAGACTAGATCCATTAGGAGGGTGGAAATTTACAAGCATTTACAATATACTGTACATGGATCCCTCTATACAGAAATAGGACGAGGAGATTAGTACTAAAACAGTTAGTTGAATACAGCCAGAAAACCCAAATTGGTTCTGTAAAAGTTCCAAGAACATTCATTTTTTTCCAAATGTTCTCATAACTCAAAAACTGTCCAGTTGTGCTGATGATTATACAATGTTTATATAAAACATTCGTCTGATGTTGCAAGAACACTCCCAGAACACATTTAGTCTGTTCTTTTCCTGGAACCCTAAAGAAAACGTTTGGGGAATGTTCAGAGGTAGTTGTTAAAGATGTTGTGCACAACATTTTAGTACATTTTAGGAGAACATTACAAGGATATTTCATTTAAAATATTTGCAAATGTTAGATAAAATCCACACAAAAACGTAATGGGAATCTTAGCTAATTTTCTGGGAATGTTTCCGGTTTGCTGGGTAGTCTCTAGTGTGTAGTCTGTACTGTGTAGTCTGTACTGTGTAGTCTATGATCTATAGTGTGTGGTCTGTAGTCTGTACAATGTAGACTGTAGAGTGTAGTCTGTACTGTGGAGTCTGTAGTGTGTAGTCTGTAGTCTGTGGTCTGTAGTCCATAGTGTGAAGTCCGCAATGTGTAGAATGTAGTGTGTGGTGTGTAGTCTGTAGTGTGTAGTCTATGATCTATAGTGTGTTGTCTGTAGTGTGCAGTCTGTAATGTGTAGTCTGTAGTTCGTAGTGTGTTACGTGTAATGTGTAGTCTGTAATATGTAGTCTATAGTGTGTAGTCTGATTTCCATAGTCTTTAGTGTATAGTCTGTAGTGTGTAGTGAGTAGTGTGTAGTTTGTAGTCTGTACTGTGTAGTGTGTAGTCTGTAGTCTGAATTCCATAGTCTGCAGAATGTAGTCTGAATTACGTAGTCTGTAGTTTGTACTGTGTACTGTGTAGTGTGTAGTCTACTGTGCAGTGTGTAGTAAATATATTGTGTAGTGTGTAGTCTGTACTGTGTAGTCTACTGTTTAGTCTGTAGCCTATAGTGTGTGGTCTGTAGTATGTAGTCTGTAGTCTATAGTGTGTAGTCTGTAGTATGTAGTCTGAAGTGTGTAGTCTAGTCTATAGTGTGTAGTCTACCGTGTGTTGGTCTACAGTGTGTAGTCTATAGTCACCACTCCTTAGTGTGTAGTCCATAGTGTGAAGTGTGTAGTGTGTAGTATGTAGTCTGATTTCCATAGTCATTAGTGTGTAGTGAGTATCTGTAGTTTGTAGTCTGTACTGTGTAGTGTGTAATTTGTAGTCTGTAGTGTACAGTGTGTAGTAAATATATTGTTTAGTCTGTAGTCTATAGTGTTAGTCTATAGTGTGTAGTCTAAAGTGTGTTAGTCTAAAGTGTGTTAGTCTATAGTGTGTAGTCTATAGTTCAAAGTCCATAGTTTGTAGTCTGTAGTGTGAAGTGTGTAGTCTGTAGTGTGTAGTCTGTAGTATGTATTGTGTAGTCTGTAGTGTGTAGTCTATTCTGTAATCTGTAGTTTAGTGTGTCGTCTATAGTGTCTAGTCTATAGTCCGTAGTCCGTAGTTTGTAGTCTGTAGTGTGTAGTGTGTAGTTTGTAGTATATATTGTGTAGTCTGTAGTGTGTAGTCTATAGTCTATACTCTACAGTGTGAAGTGTGTAGTCTGTAACGTGTAGTCTGTAATGTGTAGTCTATTCTGTAATCTGTAGTTTAGTTTGTAGTCTATAGTGTCTAGTCTATAGTGTGAAGTCTGTAGTCTAGTGTGTAGTCTATAGTGTGTAGTGTGTAGTCTATAGTGTATAGTCTGTAGTGTGTAGTCTATAGTGTGTAGTCTATAGTGTGTAGTCTATAGTGTGTAGTCTATAGTGTGTAAACTATATTGTGCAGTCTGTAGTAGTAATGTGTAGTCTGTAGTGTGTAGTTAGAAGTGTGATATGTGTAGTGTGAAGACCGAAATGTGTAGTCTGTAATGCATAGTCAGTACTGTGTAGTCTGTAGTTTGTAGTCTGTAGTAGTAAGGTGTAGTCTATAGTGTGTAGTCTATAGTGTGTAGTCTAGTCTATAGTCTGTAGTGTGTAGTCTCTACTGTGCAGTCTGTAGTCTCTACTGTGTAATCTGTAGTCTCTACTGTGTAATCTGTAGTCTCTACTGTGTAATCTGTAGTCTCTACTGTGTAATCTGTAGTCTCTACTGTGTAATCTGTAGTCTCTACTGTGTAATCTGTAGTCTCTACTGTGTAATCTGTAGTCTCTACTGTGTAATCTGTAGTCTCTACTGTGTAATCTGTAGTCTCTACTGTGTAATCTGTACTGTGTAATCTCTGTCTCTACTGTGTAATCTGTAGTCTCTACTGTAATCTGTAATCTGTGTAATCTGTAGTCTCTACTGTGTAATCTGTAGTCTCTACTGTGTAATCTGTAGTCTCTACTGTGTAATCTGTGTAAGTCTCTACTGTGTAATCTGTAGTCTCTACTGTGTAATCTGTAGTCTCTACTGTGTAATCTGTAGTCTCTACTGTGTAAATCTGTAATCTCTACTGTGTAATCTGTAGTCTCTCTACTGTGTAATCTGTAGTCTCTACTGTGTAATCTGTAGTCTCTACTGTGTAATCTGTAGTCTCTACTGTGTAATCTGTAGTCTCTACTGTGTAATCTGTAGTCTCTACTGTGTAATCTGTAGTCTCTACTGTGTAATCTGTAGTCTCTATCTGTGTAATCTGTAGTCTCTACTGTGTAATCTGTAGTCTCTACTGTGTAATCTGTAGTCTCTACTGTGTAATCTGTAGTCTCTACTGTGTAATCTGTAGTCTCTACTGTGTAATCTGTAGTCTACTACTGTGTAGTCTGTAGTCTCTACTGTGTAATCTGTAGTCTCTACTGTGTAATCTGTAGTCTCTACTGTAGTCTCTACTGTGTAATCTGTAGTCTCTACTGTGTGTGTAATCTGTAGTCTCTACTGTGTATCTGTAGTCTCTACTGTGTAATCTGTAGTCTCTACTGTGTAATCTGTAGTCTCTACTGTGTAATCTGTAGTCTCTACTGTGTATCTGTAGTCTCTACTGTGTAATCTGTAGTCTCTACTGTGTAATCTGTAGTCTCTACTGTGTAATCTGTAGTCTCTACTGTGTAATCTGTAGTCTCTACTGTGTAATCTGTAGTCTCTACTGTGTAATCTGTAGTCTGTATCTCTACTGTGTAATCTGTAGTCTCTACTGTGTAATCTGTAGTCTCTACTGTGTAATCTGTAGTCTCTACTGTCTCTGTACTACTGTGTAATCTGTGTAGTCTCTAGTGTGTGTAATCTGTAGTCTGTAGTCTGTAGTGTGTAGTCTCTACTGTGTAATCTGTAGTCTCTAATCTGTAGTCTCTACTGTGTAATCTGTAGTCTCTAGTGTGTACTGTGTAATCTGTAGTCTCTACTGTGTGTAGTCTGTAGTCTCTACTGTGTAGTCTGTAGTAGTCTATAGTGTGTAGTCTGTAGTAGTAGTAGTGTGTAGTCTGTAGTCTCTAGTCTGTGTGTAGTCTGTAGTGTGTAGTGTGTATAGTGTGTAGTGTGTAGTCTGTAGGCTGTAGTGTGTAGTGTGTGTAGTCTATAGTGTGTAGTCTGTAGTGTGGAGGTAGTGTAGTGTGTAGTGTCAGTGTATAGTGTAGTGTAGTCTGTGTGTAGTGTGTAGTCTATAGTGTGTGGAGTGTGTATGTGGAGTCTAGTCTGTAGTGTGTAGTCTATAGTGTGTAGTGTGTAGTCTGTAGTGTGTAGTCTAGTGTGGAGTGTGTAGTGTGTGTAGTCCTGTAGCGTGTAGTCTATAGTGTGGAGTCTGTAGTGTATTGTAGTCCCGTTTAGCTCAGTTGGTAGAGCATGGCGTTTGCAACGCCAGGGTTGTGGGTTCGTTTCCGACGGGGGCAGTATAGAAATGTATGTACACACTAACTGTAGTGCTCTGGATAAGAGCGTCTGCTAAATGACTATGTAAATGTGTAGTCTGTGCAGGAAGGAGTCCTTCAGTGAACCACAACATTTCAATGTGCTGACAGCACTGTATCTTGTCATTCCCAGACTACAGATACGTTGCTATAGTGTAGGGTCTACAGTCTGTAGTCTGTAGTCTGTAGTGTGAAGTGTGTAGTCGATAGTGTGTAGTATGTAGTCTGTAGTGTGTAGTGTGTAGTCTATTTTGTAGTGTGTAGTCTATAGTGTGGAGTCTGTGTGTAGTGTAGTGTAGTGTGTAGTGTGTAGTGGTGTAGTGTCTAGTAGTCTGTCTGCAGTCTGTAGTGTGGAGTGTGGAGTGGAGTCTGTAGTGTGTAGTCTATAGTGTGGAGTGTGTAGTCTGTAGTGTGGAGTGTGTAGTCTGTAGTGTGTAGTCTGTAGTGTTAGTCTATAGTGTGTAGTCTGTAGTGTCTAGTCTGTAGTGTGTAGTGTGTAGTGTGTAGTCTGTAGTCTATTTTGTAGTGTCTAGTCTATAGTGTGGAGTGTGTAGTGTGTAGTCTGTAGCGTGTAGTCTATAGTGTGGAGTGTGGAGTCTATAGTGTGTAGTCTGTAGTGTGTAGTATGTATTGTATATAGTCCCGTTTAGCTCAGTTGGTAGAGCATGGCGTTTGCAACGCCAGGGTTGTGGGTTCGTTTCCGACGGGGGACCAGTATGAAAAGAAATGTATGTACACACTAACTGTAAGTCGCTCTGGATAAGAGCGTCTGCTAAATGACTAAAATGTAAATGTGTAGTCTGTGGTGTACACCTTCAAACCTGCAGGAAGGAGTCCTTCAGTGGAACCACAACATTTCAATGATGCTGACAGCACTGTGTCTTAATCTTGTCATTCCCAGACTACAGATACGTTGCTATAGCAGGGTGTGTTTTACCAGACTACAGTTACGTTGCTATAGCAGGGTGTATTTTACCAGACTACAGATACGTTGCTATAGCAGGGTGTATTTTACCAGACTACAGTTACGTTGCTATAGCAGGGTGGATTTTACCAGACTACAGTTACATTGTTAGCTATAGCAACGTAACTAGGGTGTGTGTTACCAGACTAGTTACGTTGGTGTAGATGGGTGTGTTTTACAAGACGAGCTACGTTGCTATAGCAGGGTGTGTTTTACCAGACTAGATACGTTGCTATAGCAGGGTGTGTTTTACCAGACTAGTTACGTTGCTATAGCAGGGTGTATTTTACCAGACTACAGTTACGTTGCTATAGCAGGGTGTGTTTCACCAGACTACAGTTACGTTGCTATAGCAGGGTGTGGTTTACCAGACTAGTTACGTTGCTATAGCAGGGTGTGTTTTACCAGACTACAGTTACGTTGCTATAGCAGGGTGTGTTTTACCAGACTACAGTTACGTTGCTATAGCAGGGTGTGTTTTACCAGACTACAGTTACGTTGCTATAGCAGGGTGTATTTTACCAGACTACAGATACGTTGCTATAGCAGGGTGTATTTTACCAGACTACAGTTACGTTGCTATAGCAGGGTGTATTTTACCAGACTAGTTACGTTGCTATAGCAGGGTGTGTTTTACCAGACTACAGATACGTTGCTATAGCAGGGTGTATTTTACCAGACTAGATACGTTGCTATACGTTGCTATAGCAGTTACGTTGCTATGTATTTTACCAGACTACAGTTACGTTGCTATAGCAGGGTGTGTTTTACCAGACTACAGTTACGTTGCTATAGCAGGGTGTGTTTTACCAGACTACAGTTACGTTGCTATAGCAGGGTGTGTTTTACCAGACTACAGTTACGTTGCTATAGCAGGGTGTATTTTACCAGACTACAGTTACGTTGCTATAGCAGGGTGTGTTTTACCAGACTACAGTTACGTTGCTATAGCAGGGTGTGTTTTACCAGACTACAGTTACGTTGCTATAGCAGGGTGTGCAGACTAGGTTGTGTGTTTTACCAGACTACAGTTACGTTGCTATAGCAGGGTGTGTTTTACCAGACTAGTTACGTTGCTATAGCAGGGTGTGTTTTACCAGACTACAGTTACGTTGCTATAGCAGGTGTGTTTTACCAGACTCGTTACGTTGCTATAGCAGGGTGTGTTTTACCAGACTACAGTTACGTTGCTATAGCAGGGTGTGTTTTACCAAACTCGTTACGTTGCTATAGCAGGGTGTGTTTTACCAGACTACAGTTACGTTGCTATAGCAGGGTGTGTTTTACCAGACTACAGTTACGTTGCTATAGCAGGGTGTGTTTTACCAGACTACAGTTACGTTGCTATAGCAGGGTGTATTTTACCAGACTACAGTTACGTTGCTATAGCAGGGTGTATTTTACCAGACTACAGTTACGTTGCTATAGCAGGGTGTGTTTTACCAGACTACAGTTACGTTGCTATAGCAGGGTGTATTTTACCAGACTACAGTTACGTTGCTATAGCAGGGTGTGTTTTCACCAGACTACAGTTACGTTGCTATAGCAGGGTGTGTGTTACCAGACTACAGTTACGTTGCTATAGCAGGGTGTATTTTACCAGACTACAGATACGTTGCTATAGCAGGGTGTGTTTTACCAGACTACAGTTACGTTGCTATAGCAGGGTGTATTTTACCAGACTACAGTTACGTTGCTATAGCAGGGTGTATTTTACCAGACTACAGTTACGTTGCTATAGCAGGGTGTATTTTACCAGACTACAGTTACGTTGCTATAGCAGGGTGTATTTTACCAGACTACAGTTACGTTGCTATAGCAGGGTGTATTTTACCAGACTACAGTTACGTTGCTTTAGCAGGGTGTATTTTACCAGACTACAGTTACGTTGCTTTAGCAGGGTGTATTTTACCAGACTACAGTTACGTTGCTATAGCAGGGTGTATTTTACCAGACTACAGTTACGTTGCTATAGCAGGGTGGTACAGTACGTTTTACCACCAGACTACAGTTACGTTGCTATAGCAGGGTGTATTTTTACCAGACTACAGTTACGTTGCTTTAGCAGGGTGTATTTTACCAGACTACAGTTACGTTGCTATAGCAGGGTGTATTTTACCAGACTACAGTTACGTTGCTTTAGCAGGGTGTATTTTACCAGACTACAGTTACGTTGCTTTAGCAGGGTGTATTTTACCAGACTACAGTTACGTTGCTATAGCAGGGTGTTTTTACCAGACTACTCGTTACGTTGCTATAGCAGGGTGTTTTACCAGACTACAGTTACGACTAGCAGGGTGTATTTTACCAGACTACAGTTACGTTGCTATAGCAGGGTGTGTTTTACCAGACTACGTTAGTTGCTATACGTTGCTATAGCAGCAGGGTGTATTTTACCAGACTACAGTTACGTTGCTATAGCAGGGTGTGTTTTACCAGACTACAGTTACGTTGCTATAGCAGGGTGTATTTTACCAGACTACAGTTAGACTATAGCAGGGTGTGTTTTACCAGACTACTAGTTACGTTGCTATAGCAGGGTGTGTTTTACCAGACTACAGTTACGTTGCTATAGCAGGGTGTGTTTTTTACCAGACTACAGTTACGTTGCTATAGCAGGGTGTGTTTTACCAGACTACAGTTACGTTGCTATAGCAGGGTGTGTTTTACCAGATTACAGTTACGTTGCTATAGCAGGGTGTGTTTTACCAGACTACAGTTACGTTGCTATAGCAGGGTGTATTTTACCAAACTACAGATACGTTGCTATAGCAGGGTGTATTTTACCAAACTACAGATACGTTGCTATAGCAGGGTGTATTTTACCTATAGCAGGGTGTGACTACAGTTACGTTGCTATAGCAGGGTGTGTTTTACCAGATTACTACAGTTACGTTGCTATAGCAGGGTGTGTTTTACCAGACTACAGTTACGTTGCTATAGCAGGGTGTGTTTTACCAGACTACAGATACGTTGCTATAGCAGGGTGTGTTTTACCAGACTACAGTTACGTTGCTATAGCACGGTGTATTTTACCAGACTACAGTTACGTTGCTATAGCAGGGTGTATTTTACCAGACTACAGTTACGTTGCTATAGCAGGGTGTATTTTACCAGACTACAGTTACGTTGCTATAGCAGGGTGTGTTTTACCAGACTAGTTACGTTGCTATAGCAGGGTGTGTTTTACCAGATTACAGTTACGTTGCTATAGCAGGGTGTATTTTACCAGACTACAGTCACGTTGCTATAGCAGGGTGTGTTTACCAGACTACAGTTACGTTGCTATAGCAGGGTGTCGTTTTCCAAACTAGCTAAATTGGTATAGGAGGGTGTGTTTTGCAAGACTTGTTACGTTGCTTTAGGAGGGTGTGTTTTACAAGACTAGTTATGTTGCTATAGTTACGTTGCTATAGCAGTGTGTTTTTTACCAGACTTGTTACGTTGCTTTAGGAGGGTGTGTTTTACAAGATTAGTTATGTTGCTATAGTTACGTTGCTATAGCAGGGTGTGTATTACCAGACTAGTTAAGTCGCTATAGCAGGGTGTGTTTTACCAGACTAGCTACGTCGATATATGTGGGTGTGTTTTACAAGACTAGTTACGTTCCTACAGCAGGGTGTGACATTGTTGCAACAGGAATGTGATGTTATATTGTGGAATGTTCTCATTAGGGATGTTGTTGCAACAGGAATGTGATGCTCTACTAATCACCACGGCCTGAACGATCTAGCATAAACCTGGACACCACGGCCTGAACGATCTAGCATAAACCTGGACACCACGGCCTGAACGATCTAGCATAAACCTGGACACCACGGCCTGAACGATCTAGCATAAACTTGGACACCACGGCCTGAACGATCTAGCATAAACTTGGACACCACGGCCTGAACAATCTAGCATAAACCTGGACACCACGGCCTGAACGATCTAGCATAAACCTGGACACCACGGCCTGAACGATCTAGCATAAACCTGGACACCACGGCCTGAACGATCTAGCATAAACTTGGACACCACGGCCTGAACGATCTAGCATAAACTTGGACACCACGGCCTGAACAATCTAGCATAAACCTGGACACCACGGCCTGAACGATCTAGCATAAACTTGGACACCACGGCCTGAACGATCTAGCATAAACTTGGACACCACGGCCTGAACAATCTAGCATAAACCTGGACACCACGGCCTGAACGATCTAGCATAAACCTGGACACCACGGCCTGAACGATCTAGCATAAACCTGGACACCACGGCCTGAACGACTTAGCGTTACAGCGTTACAGATGGCGCCGACAGACATGGCAGCTCTGCTCCTAAGCAACTTTGCAGTATTTTGTTTTTTGTGTGTTATTTCTTACATTATTAGCCCAGAATGTTTTTTGTGTTATTACATACAGCCGGAAATAACCTTTGGATTTCAGAGCGGCGGTTCCCTTGTTTATACCCCCCAGGGCAATTGAAATTATCCCAGAGGCTGCTCCAAGACGCCACCGGTGGAGAAGAGGTATTCGGAGTGGACTTCTAGTCAGACTCAGGAGGCATGCACACCATCCACTGCTTCCGAATATATTACTCGCTAATGTTCAGTCTCTGGACAATAAAGTAGACGAGCTCAGGGCAAGGATCTCCTTCCAGAGAAACATCAGGGACTGTAACATACTCTGTTTCACAGAATCATGGCTCTCTCGGGATATACTGTCCCCGTCCATACAGCCAGCTGGGTCCTCAGTTCATCACGCAGACAGGAATAAAGAACTCTCCGGGAAGAAGAAAGGCGGTGGTGTATATTTCATGATTAACTACTCATGATGTAATTGTGATAACATAAGAAACTCAAGTCCTTTTGTTCACCCGACCTAGAATACCTCACAATCAAATGCTGACCGTATTACCTCCCAAGAGAATTCTCTTCGGTTATAGTGTACAGCCATGTACATTCCCCCTCAAGCCGATACCACGACGGCCCTCAAGGAAATACACTGGAGTTTATGCAAACTGGAAACCACATATCCTGAGGCCGCATTTATTGTAGCTGGAGATTTTAACAAAGCAAATTTGAGGAAAACGCTACCAAAGTTCTATCAACACATTCACTGTAGTACTCGCTTAGGGAAAACACTAGATCACTGCTACTTGCCTCTCCGAGAAGTCTACAAGGCCCTCCCCCGCCCTCCCTTCGGCAAATCAGATCACGACTCCATTTTGCTCCTCCCTTCCTATAGGCAGAAACTCAAACAGGAAGTACCCATGCTAAGGTCTATTCAGCGCTGGTCTGGCCAATCGGAATCCATGCTTCAATATTGTTTTGATCACGTGGACTGGGATATGTTCCGGGTAGCCGCTGAGAATAACATTGACGTATACACGGACACGGTGACTGAGTTCATCAGGAAGTGTTTAGAGGTTGATTATTAAAACTTACCCAAACCAGAACAAGTGGTTAGATGGCAGCGTTCTGAAAAGACGAACCACCGCATTTAACCATGGCAAGGTGACTGGGAACATGGTTGAATACAAACAGTGTAGTTATTCCCTCCGTAAGGCAATCAAACAGGCAAAACGTCAGTACAGAGACAAAGTGGAATCACAATTCAACGGCTCAGACACGAGACGTATGTGGCAGGGTCTACAGAAAATCATGGATTACAAAGGGAAAACCAGTCACGTCGCAAACACCGATGTCTTGCTCCCGGACAAGTTAAACACCTTCTTCGCCTGCTTTGAGGATAACACCAACAACGCAACAGCGCCTCTTCAACCTCAGGAGGCTGAAGACATTTGGCTTGGCCCCTAAGAACCTCACAAACCTTTACAGATGCACAATTCAGAGCATCCTGTCGGGCTGTATCACCGTCTAGTACGGTAACTGCACCGCCCGCAACCGCAGGGCTGTCCAGAAGGTGGTGCGGTCTGCCCAACGCATCACCGGGGGCACGCTGCCTGCCCTCCAGGACACCTACAGCACTCGATGTCACAGGAAGGCCAAAAAGATCATCAAGGACATCAACCACCCGAGCCACGGCCTGTTCCCCCCCCTGTTTCATCCAGAAGGCGAGGTCAGTACAGGTGCATCAAAGCTGGGACAGAGAGACTGAAAAACAGCTTCTATCTCAAGGCCATCAGACTGTTAAATAGCCATCACTAGCAGGCTACCACCCGGTTACTCAACCCTGCACCTTAGAGGCTGCTGCCCTATATAGATAGACATGGAATCACTGGTCACTTTAATAATGGAACACTAGTCACTTTAATAATGGAACACTGGTCACTTTAATAATGGAACACTAGTCACTTTAATAATGTTTACATACTGTTTTACTCATCTCATATGTACAGTGGGGAGAACAAGTATTTGATACACTGCCGATTTTGCAGGTTTTCCTACTTACAAAGCATGTATAGGTCTGTAATTTTTATCATAGGTACACATCAACTGTGAGAGACAGAATCTAAAACAAAAATCCAGAAAATCACATTGTATGATTTTTAAGTAATTAATTTGCATTTTATTGCATGACATAAGTATTTGATCACCTACCAACCAGTAAGAATTCCGGCTCTCACAGACCTGTTAGTTTTTCTTTAAGAAGCCCTCCTGTTCTCCACTCATTACCTGTATTAACTGCACCTGTTTGAACTCGTTACCTGTATAAAAGACACCTGTCCACACACTCAATCAAACAGACTCCAACCTCTCCACATGGCCAAGACCAGAGAGCTGTGTAAGGACATCAGGGATAAAATTGTAGACCTGTACAAGGCTGGGATGGGCTACAGGACAATAGGCAAGCAGCTTGGTGAGAAGGCAACAAATGTTGGCACAATTATTAGAAAATTGAAGAAGTTCAAGATGACGGTCAATCACCCTCGGTCTGGGGCTCCATGCAAGATCTCACCTCGTGGGGCATCAATGATCATGAGGAACGTGAGGGATCAGCCCAGAACTACACGGCAGGACCTGGTCAATGACCCGAAGAGAGCTGGGACCACAGTCTCAAAGAAAACCATTAGTAACACACTACGCCATCATGGATTAAAATCCTGCAACGCACGCAAGGTCCCCCTGCTCATGCCAGCGCATGTCCAGGCCTGTCTGAAGTTTGCCAATGACCATCTGGATGATCCAGAGGAGGAATGGGAGAAGGTCATGTGGTCTGATGAGACAAAAATATAGCTTTTTGGTCTAAACTCCACTCGCCGTGTTTGGAGGAAGAAGAAGGATGAGTACAACCCCAAGAACACCATCCCAACCGTGAAGCATGGAGGTGGAAACATAATTCTTTAGGGATGCTTTTCTGCAAAGGGGACAGGATGACTGCACCGTATTGAGGGGAGGATGGATGGGGCCATGTATCGCGAGGTTTTGGCCAACAACCTCCTTCCCTCAGTAAGAGCATTGAAGATGGGTCGTGGCTGGGTCTTCCAGCATGACAACGACCCGAAACACACAGCCAGGGCAACTAAGGAGTGGCTCCGTAAGAAGCATTTCAAGGTTCTGGAGTGACCTAGCCAGTCTCCAGACCTGAACCCAATAGAAAATCTTTGGAGGGAGCTGAAAGTCCGTATTACCCAGCAACAGCCCCGAAACCTGAAGGATCTGGAGAAGGTCTGTATGGAGGAGTGGGCCAAAATCCCTGCTGCAGTGTGTGCAAACCTGGTCAAGACCTACAGGAAACGTATGATCTCTGTAATTGCAAACAAAGGTTTCTGTACCAAATATTAAGTTCTGCTTTTCTGATGTATCAAATACTTATGTCATGCAATAAAATGCAAATGAATTACTTAAAAATCATACAATGTGATTTTCTGGATTTTTGTTTTAGATTCTGTCTCTCACAGTTGATGTGTACCTATGATAAAAATGACAGACCTCTACATGCTTTGTAAGTAGGAAAACTGCAAAATCGGCAGTGTATCAAATACTTGTTCTCCCCACTGTACATACTGTATTCTATTCTACTGTATTTTAGTCAATGCCACTCCGACATTTCTCTTCCTAATATTTATATATTTCTTAATTCCATTCTTTTACTTTTAGATTTGTGTATTGTTGTGAATTGTTAGATATTACTGCACTGTTGGAGCTAGGAACACAAGCATTTACCTACACCCGCTATAACATCTGTTTTCTAGAGTTTACCCTCAACATTCTATATTCTAGTTCATCTTGAATTATTTACATTTAAGAGTAATGCTGTATATGCTCAAATGCACTTGTGGATTTATTTACATAGGACAGACAAAATAAAACATTCTGAAGATGTTTCCTGCTTGGTCTAACATTTCATTACAGTTCTCTCTGTGTGTGTTTGGACCTGACTTGATGTCAGTCATGTAGACAGTGTGTGCTCGGACCAGACTTGGTGTCATTCCAGAGACGGTAGCACAATGTTACAGGCAATCCAGACAGTTCATCACTGCTGCAGTAGCTATGGAAACACCAGAAAGAAGCCATGACAACAGCAGAATAACCTTTTTATTTATTTTATTTCACCTTTATTTAACCAGGTAAGCCAGTTGAGAACAAGTTCTCATTTACAACTGCGACCTGGCCAAGATAAAGCAAAGCAGTGCGATAAAAACAACAACACAGAGTTACATATGGGGTAAACAAAACATAAACCTGCCTCACTGCATTCATCAACAACTCCATGCTTATCTTCACAGATTCACAACTAAAACAGAAGCCCTGCTCCAAATGAACTTTAACTGCACACACTGAGCACTATAATTCATGCTGAAATGTAAGTGATAGGCTGGCTGCCCCCAAAAAACACATCAGAGACTAACATGTTTTAGAGAAGGAGTCCTCTGAGACCAGAGGTTTCAGAGTGTTTTTTTCCTGATGCTAACTGAGTCAGTCAGTCAGTCAGTCAGTCTCAAGAACAACACCAGGATACCCAAGGTCATTCCAGTGGCCTCTCTATAGACCTGAGAGTCTGAGAGACGGCCCACTCACCCGGTAGCTGGTACACAGCTCAGTCATCACTCCAGACAGACAGGGCAGAAACAATGCAGCCAGCCGGGGTAGATACAGGGCAGAAGCAGGACAGAAACAGATCAAAGCATTATACAGGCGAGGCTGGCGACCACAACCTCAGCAGGCTGGCATCATTCTGACTCAAACCAGAATCAAAACCACTTCAGATTGCTCTGACTTACTTGAGTAAATTCTTATCTTATCTACTTTACATACGGGAAAGGAGAATGCTAATTTACAGATGCTGAGTGTTCTAGAACATCGATACCCAAGAAAGCTGATTTAAAGATGCTGAGTGTTCTAGAACATTGATACCCAAGAAAGCTGATTTAAAGATGCTGAGTGTTCTAGAACATTGATACCCAAGAAAGCTGATTTACAGATGCTGAGTGTTCTAGAACATTGTTACCCAAGAAAGCTGATTTACAGATGCTGAGTGTTCTAGAACATTGATACCCAAGAAAGCTGATTTACAGATGCTGAGTGTTCTAGAACATTGATACCCAAGAAAGCTGATTTACAGATGCTGAGTGTTCTAGAACATATACAGATTCAGTTGGAAGCGAAAAGAAACACACCCCTATTTAGGAGAGGTGCTGGCTAGCAGAGTAGAACACCTGTTTAGGAGAGGTGCTGGCTAGCAGAGTAGAACACCTGTTTAGGAGAGGTGCTGGCTAGCAGAGTAGAACACCTGTTTAGGAGAGGTGCTGGCTAGCGGAGTAGAACCCCTGTTTAGGAGAGGTGCTGGCTAGCAGAGTAGAACACCTGTTTAGGAGAGGTGCTGGCTAGCAGAGTAGAACCCCTGTTTAGGAGAGGTGCTGGCTAGCAGAGTAGAACACCTGTTTAGGAGAGGTGCTGGCTAGCAGAGTAGAACACCTGTTTAGGAGAGGTGCTGGCTAGCAGAGTAGAACACCTGTTTAGGAGAGGTGCTGTCTAGTGGAGTAGAACACCTGTTTAGGAGAGGTGCTGGCTAGCAGAGTAGAACACCTGTTTAGGAGAGGTGCTGGCTAGCGGAGTAGAACACCTATTTAGGAGAGGTGCTGGCTAGCAGAGTAGAACACCTGTTTAGGAGAGGTGCTGGCTAGCAGAGTAGAACACCTGTTTAGGAGAGGTGCTGGCTAGCGGAGTAGAACACCTGTTTAGGAGAGGTGCTGGCTAGCAGAGTAGAACACCTGTTTAGGAGAGGTGCTGGCTAGCAGAGTAGAACACCTGTTTAGGAGAGGTGCTGGCTAGCAGAGTAGAACACCTGTTTAGGAGAGGTGCTGGCTAGCAGAGTAGAACACCTGTTTAGGAGAGGTGCTGTCTAGTGGAGTAGAACACCTGTTTAGGAGAGGTGCTGGCTAGCGGAGTAGAACACCTATTTAGGAGAGGTGCTGGCTAGCAGAGTAGAACACCTGTTTAGGAGAGGTGCTGGCTAGCAGAGTAGAACACCTGTTTAGGAGAGGTGCTGGCTAGCAGAGTAGAACACCTGTTTAGGAGAGGTGCTGGCTAACAGAGTAGAACACCTGTTTAGGAGAGGTGCTGGCTAGCAGAGTAGAACACCTGTTTAGGAGAGGTGCTGGCTAACAGAGTAGAACACCTGTTTAGGAGAGGTGCTGCTAGCGGAGTAGAACACCTGTTTAGGAGAGGTGCTGGCTAGCAGAGTAGAACACCTGTTTAGGAGAGGTGCTGGCTAGCAGAGTAGAACACCTGTTTAGGAGAGGTGCTGGCTAGCAGAGTAGAACACCTGTTTAGGAGAGGTGCTGGCTAGCAGAGTAGGACACACACAGGTGTCTGTAATCATGGCCGGGTGTGGCCTGATATCATTGGTTAATTCACAGATGGATGGCATACAAGAATGGCTTAAGACCCTTGCTCCCTTCGGTCTCAACGTAGACTTTGATCTGAAGCCATTCTTGTGATTATTGTGATTTTGCTATTCATTGTAAATGTTTGTAAGCCTATGTAGCCAGATTGCATCTGAGCTCTTTTTATTTTTCTAGAACATATACACCCAACTAATAAAGAAGCAGTGAGATATCTAAAGTCCAGGACTGACCCTGTCCTCTCTCTCTGTGGTTCAGAAGCCTACTGGCCTGGTTGCTGCAGAAGGAGGGATTAACTACTAGTCAGGAGGGATGAATTACTAGTCAGGAAGGATGAACTACTAGTCAGGAGGGATGAACTACTAGTCAGGAAGGATAAACTACTAGTCAGGAGGGATGAACTACTAGTCAGGAGGGATCAACTACTAGTCAGGAGGGATCAACTACTAGTCAGGAGGGATCAACTACTAGTCAGGAGGGATCAACTACTAGTCAGGAGGGATCAACTACTAGTCAGGAAGGATGAACTACTAGTCAGGAAGGATGAACTACTAGTCAGGAGGGATGAACTACTAGTCAGGAGGGATGAACTACTAGTCAGGAGGGATGAACTACTAGTCAGGAAGGATGAACTACTAGTCAGGAGGGATCAACTACTAGTCAGGAGGGATCAACTACTAGTCAGGAGGGATCAACTACTAGTCAAGAGGGATGAACTACTAGTCAGGAGGGATGAACTAGTCAGGAAGGATGAACTACTAGTCAGGAAGGATGAACTAACTAGTCAGGAAGGATGAACTACTAGTCAGGAGGGCTGAACTACTAGTCAGGAGGGATGAACTACTAGTCAGGAGGGATGAACTACTAGTCAGGAGGGATGAACTACTAGTCAGGAGGGATGAACTACTAGTCAGGAGGGATGAACTACTAGTCAGGAGGGATGAACTACTAGTCAGGAGGGATGAACTACTAGTCAGGAAGGATGAACTACTAGTCAGGAGGGATGAACTACTAGTCAGGAAGGATGAACTACTAGTCAGGAGGGATCAACTACTAGTCAGGAGGGATCAACTACTAGTCAGGAGGGATGAACTACTAGTCAGGAGGGATGAACTACTAGTCATAGGGATGAACTACTAGTCAGTAGGGATGAACTACTCGTCAGGAAGGATGAACTACTAGTCAGGAAGGATGAACTACTAGTCAGGAGGGATGAACTACTAGTCAGGAAGGATGAACTACTAGTCAGGAGGGATGAACTACTAGTCAGGAGGGATCAACTACTAGTCAGGAGGGATTAACTACTAGTCAGGAGGGATGAACTACTAGTCAGGAAGGATGAACTACTAGTCAGGAGGGATGAACTACTAGTCAGGAAGGATAAACTACTAGTCAGGAGGGATGAACTACTAGTCAGGAGGGATCAACTACTAGTCAGGAGGGATGAACTACTAGTCAGGAGGGATCAACTACTAGTCAGGAGGGATCAACTACTAGTCAGGAGGGATCAACTACTAGTCAGGAGGGATCAACTACTAGTCAGGAGGGATGAACTACTAGTCAGGAAGGATGAACTACTAGTCAGGAAGGATGAACTACTAGTCAGGAAGGATGAACTACTAGTCAGGAGGGATGAACTACTAGTCAGGAGGGATGAACTACTAGTCAGGGAGGATGAACTACTAGTCAGGAGGGATCAACTACTAGTCATGAGGGATCACTAGTAGTCAGGAGGGATCAACTACTAGTCAAGAGGGATGAACTACTAGTCAGGAGGGATGAACTAGTCAGGAAGGATGAACTACTAGTCAGGAAGGATGAACTACTAGTCAGGAAGGATGAACTACTAGTCAGGAGGGATGAACTACTAGTCAGGAGGGATGAACTACTAGTCAGGAGGGATGAACTACTAGTCAGGAGGGATGAACTACTAGTCAGGAGGGATGAACTACTAGTCAGGAGGGATGAACTACTAGTCAGGAGGGATGAACTACTAGTCAGGAGGGATGAACTACTAGTCAGGAAGGATGAACTACTAGTCGGAGGGATGAACTACTAGTCAGGGAAGGATGAACTACTAGTCAGGAGGGATCAACTACTAGTCAGGAGGGATCAACTACTAGTCAGGAGGGATGAACTACTAGTCAGAGAGGGATGAACTACTAGTCAGTAGGGATGAACTACTAGTCAGTAGGGATGAACTACTCGTCAGGAGGGATGAACTACTAGTCAGGAAGGATGAACTACTAGTCAGGAGGGATGAACTACTAGTCAGGAAGGATGAACTACTAGTCAGGAGGGATGAACTAGTCAGGAGGGATCAACTACTAGTCAGGAGGGATTAACTACTAGTCAGGAGGGATGAACTACTAGTCAGGAAGGATGAACTACTAGTCAGGAGGGATGAACTACTAGTCAGGAAGGATAAACTACTAGTCAGGAGGGATGAACTACTAGTCAGGAGGGATCAACTACTAGTCAGGAGGGATCAACTACTAGTCAGGAGGGATCAACTACTAGTCAGGAGGGATGAACTAGTCAGGATGGATGAACTACTAGTCAGGAAGGATGAACTACTAGTCAGGAAGGATGAACTACTAGTCAGGAGGGATGAACTACTAGTCAGGAGGGATGAACTACTAGTCAGGAGGGATCAACTACTAGTCAGGAAGGATGAACTACTAGTCAGGAAGGATGAACTACTAGTCAGGAGGGATGAACTACTAGTCAGGAGGGATGAACTACTAGTCAGGAGGGATCAACTACTAGTCAGGAGGGATGAACTACTAGTCAGGAGGGATGAACTACTAGTCAGGAGGGATCAACTACTAGTCATGAGGGATCAACTACTAGTCAGGAGGGATCAACTACTAGTCAGGAGGGATGAACTACTAGTCAGGAAGGATGAACTACTAGTCAGGAGGGATGAACTACTAGTCAGGAGGGATGAACTACTAGTCAGGAGGGATGAACTACTAGTCAGGAAGGATGAACTACTAGTCAGGAGGGATCAACTACTAGTCATGAGGGATCAACTACTAGTCATGAGGGATCAACTACTAGTCAAGAGGGATGAACTACTAGTCAGGAGGGATGAACTAGTCAGGATGGATGAACTACTAGTCAGGAAGGATGAACTACTAGTCAGGAAGGATGAACTACTAGTCAGGAGGGCTGAACTACTAGTCAGGAGGGATGAACTACTAGTCAGGAGGGATGAACTACTAGTCAGGAGGGATGAACTACTAGTCAGGAGGGATGAACTACTAGTCAGGAGGGATGAACTACTAGTCAGGAGGGATGAACTACTAGTCAGGAGGGATGAACTACTAGTCAGGAAGGATGAACTACTAGTCAGGAGGGATGAACTACTAGTCAGGAAGGATGAACTACTAGTCAGGAGGGATCAACTACTAGTCAGGAGGGATCAACTACTAGTCAGGAGGGATGAACTACTAGTCAGGAGGGATGAACTACTAGTCAGTAGGGATGAACTACTAGTCAGTAGGGATGAACTACTCGTCAGGAAGGATGAACTACTAGTCAGGAAGGATGAACTACTAGTCAGGAGGGATGAACTACTAGTCAGGAAGGATGAACTACTAGTCAGGAGGGATGAACTACTAGTCAGGAGGGATCAACTACTAGTCAGGAGGGATTAACTACTAGTCAGGAGGGATGAACTACTAGTCAGGAAGGATGAACTACTAGTCAGGAGGGATGAACTACTAGTCAGGAAGGATAAACTACTAGTCAGGAGGGATGAACTACTAGTCAGGAGGGATCAACTACTAGTCAGGAGGGATGAACTACTAGTCAGGAGGGATCAACTACTAGTCAGGAGGGATCAACTACTAGTCAGGAGGGATCAACTACTAGTCAGGAGGGATCAACTACTAGTCAGGAGGGATCAACTACTAGTCAGGAAGGATGAACTACTAGTCAGGAAGGATGAACTACTAGTCAGGAGGGATGAACTACTAGTCAGGAGGGATGAACTACTAGTCAGGAGGGATGAACTACTAGTCAGGAAGGATGAACTACTAGTCAGGAGGGATCAACTACTAGTCATGAGGGATCAACTAGTAGTCAGGAGGGATCAACTACTAGTCAAGAGGGATGAACTACTAGTCAGGAGGGATGAACTAGTCAGAAGGATGAACTACTAGTCAGGAAGGATGAACTACTAGTCAGGAAGGATGAACTACTAGTCAGGAGGGCTGAACTACTAGTCAGGAGGGATGAACTACTAGTCAGGAGGGATGAACTACTAGTCAGGAGGGATGAACTACTAGTCAGGAGGGATGAACTACTAGTCAGGAGGGATGAACTACTAGTCAGGAGGGATGAACTACTAGTCAGGAGGGATGAACTACTAGTCAGGAAGGATGAACTACTAGTCAGGAGGGATGAACTACTAGTCAGGAAGGATGAACTACTAGTCAGGAGGGATCAACTACTAGTCAGGAGGGATCAACTACTAGTCAGGAGGGATGAACTACTAGTCAGGAGGGATGAACTACTAGTCAGGAGGGATGAACTACTAGTCAGTAGGGATGAACTACTCGTCAGAGGAAGGATGAACTACTAGTCAGGAAGGATGAACTACTAGTCAGGAGGGATGAACTACTAGTCAGGAAGGATGACTACTAGTCAGGAGGGATGAACTAGTCAGGAGGGATCAACTACTAGTCAGGAGGATTAACTACTAGTCAGGAGGGATGAACTACTAGTCAGGAAGGATGAACTACTAGTCAGGAGGATGAACTACTAGTCAGGAAGGATGAACTACTAGTCAGGAGGGATGAACTACTAGTCAGGAGGGATGAACTACTAGTCAGGAGGGATCAACTACTAGTCAGGAGGGATCAACTACTAGTCAGGAGGGATGAACTAGTCAGGATGGATGAACTACTAGTCAGGAAGGATGAACTACTAGTCAGGAAGGATGAACTACTAGTCAGGAGGGATGAACTACTAGTCAGGAGGGATGAACTACTAGTCAGGAGGGATCAACTACTAGTCAGGAAGGATGAACTACTAGTCAGGAGGGATGAACTACTAGTCAGGAGGGATGAACTACTAGTCAGGAGGGGAGGAGGGATGAACTACTAGTCAGGAGGGAGAACTACTATCAGAGGGATGAACTACTAGTCAGGAGGGATGAACTACTAGTCAGGAGGGATGAACTACTAGTCAGGAGGGGATCAGGAGGGATGAACTACTAGTCAGGATGGATGAACTACTAGTCAGGAGGGATGAACTACTAGTCAGGAGGGATGAACTACTCAGGAGGGTCTACTAGTCAGGAGGGATGAACTACTAGTCAGGAGGGATGAACTACTAGTCAGGAGGGATGAACTACTAGTCAGGAAGGATGAACTACTAGTCAGGAGGGATGAACTACTAGTCAGGAGGGATGAACTACTAGTCAGGAGGGTGAACTACTAGTCAGGAGGGATGAACTACTAGTCAGATGAACTACTAGAGGGGATGAACTACTAGTCAGGAGGGATGAACTACTAGTCAGGAGGGATGAACTACTAGTCAGGAAGGATGAACTACTAGTCAGGAGGGATCAACTACTAGTCAGGAGGGATGAACTACTAGTCAGGAGTCTACTAGTCAGGGATGAACTACTAGTCAGGAGGGATGAACTACTAGTCAGGAGTCAGGAGGATGAACTACTAGTCAGGAAGGATGAACTACTAGTCTGAAGGATGAACTACTAGTCAGGAGGGATGAACTACTAGTCAGGAGGGATGAACTACTAGTCAGGAGGGATGAACTACTAACTACTAGTCAGGAGGGATGAACTAGTCTAGTCTAGTCAGAGGGATGAACTACTACTAGTCAGTCAGGAGGGATGAACTACTAGTCAGGAGGGATGAACTACTAGTCATGAGGGATGAAACTACTAGTCAGGAGGGATGAACTACTAGTCAGGAGGGATGAGGGATGAACTACTAGTCAGTCAGGAAGGATGAACTACTAGTCAGGAGGGATGAACTACTAGTCAGGAAGGGATGAACTACTAGTCAGGAGGGATGAACTACTAGTCAGGAGTCAGGAGGGATGAACTACTAGTCAGGAGGGATGAACTACTAGTCAGGAGGGATGAACTACTAGTCAGGAGGGATGAACTACTAGTCAGGAGGGATGAACTACTAGTCAGGAAGGATGTCAGGAGGGATGACTCACCATCAGAACTACTAGTCAGGAGAGGATGAACTACTAGTCAGGAGGGATGAACTAGTCAGGAGGATGAACTACTAGTCAGGAGGGATGAACTACTAGTCAGGAGGGATGAACTACTAGTCAGGAAGGATGAACTACTAGTCAGGAGGGATCAACTACTAGGGATGAACTACTAGTCAGGAGGATGAGTCAGGAGGGATGAACTACTAGTCAGAGGGATCAACTACTAGTCAGGAGGGGATGAACTACTAGTCAGGAGGGATGAACTACTAGTCAGGAGGGATGAACTACTAGTCAGGAGGGATGACTACTAGTCAGGAGGGATGAACTACTAGTCAGGAGGGATGAACTACTAGTCAGGAGGGATGAACTACTAGTCAGGAGGGGATGAACTACTAGTCAGGAGTCAGGATGAACTACTAGTCAGGAGGGATGAACTAAGTCAGGAGGGATACTACTAGTCAGGAGGATGAACTACTAGTCAGGAGGGATGAACAACTACTAGTCAGGAGGGATGAACTACTCAGGAGGGAGGGGCTGTCAGGAGGGAACTACTATCAGGAAGGATGAACTACTAGTCAGGAGGGATCAACTACTAGTAGTCTAGTCAGGAGGGATCAACTACTAGTCAGGAGAACTACTAGTCAGGATGATGAACTACTAGTCAGGAGGGATGAACTACTAGTCAGGAGGATGAACTACTAGTCAGGAAGGATGAACTACTAGTCAGGAAGGATGAACTACTAGTCAGGAGGATGAACTACTAGTCAGGAGGGATGAACTACTAGTCAGGAGGGATGAACTACTAGTCAGGAGGGATGAACTACTAGTCAGGAGGGATCAACTACTAGTCAGGAGGATCAACTACTAGTCAGAGAGGATGAATACTAGTCAACTACTAGTCAGGAGGGATCAACTACTAGTCAGGAGGATCAACTACTAGTCAGGAGGGATGAACTAGGGATCAACTACTAGTCAGGAGGGATGAACTACTAGTCAGGAGGGATGAACTACTAGTCAGGAGGGATGAACTACTAGTCAGGAGGGATGAACTACTAGTCAGGAGGGATCAACTACTAGTCAGGAAGGATGAACTACTAGTCAGGAAGGATGAACTACTAGTCAGGAGGGATCAACTACTAGTCAGGAGGGATCAACTACTAGTCAGGAAGGATGAACTACTAGTCAGGAAGGATGAACTACTAGTCATGAGGGATGAACTACTAGTCAGGACTAGGATGAACTACTAGTCAGGAGGGATGAACTACTAGTCAGGAGGGATGAACTACTACTAGGGATGAACACTAGAGGGATGAACTACTAGTCAGGAGGGATGAACTACTAGTCAGGAGGGATCAACTACTAGTAGTCAGGAGGGATCAACTACTAGTCAGGAGGGATGAACTACTAGTCAGGATGGATGAACTACTAGTCAGGAGGGATGAACTAGTCAGGAAGGATGAACTACTAGTCAGGAGGGATGTACTACTAGTCAGGAGGGATAAACTACTAGTCAGGAGGGATAAACTACTAGTCAGGAGGGATCAACTACTAGTCAGGAGGGATAAACTACTAGTCAGGAGGGATGAACTACTCGTCAGGAAGGATCAACTACTAGTAAGGAGGGATGAACTACTAGTCAGGAGGGATCAACTACTCGTCATTAGGAATGAACTAGTCAGTAGAGCTGAACTAGTCAGGAGGGATGAACTACTAGTCAGGAAGGATTAATTAGTCAGAAGGGATGAACTACTAGTCAGGAGAGATGAACTAGTCATGAGGACCTTGTGGTTAAGAGGTTGGATCATGCCTTTTCCTGGGGATGTGACTGGTTTAAAAGAACCTAGAGGATTCATTTTCCTCTGACAGCAGATAGTTTCACTTCGGAGAGCAGCCAGACAGAGAAGACAGCTCAGGGTCATGTGGTAATAAGGTGGTCTGGTGTAGTGTTGTGTGTGTTAGAGCAGCCTTATGACTTCCTGTTGCTACATTCTGTTCTGACGCTGTTTCTGGTTCCACTTCTCTACGCTAAGAGACACTGAGCTCACTCCTTATTCTAAGGAATATCATGTAGGCAGCTTGGCTTCTTATTAGACTGTTTAAATGTATCTAAAAATATACAGTTGATATTATTTGAAGTCCCGATATATTGTATGAAGTAATACTAAGTAATTCTAGATTTAGAAGTCATGGGTCTTATAGTATCATAATGAGAAGGTCTTGGAAATCACTATTCTTCAAAGCTACAGCAGACTTTCACAGAGTCCAGCATTTTTCTACTTTTACTGCATCGTGCTGAGGTCAGCAGTCTGATTCATGAAGACTGACATCCCCAATGTCTCTCTGTCTCTTTGTGTCTCTGGTCATGTCTACACTTGTCGCATGTAAGTGTCTTCTGCTATCAGAATATGAAGATCGCATTGAAAAGACGGGTCTAGATGCACAAAAGTTGCTTTGTGGTCTGATCGTATTCAGATCTGGCTGACCACTTCAGGAGGTGGTCAGGGATGCATTGTGTTCAGATCTGGCTGACCACTTCAGGAGGTGGTCAGGGATGCATTGTGTTCAGATCTGGCTGACCACTTCAGGAGGTGGTCAGGGATGCATTGTGTTCAGATCTGTCTGACCACTTCAGGAGGTGGTCAGGGATGCATTGTGTTCCACTTCAGGAGGTGGTCAGGGATGCATTGTGTTCCACTTCAGGAGGTGGTCAGGGGATGCATTGTGTTCCACTTCAGGAGGTGGTCAGGGATGCATTGTGTTCCACTTCAGGAGGTGGTCAGGGATGCATTGTGTTCCACTTCAGGAGGTGGTCAGGGATGCATTGTGTTCCACTTCAGGAGGTGGTCAGGGATGCATTGTGTTCCACTTCAGGAGGTGGTCAGGGATGCATTGTGTTCCACTTCAGGAGGTGGTCAGGGATGCATTGTGTTCCACTTCAGGAGGTGGTCAGGGATGCATTGTGTTCCACTTCAGGAGGTGGTCAGGGGATGCATTGTGTTCAGATCTGCCTCACCACATCAGGTGGTGGTCAGGGATGCATTGTGTTCAGATCTGGCTGACCACTTCAGGAGGTGGTCAGGGATGCATTGTGTTCAGATCTGTCTGACCACTTCAGGAGGTGGTCAGGGATGCATTGTGTTCAGATCTGCCTCACCACTTCAGGAGGTGGTCAGGGATGCATTGTGTTCCACTTCAGGAGGTGGTCAGGGATGCATTGTGTTCAGATCTGGCTGACCACTTCAGGAGGTGGTCAGGGATGCATTGTGTGCGGATTTCTCCTCAGTCTGGACGCAATCAGGCTACCAAAAATGCATACACTTGGCGACGTCATCAGCACTCCTCCCACAAGTGTTTTGGGAGCGAGAGGCAACTTTTCATTATAACATTGGAAGAAATACGTTCCTAGCATGTGAGGAACGTGTTTGCTGGTCTCAAATGCTAGCCAGCTAGCTAATATAATTTTTTTTTTTAAAAATGGTTTGGCTAGAGTTATGTTAACCCGTTTGCAATCCCTTTAGCGTTGCTTGCTAGCTACAGAGGTTAGCTGGCTAGTTAGCTATGGTAGTTAGCTACTGCCATTTTATTTTATTTATTTAACTTTTATTTAACCAGGTAAGCCAGTTGAGAACAAGTTCTCATTTACAACTGCGACCTGGCCAAGATAAAGCAAAGCAGTGCGATAAAAACAACAACACAGAGTTACATATGGGGTAAACAAACATAAAGTAAAACATACCACAGAAAATATATATACAGTGTGTGCAAATGTAGTAAATTATGGAGGTAAGGCAATAAATAGGCCATAGTGCAAAATAGTTACAATTTCGTATTAACACTGGAATGATAGATGTGCAAAAGATGATGTGCAAATAGAGATACTGGGGTGCAAATTAGCAAAATAAATAACAATATGGGGATGAGGTAGTTGGATGGGGTAGTTGTTGGATAGCCATCAGTTGTTGTGTTATCATATTTTGCTTATTTCACAGTTTGTAGAATGCATACTATTGGCATTTGAATATAGCGCGGGAAAAGGGAATCCGGACACACTGTGGACATGGTAGACACATTTAAATGTAGGTGTAGATGCATGACATGTTTGGAATTCCATGATCAGAACTATATGACCACGGCCTCTGTCTCCCTGTCACTCTGTCTCTCTCTGTCTGTCTCGGTCTTTCTCTCTGCGTCTCTCTGTCTCTCTCTGTCTTGGTCTGTCTCTCTGTCACTCTGTCTCTCTCTGTCTCAGTCTTTTTCTCTGCGTCTCTCTCTGTCTCAGTCTTTCTCTCTGCGTCTCTCTGTCTCTCTCTGTCTCAGTCTTTCTCTCTGCGTCTCTCTGTCTCTGTCTCTCTCTGTCTCTGTCTTTCTCTCTGCGTCTCTCTGTCTCTCTCTGTCTCAGTCTTTCTCTCTGCGTCTCTCTGTCTCTGTCTTTCTCTCTCTCTCTCTGTCTCTCTGTCTCTCTGTCTGTCTGTCTTTCTCTCTGCGTCTCTCTGTCTCTCTCTGTCTCGGTCTTTCTCTTTGCGTCTCTCTGTCTCAGTCTTTCTCTCTGCGTCTCTCTCTGTCTCTGTCTTTCTCTCTGCGTCTCTCTGTCTCTCTCTGTCTCTGTCTTTCTCTCTGCGTGTCTCTCTGTCTCTCTCTGTCTCTCTCTGTCTCTGTCTCTCTCTGCGTCTCTCTGTCTGTCTTTCTCTCTGCGTCTCTCTGTCTCTCTCTGTCTGTCTTTCTCTCTGCGTCTCTCTGTCTCTGTCTCTGTCTTTCTCTCTGCGTCTCTCTGTCTCTCTCTCTCTTTCTCTCTCTCGTCTCTGTCGGTCTCTGTCTTTCTCTGTCTCTGTCTTTCTCTCTGCGTCTCTCTGTCTCTGTCTTTCTCTCTGCGTCTCTCTGTCTCTCTCTGTCTCAGTCTTTCTCTCCGCGTCTCTCTGTCTCTGTCTTTCTCTCTGCGTCTCTCTGTCTCTGTCTTTCTCTCTGCGTCTCTCTGTCTCAGTCTTTCTCTCTGCGTCTCTCTGTCTCAGTCTTTCTCTCTGCGTCTCTCTGTCTCAGTCTTTCTCTCTGTCACTGTCTCTCTCAGTCTTTCTCTCTGCGTCTCTCTGTCTCTGTCTTTCTCTCTGCGTCTCTCTGTCTCTGTCTTTCTCTCTGCGTCTCTCTGTCTCTGTCTTTCTCTCTGCGTCTCTCTGTCTCTGTCTCGGTCTTTCTCTCTGCGTCTCTCTGTCTCTGTCTCGGTCTTTCTCTCTGCGTCTCTCTGTCTCTGTCTCGGTCTTTCTCTCTCTGCTCTCTCTCTGTCTCTCTCTGTCTCTTTCTCTCTGTCTCTCTCTGTCTCAGTCTTTCACTCTGCGTCTCTCTGTCTCAGTCTTTCTCTCTGCGTCTCTCTGTCTCTGTCTCTGTCTTTCTCTCTGCGTCTCTCTGTCTCTGTCTTTCTCTCTGCGTCTCTCTGTCTCTGTCTCGGTCTTTCTCTCTGCCTCTCTCTGTCTCTCTCTCTCTCAGTCTTTCTCTCTGTCTCTCTCTGTCTCAGTCTTTCACTCTGCGTCTCTCTGTCTCAGTCTTTCTCTCTGCGTCTCTCTGTCTCTGTCTTTCTCTCTGCGTCTCTCTGTCTCTGTCTCTGTCTTTCTCTCTGCGTCTCTCTGTCTCTCTCTGTCTCTGTCTTTCTCTCTGTCTCTCTCTGTCTCTGTCTTTCTCTCTGCGTCTCTCTGTCTCTGTCTTTCTCTCTCTGCGTCTCTCTGTCTCTCTCTGTCTCTGTCTCTTCTCTCTGCGTCTCTCTGTCTCTCTCTCTGTCTCAGTCTTGCTCTCTCTGTCTCTCTCTGTCCTCTGTCTCTCTCTCTCTTTGCGTCTCTCTGTCTCTCTGTCTTCTCTCTCTGCGTCTCTCTGTCTCTGTCTTTCTCTCTGCGTCTCTCTGTCTCTGTCTTTCTCTCTCTCTGCGCTCTCTCTCTTCTCTCTCTGTCTGTCTTTTCTCTCTGTCTCTCTCTGTCTCTGTCTCTTCTCTCTCCTGTCTTTCTCTCTGCGTCTCTCTGTCTCTGTCTTTCTCTCTGCGTCTCTCTGTCTCTCTCTTTCTCTCTCTTCTCTCTGTCTCTGTCTTTCTCTCTGCGTCTCTCTGTCTCTGTCTTTCTCTCTGCGTCTCTCTGTCTCTGTCTTTCTCTCTGCGTCTCTCTGTCTCTCTCTGTCTCTGTCTTTCTCTCTGTCTCTCTCTCTGTCTCTCTCCGTCTCTCTGTCTCTGTCTTCTCTCTGCCTCTCTCTGTCTCTGTCTTTCTCTCTGCGTCTCTCTGTCTCTGTCTTTCTCTCTGCGTCTCTCTCTGTCTCTGTCTTTCTCTCTGCATCTCTCTGTCTCTGTCTTTCTCTCTGCGTCTCTCTGTCTCTGTCTTCTCTCTGCGTCTCTCTGTCTCTGTCTTTCTCTCTGCGTCTCTCTGTCTCTGTCTTTCTCTCTGCGTCTCTCTGTCTCTCTCTGTCTCTGTCTTTCTCTCTCTGTCTCTGTCTTTCTCTCTGCGTCTCTCTGTCTCTCTCTGTCTCTGTCTTTCTCTCTGTCTCTCTCTGTCTCTGTCTTTCTCTCTGCGTCTCTCTGTCTCTGTCTTTCTCTCTGCGTCTCTCTGTCTCTGTCTTTCTCTCTGCGTCTCTCTCTGTCTCTCTCTTTCTCTCTGCGTCTCTCTGTCTCTCTCTGTCTTTCTCTCTGCGTCTCTCTGTCTCTGTCTTTCTCTCTGCGTCTCTCTGTCTCTGTCTTTCTCTCTGTCTCTGTCTTTCTCTCTGCGTCTCTCTGTCTCTCTTCTCTGTCTTTCTCTCTGCGTCTCTCTGTCTCTGTCTTTCTCTCTCTGCGTCTCTCTGTCTCTCTCTGTCTCAGTCTTTCTCTCTGCGTCTCTCTGTCTCAGTCTTTCTCTCTGCGTCTCTCTGTCTCAGTCTTTCTCTCTGCGTCTCTCTGCTTCTCTCTCTCGTCTTCTCTCTCTGCGTCTCTGTCTCTCTCTCTCTGTCTCAGTCTTCTCTCTCTGTCACTCTGTCTCCTCTCTCTGTCTCGGTCTTTCTCTCTGCGTCTCTCTGTCTCTCTCTGTCTCAGTCTTTCTCTCTGTCTCTCTCTGTCTCAGTCTTTCTCTCTCTGCTCTCTCTCTGTCTCTGTCTCTCTCTGTCTCTGTCTCTCTCTGTCTCTCTGCGTCTCTCTCTCTCTGTCTTTCTCTCTGCGTCTCTCTGTTCTCTGTCTTTCTCTCTCTCGTCTCTCTCTGTCTCTGTCTTTCTCTCTGTCTCTCTCTGTCTCAGTCTTTCTCTCTGCGTCTCTCTGTCTCAGTCTTTCTCTCTGCGTCTCTCTGTCTCAGTCTTTCTCTCTGCGTCTCTCTGTCTCTGTCTTTCTCTCTGCGTCTCTCTGTCTCTCTCTGTCTCTCTGCGTCTCTCTGTCTCTGTCTTTCTCTCTGCGTCTCTCTGTCTCTGTCTTTCTCTCTGCGTCTCTCTGTCTCTGTCTTTCTCTCTGCGTCTCTCTGTCTCAGTCTTTCTCTCTGCGTCTCTCTGTCTCAGTCTTTCTCTCTGCGTCTCTCTGTCTCTCTGTCTTTCTCTCTGTCTCTCTCTCTCTCTCTGTCTCAGTCTTTCTCTCTGTCACTCTGTCTCTCTCTGTCTCAGTCTTTCTCTCTGCGTCTCTCTGTCTCTGTCTCGGTCTTTCTCTCTGCGTCTCTCTGTCTCTCTCTGTCTCAGTCTTTCTCTCTGTCTCTCTCTGTCTCAGTCTTTCACTCTGCGTCTCTCTGTCTCTGTCTTTCTCTCTGTCTCTGTCTCGTCTCTCTGCGTCTCTCTGTCTCTGTCTTTCTCTCTGCGTCTCTCTGTCTCAGTCTTTCTCTCTGCGTCTCTCTGTCTCAGTCTTTCTCTCTGCGTCTCTCTGTCTCAGTCTTTCTCTCTGCTCTCTCTCTCTCTCTGTCTTTCTCTCTGCGTCTCTCTGTCTCTGTCTTTCTCTCTGCGTCTCTCTGTCTCTGTCTTTCTCTCTGCGTCTCTCTCTGTCTCTGTCTTTCTCTCTGCGTCTCTCTGTCTCTGTCTTTCTCTCTGCGTCTCTCTGTCTCTGTCTTTCTCTCTGCGTCTCTCTGTCTCTGTCTTTCTCTCTGCGTCTCTCTGTCTCAGTCTTTCTCTCTGCGTCTCTCTGTCTCAGTCTTTCTCTCTGCGTCTCTCTGTCTCAGTCTTTCTCTCTGCGTCTCTCTGTCTCAGTCTTTCTCTCTGCGTCTCTCTGTCTCAGTCTTTCTCTCTGCGTCTCTGTCTCTCTCTGTCTCAGTCTTTCTCTCTGTCACTCTGTCTCTCTCTGTCTCAGTCTTTCTCTCTGCGTCTCTCTGTCTCTGTCTCGGTCTTTCTCTCTGCGTCTCTCTGTCTTTCTCTCTGTCTCTCTCTGTCTCGGTCTTTCTATCTGCGTCTCTCACTGTCTGTCTATTCACTAACACACAGTTCAGACGCTGAACCAGTGTACATTTCTTCAACAAAAAGAGTGACTAAAATAGAGCCAATATTATCACTGCGCTGAAATTATGGTGAGTCGAACTGAATAGAAATTAAGAGCGGACTGGCATGGTTAACAACTTTGCTTGATGTACTGATTTATGTATGGTAAATCTGTTTATTTATGTATTTATGTACTGGTTTCATACAACCACACTCAGCACTGCAGCATACTTCCTCCTTGGTTTTGGGTGGAATTCAGGCATAACAGCAACCTCTCACAGAATTCCTCCACCTGCGAAACCGAGGCCATGATTGGGCTTCTGTTGTGGGTGTGGTAGCATCATATTATAATGGTACTGATGATTGTTCTATAATCACACTGGACCTGTCATATTATAATGGTACTGATTATTGTTCTATAATCACACTGGACCTGTCATATTATAAATGGTACTGGGCCTGTCATATTATAATGGTACTGGACCTGTCATATTATAATGGTACTGGACCTGTCATATTATAATGGTACTGGGCCTGTCATATTATAATGGTACTGGGCCTGTCACATTATAATGGTACTGGGCCTGTCATATTATAATGGTACTGGGCCTGTCATATTATAATGGTACTGGACCTGTCATATTATAATGGTACTGGGCCTGTCATATTATAATGGTACTGGACCTGTCATATTATAATGGTACTGATGATTGTTCTATAATCACACTGGGCCTGTCACATTATAATGGTACTGGGCCTGTCACATTATAATGGTACTGGGCCTGTCACATTATAATGGTACTGGGCCTGTCATATTATAATGGTACTGGGCCTGTCATATTATAATGGTACTGGACCTGTCATATTATAATGGTACTGGGCCTGTCATATTATAATGGTACTGGACCTGTCATATTATAATGGTACTGATTAGGGCCTCTCCATCCTACAGGTGAGCGTCAGGGTCAGGGGTCAGGGGTCAGGGTCAGGGGCCAAACCAATAACACGTTTTCTCAAGACGCTTTCAAAATACATGCAGGCATGAGAGTACTTTAGGGCATGCACACGTGTACAAAGACACACACACACACACACACACACACACACACACACACACAGCAACGTTATCATGTGTAGAAGTAAAGAGTGTTTAATATACCCCAACACAGCTTTAGAACAGTGTTTAATATACCCCAACACAGCTTTAGGACAGTGTTTAACATACCCCAACACAGCTTTAGAACAGTGTTTAACATACCCCAACACAGCTTTAGAACAGTGTTTAATATACCCCAACCCAGCTTTAGGACAGTGTTTAAATATACCCCAACCCAGCTTTAGGACAGTGTTTAATATACCCCAACACAGCTTTAGAACAGTGTTTAATATACCCCAACACAGCTTTAGAACAGTGTTTAACATACCCCAACACAGCTTTAGAACAGTGTTTAATATACCCCAACACAGCTTTAGGACAGTGTTTAATATACCCCAACACAGCTTTAGAACAGTGTTTAATATACCCCAACACAGCTTTAGAACAGTGTTTAATATACCCAGCACAGCTTTAGAACAGTGTTTAACATACCCCAACACAGCTTTAGAACAGTGTTTAACATACCCCAACACAGCTTTAGAACAGTGTTTAACATACCCCAACACAGCTTTAGAACAGTGTTTAATATACCCCAACACAGCTTTAGAACAGTGTTTAATATATACCACAACACAGCTTTAGAACAGTGTTTAATATACCCCCCAACACAGCTTTAGAACAGTGTTTAACATACCCCAACACAGCTTTAGAACAGTGTTTAACATACCCCAACACAGCTTTAACAACGTAAGACATGCTCAATATAGAATGTATGACATGTTCAATATAGAATGTATGACATGTTCAATATAGAATGTATGACATGTTCAATATAGAATATATGACATGCTCAATATAGTGTTTATATAAACAAGATAATCTCGCTGTTAGATTTGGTCATACATGTTGTGTTTTCTGTGTTCAGGCTATCCAGTGTATTTGATGTTGCTGTAGAGACCTGAGTTGAGTCTTGTCTATGGGAGGATGATTTTGCTGTAGGGACTCATTCTCCTATTAAGACCCTCTAGGGAGAAACATTAAGAACATACTAGACCCGTTACAACAACACGCTCCTGGCCAGGGGCCCGCTCCCCGCTCCCCGCTCTCCTGCCCCCCCCAGGGGCCCGCTCCCCGCTCTCCTGCCCCCCCAGCGGCCCGCTCCCCAGTCTCCTGCCCCCCCAGCGGCCCGCTCCCCGCTCTCCTGCCCCCCCAGCGGCCCGCTCCCCAGTTCTCTCCTGCCCCCCCAGCGGCCCGCTCCCCAGTCTCCTGCCCCCCCAGCAGCCCGCTCCCCGCTCTCCTGCCCCCCCAGCGGCACCCTCCCGACTCTCCTGCCCCCCAGCGGCCCGCTCCCCAGTCTCCTGCCCCCCCAGCGGTCCGCTCCCCAGTCTCCTGCCCCCCCAGCAGTCCGCTCCTCGCTCTCCTGCCCCCCCCAGCGGCCCACTCCCCGCTCTCCTGCCACCCCCCCCAGTGGCCCCCTCCCGACTCTCCTGCTCCCCCAGCGGTCCGCTCTCCCCGCTCTCCTGCCCCCCCCAGCGGCCCGCTCCCCAGTCTCCTGCCCCCCCAGCAGCCCGCTCCTCACTCTCCTGCCCCCCCAGCGGCCCCCTCCCCACTCTCCTGCCCCTCCAGCGGCCCGCTCCCCAGTCTCCTGCCCCCCAGCGGCCCCCCTCCCCAGTCTCCTGCCCCCCCAGCAGCCCGCTCCCCACTCTCCTGCCCCCACCTCCAGCAGCTCCCTGGGAATAAGAGTTTGCACAATTTTTAGGACGTGAACTTTTCCCCAATTTATTTGAATAGGAGTGAGTTAATGGTTGATTGCTCCCATGGGCTTTAAGCAGAGCTTCCTCCAAGGAGAAGGAAGGAGCTACACACACACACACGATGTCAAGGTCTCCTCTGCTCTAGCTGTCCTACTGGGGAGGCAGGGGGATGTTCCTCGAGGCAGAAAGGAAAACACACACACAGGAAAAGACGGAAGTGTTGCTAAACGGATAAAACATGTACATTGTGTTATAGTAAACATCCCTCCACCATTCTCACTAGAGAGGTGAAGTTTTGACCTGAGAGTCTGTTTGGGTTTCTGTCCCCTAAAGGTTTTATTTTAGTCCTATAGTCCTCTCCAGGCCTGGGGTAAAGGCCACAGCCTCCTCAGGTCTAACCATTACCTTAACCCTTCATTTTAACCATAACTCTAACCCCAACCCTCTGCAGACTAACCCTAATATAACCTAACATAATACCTAATATAAACAAATATAATTGAATATATTATAATCTTCACCCCGTTAGCTGCTGCTAAGCCACTTCCTGCTGCTGCTGATGCTAACTCTAACACTGCTAGCTTGCTGCTAAGCCCCCTAGCTGCTGCTAACTCTAACCCCGCTATCTGCTGCTAACCCTTAACCCCTCTAGCTGCTGCTAACCCTAACCCCTCTAGCTGCTACTAACCCTAACCCCTCTAGCTGCTACTAACCCTAACCCCTCTAGCTGCTGCTAACCTATCTAGCTGCTACTAACCCTAACCCCTCTAGCTGCTACTAACCCTAACCCCTCTAGCTGCTACTAACCTAACCCCTCTAGCTGCTACTAACCCTAACCCCTCTAGCTGCTGCTATACCCATAACTTACTAACCCTAACCTATCTAGCTGCTGCTAACCCCACAAGCTGCTTTGCTAACTCTAACCCCCGCTAGCTGCTGCTGTTTACCCTAACCCCTCTAGCTGCTGCTAACCCTAACCCCTCTAGCTGCTGCTAACCCTAACCCCTCTAGCTGCTGCTAACCCTAACCCCTCTAGCTGCTGCTAACCCTAACCCCTCTAGCTGCTGCTAACCCTAACCCCTCTAGCTGCTGCTAACCCTAACCCCTCTAGCTACAGCTAACCCTAACCCCTCTAGCTACAGCTAACCCCTCTAGCTGCTACTAACCCTAACCCCTCTAGCTGCTGCTAACCCTAACCCCACTAGCTGCTGATAACCCCGCTAGCTGCTGCTAACCCTAACCCCTCTAGCTGCTACTAACCTAACCCCTCTAGCTGCTGCTAACCCTAACCCCTCTAGCTGCTGCTAACCCTAACCCCTCAGCTGCTGCTAACCCCTCTAGCTGCTGCTAACCCTCTAGCTGCTGCTAACCCCTCTAGCTGCTACTAACCCTAACCCCTCTAGCTGCTGCTAACCCCTCTAGCTGCTGCTAACCCTAACCCCTCTAGCTGCTGCTAACCCCTCTAGCTGCTGCTAACCCCTCTAGCTGCTGCTAACCCTAACCCCTCTAGCTGCTGCTAACCCCTCTAGCTGCTACTAACCCTAACCCCTCTAGCTGCTGCTAACCTAACCCCTCTAGCTGCTACTAACCCTAACCCCTCTAGCTGCTGCTAACCCTAACCCCTCTAGCTGCTACTAACCCTAACCCCTCTAGCTGCTACTAACCCTAACCCCTCTAGCTGCTACTAACCCTAACCCCTCTAGCTGCTGCTAACCCCTCTAGCTGCTACTAACCCTAACCCTAACCCCTCTAGCTGCTACTAACCCTAACCCCTCTAGCTGCTACTAACCCTAACCCCTCTAGCTGCTGCTAACCCTAACCCCTCTAGCTGCTACTAACCCTAACCCCTCTACCCTAACCCTAACCCTACTAACCCTAACCCCTCTAGCTGCTACTAACCCTAACCCCTCTAGCTGCTGCTAACCCCTCTAGCTGCTACTAACCCTAACCCTAACCCCTCTAGCTGCTACTAACCCTAACCCCTCTAGCTGCTGCTAACCCTAACCCCTCTAGCTGCTGCTAACCCTAACCCCTAGCTGCTCCTAACCCTAACCCTAACCCTAACCCTAACCCTAACCCTACTAACACTAACCCCTCTAGCTGCTACTAACCCTAACCCCTAGCTAGCTGCTGCTGCTAACCCTACCCCCTCTAGCTGCTGCTACAACCCTAACCCCTCTAGCTGATGCTAAACCCTCTAGCTGCTGCTAACCCCTCTAGCTGCTGCTAACCCTAACCCCTCTAGCTGCTACTAACCCCTCTAGCTGCGCTAACCCTAACCCCTCTAGCTACAGCTAACCCCTCTAGCTGCTACTAACCCTAACCCCTCTAGCTGCTACTAACCCTAACCCCTCTAGCTGCTACTAACCCTAACCCCTCTAGCTGCTACTAACCCTAACCCCTCTAGCTGCTACTAACCCTAACCCCTCTAGCTGCTACTAACCCTAACCCCTCTAGCTGCTACTAAACCCTAACCCCTCTAGCTGCTAACTACTCTAACCCTCTAGCTGCTACTAACCCTAACCCTAACCCCTCTAGCTGCTACTAACCCTAACCCCTCTAGCTGCTACTAACCCTAACCCCTCTAGCTGCTACTAACCCTTACTAGCTGCTGCTAACCCTAACCCCTCTAGCTGCTACTAACCTAACCCCTCTAGCTGCTGCTAACCCTAACCCTCTAGCTGCTACTAACCCTAACCCCCTCTAGCTGCTACTAACCCTAACCCCTCTAGCTGCTGCTGCTAACCCTAACCCCTCTAGCTGCTGCTAACCCTAACCCCTCTAGCTGCTGCTAACCCTAACCCCTCTAGCTGCTACTAACCCTAACCCCTCTAGCTGCTGCTAACCCTAACCCCTCTAGCTGCTGCTAACCCCTCTAGCTGCTGCTAACCCCTCTAGCTGCTGCTAACCCTAAACCCCTCTAGCTGCTGCTAACCCCTCTAGCTGCTACTAACCCTAACCCCTCTAGCTGCTACTAACCCTAACCCTCTAGCTGCTACTAACCCTAACCCCTCTAGCTACTACTAAGCTACCTAACCCCTCTAGCTGCTACTAACCCTAACCCCTCTAGCTGCTGCTAACCCTAAACCCCTCTAGCTGCTGCTAACCCTAACCCCTCTAGCTGCTATTAACCCTAACCCCTCTAGCTGCTACTAACCCTAACCCCTCTAGCTACAGCTAACCCTAACCCCCTCTAGCTGCTGCTAACCCTAACCCCTCTAGCTGCAGCTAACCCCTAACCCCTCTAGCTGCTACTAACCCTAACCCTCTAGCTACAGCTAACCCCTAACCCCTCTAGCTGCTGCTAACCCTAACCCCTCTATCTAGCTGCTACTAACCCTAAACCCCTCTAGCTGCTGCTAACCCTAACCCCCCTAGATGCTACTAACCTAACCCCTCTAGCTGCGACTAACCCTAACCCCACTAGCTGCATGCTAAACCCTATAGCTACAGCTAACCCTAAACTCCTCTAGCTGCTGCTAAAACCTCTAGCGCTAAACCCTAACTAGCTAGCTGCTACTAACCCTAACCCCTCTAGCTGCTGCTAACCCCCACTAGCTGCTGCTAACCTAACCCCTCTAGCTACAGCTAACCCTAACCCCTCTAGCTGCTGATAACCATAAACCCTCTAGCTAACAGCTAACCCTAACCCTAACCCTAACCCCACTAGCTGCTGCTAACCCTAACCCCTCTAGCTACAAGCTAACACTTAACCCTCTAGCTGCTGACTAACCATAACCCTCTAGTGCTACTAACCTAACCCCTCTAGCTGCTGATAACCATAACCCTAACACCTAGCTAGCTGCTACTCCTAACCCTCTAGCTGCTGCTAACCCTAACCCCTCTAGCTGCTGCTAACCCTCTAGCTGCTACTAACCCTAACCCCTCTAGCTGCTACTAACCCTAACCCCTCTAGCTGCTAACTAAACCTACCCCTCAGCTACAGCTAACCCTAACCCCTCTAGCTGCTACTAACCCTAACCCCTCTAGCTACAGCTAACCCTAACCCCACAAGCTGCTGCTAACCCTAAACCCTCTAGCTACTGATAACCATAACCCCTCTAGCTGCTACTAACCCTAACCCCTCTAGCTACGATAACCATAACCCTCCTAGCTGACCAGCTAACCCTAACCCCTCTAGCTGCTGCTAACCCTAAACCCCTCTAGCTGCTGCTAACTCTTAATAATGGTCCCTATGACCCCCACCTAACAAGATCAATATTAACCCCCCTCTAATATGACCTAACCCTACCTCTAGCTGTATTACTAACCCTAAATAACCTCTACCACACTATAACCTTAACAGTTATTGGTCTTAATAATAATGACCACCCTCTAGCTACTATTGGTCTTAAACCCCAATGAGCTGCCCTAACCTTCTAGTTAATGGTCTTAATATATATGACCACCCTACCTTACTACAGTATTGGTCTTAATAATATGACCACCCTACCTTACAGTATTGGTCTTAATAATATGCCCACCCTACCTTACAGTATTGGTCTTAATAATATTGACCCCGCCCTACCTTACAGTATTGGTCTTAAGTTACTGGAATGATGTTTTCCGTACTGTATCATTTGCATATTAAGTACCACATTTGTATAATAGCGCAATTTAATTTCATTAATTACATTTTATTGTAATCATCTCTGTGTTCTACATCAACCCTGAAAATGTCATAACAATATGACCACCCTTCCTTTATTGGACAAAACTTTATAACTCCTTTATAACCCTAACCCTAACCCTAACCCTAACCCACAGGTGATTTGCATTGGCAATTCAAAAACTAGGAATTAACATTGACCAGTCCACCAGGGACCTTTCCGACCACTTGAAAATAAGATCTCAACAATGGTAAGTCCTATCCTCATGAAATAAAGTGTTCTGTGTTAATGAGAAGCTTCTCTATAACATGGAATTATAACAAAGTATAACACCAGAACAAAAGTGTAATTCTGTCCTAGTTATAGAGACAGAGGGGAGGTACTGCTGTTGCAATAAAACAGGACTGTCTTTTTATTGAGGCTGAATCCTATTATTTTCCTTTCAGCTGTTAAGGTAACAATATGTTAGGAATCTTCTTGTTTATTCACTACCAATGAGTTCTGCTCTAACGCATTGGAAATCAGAATAGCACTGAAAAAACACTAGAAATCACTGGAAAAGCACTACGAAATCACTGGAAAAACACTAGAAATCACTGAAATCAATACCACAAAAAAGAATAAAGCATCACTGGACAACAGTGAAATGGAATGGAAATGACCAGGAAAATCACTGTGTTGGTCAGTCTGACCACAGCATTAGAAAACATCTCTCTCAGTGTGGGGAATGAGTTTCATGTAAATCTCTCAGTGTGGGGAATGAGTTCAGGTAATCTCTCAGTGTGGGAAATGAGTTCATGTCTCTCAGTGTGGGGAATGAGTTCATGTAATCTCTCAGTGTCGGGGAATGAGTTCATGTATCTCTCAGTGTGGGGAATGAGTTCATGTAATCTTCATGTGGGGAATGAGTTCATCTCTCCCCAGTTGGGGAATGAGTTCATGTAATCTCAGTGTGGGGAATGGAGTTCATGTAAGTCTCTCAGTGTGGGGAATGAGTTCATGTAATCTCTCAGTGTGGGAAATGAGTTCATGTAATCTCTCAGTGTGGGGAATGAGTTCATGTAATCTCTCAGTGTGGGGAAATGAGTTCATGTTAATCTCTCAGTGTGGGGAATGAGTTCAGTAATCTCTCAGTGTGGGGAATGAGTTTCATGTAATATCTCTCAGTGTGGGAATGAGGTCATGTAATCTCAGTGTGGGGAATGAGTTCAGGTAATCTCTCAGTGTGGGGAATGAGTTCATGTAATCCCTCTCAGTGTGGGGAATGAGTTCATGTAATCTCTCAGTGTGGGAATGAGTCATGTAATCTCTCAGTGTGGGAATGAGTTTCATGTAATCTCTCAGTGTGGGGAATGAGTTCATGTAATCTCTCAGTGTGGGAATGAGTTTCATGTAATCTCTCAGTGTGGGGAATGAGTTCATGTAATCTCTCAGTGTGGGGAATGAGTTTCATGTAATCTTCATCTGTGGGGAATGAGTTCATGTAGATCTAGTCAGTGTGGGGAATAGAGTCATGTAATATCTCTAAGTGTGGGGAAGGACGTTCATGGTATCTCTCAGTGCTGGGGAATGAGTCATGTAATCTCTCGTGTGGGGAAATGAGTTCATTGTAATCTCTCAGTGTGGGGGAATGAGTTCATGTAATCTCTCAGTGTGGGGAATGAGTTCATGTAATCTCTCAGTGTGGGGAATGAGTTCAGTAATCTCTCAGTGGGGGAATGAGTTCATGTATCTCTCAGTGTGGGGAATGAGTTAATGTAATCTCTCAGTGTGGGGAATGAGTTCATGTAATCTCTCAGTGTGGGGAATGAGTTCATGTAATCTCTCAGTGTGGGGGAATGAGGTTTCATGTAATCTCTCAGTGTGGGGAATGAGTTCATGTAAATCTCTCAGTGTGGGGAAATGAGTTCATGTAATCTCTCAGTTGTGGGGAATGAGTTCATGTAATCTCTCAGTGTGGGGATTGAGTTCAACCTCTCTCAGTGTGGGGAGTTCATGTAATCTCTCAGTGTGGGAATGAGTTCATGTAAGTCTCTCAGTGTGTGTGGGAATGAGTTTCATGTAGTCTGCTCAGTGTGGGGAATGAGTTCATGTAATCTCAGGTGGGGAAATGAGTTCATTGTGTGTGGTGGGAATGAGTTCATGTAATCTCTCAGTGGGGGAATGAGTTCATGTAATCTCTCAGTGTGGGAATGAGTTCATGTAATCTCTCAGTGTGGGGAATGAGTCATGGTAATCTCTCAGTGTGGGGAATGAGTTCATGTAATCTCTCAGTGTGGGGAATGAGTTCATGTAATCTCTCAGTGTGGGGAATGAGTTCATGTAATCTCTCAGTGTGGGGGAATGAGTTCATGTAAATCTCTCAGTGTGGGGAAATGAGTTCATGTAATCTCTCAGTGTGGGGAATGAGTTCATGTAATCTCTCAGTGTGGGGAATGAGTTCATGTAATCTCTCAGTGTGGGGAATGAGTTCATGTAATTCTCTCAGTGTGGGGAATGAGTTCATGTAATCTCTCAGTGTGGGGGAATGAGTTCATGTTAATCTATGTGTGGGGGAATGAGGATAATCTCTCAGTGTGGGGCAATGAGTTCATGTAATCTCTCAGTGTGGGGAATGAGTTCATGTAATCTCTCAGTGTGGGAATGAGTTCATGTAATCTCTCAGTGTGGGGAATGAGTTCATGTAATCTCTCAGTGTGGGGAATGAGTTCATGTAATCTCTCAGTGTGGGGAATGATTTCATGTAATCTCTCAGTGTGGGGAATGAGTTCATGTAATCTCTCAGTGTGGGGAATGAGTTCATGTAATCTCTCAGTGTGGGGAATGAGTTCATGTAATCTCTCAGTGTGGGGAATGAGTTCATGTATCTCTCAGTGTGGGGAATGAGTTCATGTAATCTCTCAGTGTGGGGAATGGAGTTCATGTAATCTCTCAGTGTGGGGAATGAGTTCATGTAAGTTCTCTCAGTGTGGGGAATGAGTTCATGTAATCTCTCAGTGTGGGGAATGAGTTCATGTAACTCTCATCTCTCAGTGTGGGGAATGAGTTCATGTAATCTCTCAGTGTGGGAATGAGTTCATGTAATCTCTCAGTGTGGGGAATGAGTTCATGTAATCTCTCAGGTGGGGAATGAGTTCATGTAATCTCTCAGTTTGGGGAATGAGTTCATGTAATCTCTCAGTGTGGGGAATGAGTTCATGTAATCTCTCAGTGTGGGGAATGAGTTCATGTAATCTCATCAGTGTGGGGAATGAGTTCATGTAATCTCTCAGTGTGGGGAATGAGTCATGTGTAATCTTCAGTGTGGGGAATGAGTTCATGTAATCTCTTCAGTGTGGTGGGAAATGAGTTCATGTAATCTCTCAGTGTGGGGAATGAGTTCATGTAATCTCTCAGTGTGGGAATGAGTTCATGTAATCTCCTCAGTGTGGGGGGAATGAGTTCATGTAGTCCCTCTCAGTGATTGGGGGAATGAGTTCATGTAGGTCTCTCAGTGTCGGGGAATGAGTTCCTGTAATCTCTCAGTGTGGGGAAATGAGTTCATGTAGTTCTCTCAGGTGGGGAGTGATTTTCATGTAATCTCTCAGTGTGGGGAATGAGTTCAATGTAGTCTCTCAGTGGGGGAATGAGTCATGTAGTCTTCAGTGTGGGGAAATGAGTCATGTGGGGAACGAGTTTCTCTCAGTGTGGGGAAATGAGTTCATGTAATCTTCTCAGTGTGGGGAATGAGTTCATGTAATCTCTCAGGTTGGGGAATGAGTTCATGTAATCGCTCCAGTGTGGGGAATGAGTTCATGTAATCTCTCAGTGTGGGGAATGAGTTCATGTAATCTCTCAGTGTGGGGAATGAGTTCATGTAATCTCTCAGGTGGGGAATGAGTTAATGTAAATCTTCAGTGTTGGGGAATGAGTTCAGTAATCTCTCATGGGGATGAGTTCATGTAATTCTCAGTGTGGGGAATGAGTTATGTAATCTCTCAGTTGTGGGGAATGAGTTCATGTAATCTCTCAGTGTGGGAATGAGTTCATGTAATCTCTCAGTGTGGGGAATGAGTTCATGTAATCTCTATCAGTGTGGGGAATGTAATCTCTCAGTGTGGGAAGAGTTCATGTCTCAGTGTGGGGAATGAGTTCATGTAATCTCTCAGTGTGGGGAATGAGTTCATGTAATCTCTCAGTGTGGGGAATGAGTTCATGTAATCTCTCAGTGTGGGGAATGAGTTCATGTAATCTCTCAGTGTGGGGAATGAGTTCAGTTTCAGTGTATATCATCGTAATCCTCTCAGTGTGGGGAATGAGTTCATGTAAATCTCTCAGTGTGGGGAATGAGTTCATGTAAATCTCTCAGTGTGGGGAATGAGTTCATGTAATCTCTCAGTGTGGGGAATGAGTGTCATGTAATCTCCTCAGTGGTGGGGAATGAGTTCATGTAATCTCTCAGTGTGGGGGAATGAGTTCATGTAATCTCTCAGTGTGGGGAATGAGTTCATGTAATCTCTCAGTGTGGGAATGAGTTCATGTAATCTCTCAGTGTGGGGGAATGAGTTCATGTAATCTCTCAGTGTGGGGAATGAGTTCATGTAATCTCTCAGTGTGGGGAATGAGTTCATGTAATCTCTCAGTGTGGGGAATGAGTTCATGTAATCTCTCAGTGTGGGAATGAGTTCATGTAATCTCAGTGTGGGGAATGAGTTCATGTAATCTCTCAGTGTGGGGAATGAGAATCTTCATGTAATCTCTCAGTGTGGGAATGAGTTTCATGTAATCTCTTCAGGTGGGGAATGAGTTTCATGTAATCTCTTCAGTGTAGGAATGAGTTCATGTAATCTCTCAGTGTGGGGAATGAGTTCATGTAATCTCTCAGTGTGGGGAATGAGTTCATGTAATCTCTCAGTTGTGGGGAATGAGTTCATGTAAATCTCTCAGTGTGGGGAATGTAATCTCTCAGCTGTGGGAATGAGTTCATGTAATCTCTCAGTGTGGGGAATGAGATTCATGTAATCTCTCAGTGTGGGGAATGAGCTTCATGTAATCTCTCAGTGTGGGGGAATGAGATTCATGTAATCTCTCAGTGTGGGGAATGAGTTTCATGTAATCTCGCAGTGTGGGGAATGAGTTCATGTAATCTCTCAGTGTGGGAATGAGTTCAGTGTGTGGGAATAATCTCTCAGTGTGTGGAATGAGTTCATGTAATCTCTCAGTGTGTGGGAATGAGTTCATGTAATCTCTCTCAGTGTGGGGAATGAGTTCATGTAATCTCTCAGTGTGGGGAATGAGTTCATGTAATTCTCAGTGTCGGGGGAATGAGTTCATGTAATCTCTCAGTGTGGGGAATGATTCATGAATCTCTCAGTGTGGGGAATGAGTTCATGTAATCTCTCAGTGTGGGGAATGAGTTCATGTAAATCATGTAAACAATTGTTTGCACAATCAGAAACACAGCAGTCTCTGATAAAGAATATGCTTTATTTGCTATGCGGAGGTAGTACTCTGTAGATGGGTTAGGGTTAGGGTTAGGGGTTATGCGGAGGTAGTACTCTGTAGATGTATTTGATGTATGTTTTCTTAGGTAGTACTATGTAGGTGTATTTGATGTATTGTATAGATAGTACTACCGTGCATTCTGAAAGTTTTCAGACCCCTTTACTTTTTCCACATTTTGTTACGTTACAGCCTTATTCTAAAATTGATTAAATAGTTGTTTTCCCCCTCATCAATCTACACACAATACCCCATAATGACAAAGTGAAAACAGTTGATTAGAAAATGTTTGCAAATATATTAAAAATCCATCCCTACGGTGAAGCATGGTGGTGGCAGCATCAGGCTGTGGGGATGTTTTTCAGCGGCAGGGACTGGGAGACTAGTCTGGATCGAGGGAAAGATGAACGGAGCAAAGTACAGAGAGATCTTTGATGAAAACCTGCTCCAGAGTGCTCAGGACCTCACTGGGGCGAAGGTTCACCTTCCAACAGGACAACGACCCTAAGCACACAGCCAAGACAACTCAGGAGTGGCTTCAGGACAAGTCTCTGAATATCCTTGAGTGGCCCAGCCAGAGCCCGGACTTGAACCCGATCAAACATCTCTGGAGAGACCTGAAAATAGCTGTGCAGCAACGCTCCCCATCCAACCTGACAGAGCTTGAGAGGATCTGCAGAGAAGAATGGGAGAAACTCCCCAAATACAGGTGTGTGCCAAGCTTGTAGCGTCATACCCAAGAAGACTTGAGGCTGTAGTCGCTGACAAAGGGTCTGAATACTTATGTAAATTTAATATTTAGTTGTTTTTTTTTCAATATAAATTAGAAAAAATGTCTAAAACATTTGCTTAATCATTATGGAGTATTGTCTGTAGATTGATGAGGGGAAAAAAAATAATTTTCATCAATTTTAGAATATGGCTGTAGCGTAACAAAATGTGGAAAAAGTCAAGGGGTCTGAATACTTTCTGAATGCACTGTATGTAGATGTATTTGCTGTATTGTATAGGTAGTACTATGTAGATGTATTTGCTGTATTGTATAGGTAGTACTATGTAGATGTATTTGCTGTATTGTATAGGTAGTACTATGTAGATGTATTTGAGGTATTGTATAGGTAGTACTATGTAGATGTATTTGAGGCCAGGTTAGGCCCAATATAAAGGCCCAATGTAAACTCAGCTTTGTCTCTGTAGACACTCCTTCCATTTATGACAACAGAGCAAAGTCCAAACACACACACACACACACAGCTCTTTAGGAATTATATAACCCAATATGAAACTCTGAAGTAAAGTCTCCCCTCTTTTTAATTCAGTCCTTTTGCTCTAATATCCACCCATTACATCACTGTTATATCAGGTTATAAAGAGTCCTACTGTAGATACAGCCTTGATAGTTCCTGCTAGATTGACCTTATAGAAGGTTCTAATGTAGCCCATGGAGGGAGAAATGCTAAACATGAGACTATAATGAGGAATAAACGGTGTAGGCCCACTACCCTCTCCTTATACTGTAGTCTAGTGAAAACCAGTGGTGCAAAAGTACTAAATTGTCATAACTTGAGTAAAAGTAACGATACCTTAATAGAAAATGACTCAAGTAAAAGTGAAGTCATCCAGTAAAATACTACTTGATTAAAAGTATTTGGTTTTAAATATACTCAAGTATGTGAGTTGGACCATTTTCCTGTCTTGTTAAGCATTCAAAATGTAACGAGTACTTTTGGGTGTCAGGGAAAGATGTATGTAGTAAAAAAGTAATTATTTTTCTTCAGTAATGTAGTGGAGTAGAAGTTGTCAAAAAGAGAAATAGTAAAGTAAAGTACAGATAACCTAAGAAACTACTTAAGTAGTACTTTAAAGTATTTTTTTCTAAAATACTTCACACCACTGGTGAAAACTGTTGTTCTCTGTCTTTGTGAGGGAAATGTGTGTGAAACTGAACCTGAAGTATCACTTTCAGTAAACACAGACTAGTTCTCGCTTCTTCAAAAATACTGTTCATGTCACAACCATTTTCCAAAAATAGCTTTACAAATGTTTTTTATCATAAGTTATTCAGTCATGTCCTTAAATAAGTGGTTTATTTTAAGTCATTACATGAGGACATATCATGCTGACCTGTCATGACTACCACTGTAGGCCTCAGATGATGCTATGACCCTATTTCGATCAAGAATACACATTTCAGGTTTAGGGTCATTAAATATTGTGTGGATATCGGGCGGGTGTGTGGCGGGCGGGTTGAACAAAGATAAAACCAATAGGCTTACCTTTAAAAATCCCATAAATGCATCATTATTGTGCAATTTATATCTATGGGCTACATTGAGGTTTTTATTTTATTATTTTAGGCTGTTTCATTAGTGCTTAAGCCTAAACGTTAGGGCCTAACTGTATACGCACACCAAATAGCCAAATGCTCAATGGAAGGGGCAGAAAAAGTTCAAGTTGATCCACAGAGGCAAAAAGGACAATATCAGAGATGAATTCATTTGAAGGCAAAAAGGACAATGTTGGAGTTGAATTCATTAAGAGAAAAGTTGTGTGATGGATAGTTGAAAATAAAGAGAAGGGAGGGACAGAAAAGTTATGTTTGGAAAGATTTTATGGTAAAAGAGGATGATAGCAGTGCTGCTATGTTATGTGTGATGATGTGAGGCGCTATACAAATTAGACTGTCACAAGACGGGACTTCAAATAAGCCGATGGCACATCAAGGGAACTGTTCAGATGGTTAAATGGAAACTGAAATCTGGACACTGACTGTAGGTCTATAACCTCTCACGTAGCCTTAATAATAACTCCTGCAGAATTAAGCACTTCTTCCAGTAAAATGATACACCAAATGTAGGCTAAATGTTGACCCGGGAACATGAGGGAGAAATATGATTGATTTCATTTTCAGCATCTTGAGATAATGCGAATGCACCTCTACAGATACCCTTCTGTAAAGGTGCTTCTCTATCAGCATCATACAAGCTGATAGTATGTAAACCACATAAAATATGCAAGACTGAAATCTTATCAGAAACATGTTGGGTCATTTTCACAGCATTCCTTTACTTACAACTGGTCAAACTGATGTAATTTGGAAATGTTGCAACATCACTTTTTTTTGTCAGTTATTGCATTTCTCTCAGGTCTCTAAACGGATTTGCTCCTGAAAGAAGCAAAGATGAGAGAGCTTGTACTGACCTCAACTATATTAAAACATTCATTCTATCGATTTATGACATTATTCTGGTGAGCAAGGGTTTATTTAGTCTACTAGGGCAACATATAATGACAGAAGAGAAGCTGCATATATCTAATTATAGACAAGTTGACTAACAAATAGCCTACCAAAACGTCGGAGATTATAAACAGAAACATATGCAAATCGGGCAACAAAAAAAATCCTGCGCCCCATGTAGCCTAGATGCATGTTCTATACAAGCGGGTTAGGGTTAGGGTCGGGTGTTGGCCTGGGATTGTCACTTTATCACATGTAGTTGGGTAATTGCTGATGGGTTATTAGCAATTGCGGGCGGGTGTAGGTGAAGAACAGCTAACCAGCGCACCACTAGTTCCTACCCAGCGCTGCTGCCGCGCAGGACTGAGATTTACCGCTAATTCAGTGCAATACTACCAGTCTATAATTTAAACTCAAATGTAACAAGTTTCATAGCTATTCCTGATGATGAAGGGTTATTATGATAAATTATTACAATGTCAAAACATTTTTTATAATTGCAAATCTGCCAATGTGTGAGCCCCTGAAATTATCCGCACATGCTGCAAATTTGGAAAACGTTTTTCAGAATTAATTTGGTGAATTGAATAAAAACTGACCTGTACCCCAGCGGGTAGGTTCATCATGTTGTCCTATACACTTTTAAAAACTGACCTGTACCCCAGCGGGTAGGTTCATCATGTGCATGTCCTATACACTTTTATTAATTTCCCCACCAATAGGCATCCACTGTAATGTTTTAAATGAAAGTAGGCCTACCCTTGCCAATGTGTTGACAGGCAGCGTAATTGATCCCCCTCCTCTCCGTAGGTTAAGAAATTTAAAAACGACTGACCTGAATAAGAGATCAAATAAGGTGCGATGCCGTTTCCTTCTTTAGTCGCTGCTACCTGTTCGTCTCTTCTTTGTTCACTCTCCGCGCAGCGGGTCCCGCTCTGGAGCCTCTCGTTGTCTTTATTTGTCTCAGCAGGCAGTCAATCAGCAACGACAGGACCGGGCTACACTGCTTGGTATGCAGGATGATAAACATGTAGTATTGCCAGAGGAACAGGGATAATGACAGTAGTCATGCCCTACCAACTCGTGTTGTAGATAAATCGCGATTAGTTTCCCCTCCCTCTCTGGAACACCTACTGGGATCACATGGAACAACGCGGAAGGAAGAGTCAATCTGCCTTCAGACCTGTTGATAGTAATTACTGAACAATTATCCTATAGTTTCTAACATGCGCTTGTGAGTGCAGAAAATGACTTGATTGCACATCATGATTAGAGTGACATTATCATGAGGTGATCACTGATGACTTTTGTGATAAATTGATTAAAAGTGAGAATTAAAGTCAAAATAATTACATTATTTGGGGAACATGCACAAGCTGTTATGGCTATGCTATTAGTCTATACTTTGTAGCTGTTGCATCTTCCACAATAAATCAGTTAGAGAAATCTAGCACAATAAATCAGTTAGAGAAATCTAGCACAATAAATCAGTTAGAGAAATCAACCACAAAATCAGTTAGAGAAATCTAGCACAATAAATCAGTTAGAGAGAAATCTAGCACAATAAATCAGATAAATCTACCACAATAAATAACAGCGAAATCTACCACAAATTCAAATACACACGACTAGGCAAAGGTCTTATTTCCATAGCTCTGGACCCAGTCACCTGCTAGCAATGACACACAGATTAAATTAGCAGTTTGCTGATATATACACCATTACATCTAAAGCAGGTGTTGTTTTATCTGATCCCACTCAAATTAATTAAGTATTTCGTACCTTTTATATTGAACTTTATAGTTCAGAATTAGAACATGACAAAAAAAGTGTGAAGAATTTCTTAATAAAGTGTCAGGGCGATGTGTATGCTGTGAGCGAAGTCAAGCGCAGGACACAGAGCTACTGGCAGACAAACTTTACTTGCACAGTAATCAAAAATACAAACAAAACCTCCAAACAGGAAGGAACAAAATACGCATACACCCGAACACTGCCGATCTCACGGAAAACAATCACACACAATAACCAATGAGAGACAGGGGGTTATAAAGGGAATACAATGTAACATAATGGGAAACAGGTGAAAACAATCAAGACAAACACCGAAACATAGATCGGTGGCAGCTAGTACTCCGGGGACGACGAACGCCGAAGCCTGCCCGAGCAAGGAGGAGGAGCAGCCTCGGCTGATTCCGTGACAGTAACCCCCCTTGACGCGCGGCGCCAGCCGTGCGCCGACCCTGGCCTCTGGGACGGCCAGGAGGATGCGGAGCAGGGCGAGTCGGATGACTCCGGTGGAACTCCGTCAAGAGGGAGGGATCTAGGATGTCCCTCCTAGGGACCCAGCACCGCTCCTCCGGACCGTACCCCTCCCACTCCACGAGATACTGCAGGCCCCCCATCCGACGCCTCGAAGCCAAGATGGAACGGACTGAGTACGCCGGTGCCCCCTCGATGTCCAATGGGAGCGGAGGAGCCTCTCATACCTCATTCTCCTGGAGTGGACCAGCCACCACCGGCCTGAGGAGAACACATGGAACAAATCAAATCAAATCAAATCAAATCCAATTTTATTGGTCACATGCGCCGAATACAACAGGTGCAGACATTACAGTGAAATGCTTACTTACAGCCCTTAACCAACAGTGCATTTATTTTAAACAAAAAAGTAAGAATAAAGCAACAACAAAAAAAGTGTTGAGAAAAAAAAAGAGCAGAAGTAAAATAAAGTGACAGTAGGGAGGCTATATATACAGGGGGGTACCGTTGCAGAGTCAATGTGCGGGGGCACACCGGCTAGTTGAGGTAGTTGAGGTAATATGTACATGTGGGTAGAGTTAAAGTGACTATGCATAAATATTTAACAGAGTAGCAGCAGCGTAAAAAGGATGGGGTGGGGGGGCAGTGCAAATAGTCTGGGTAGCCATGATTAGCTGTTCAGGAGTCTTATGGGCTTGGGGGGTAGAAGCTGTTGAGAAGTCTTTTGGACCTAGACTTGGCACTCCCGGTACCGCTTGCCGTGCAGTAGCAGAGAGAACAGTCTATGACTAGGGTGGCTGGAGTCTTTGACAATTTTGAGGGCCTTCCTCTGACACCGCCTGGTATAGAGGTCCTGGATGGCAGGAAGCTTTGCCCCAGTGATGTACTGGGCCGTACGCATTACCCTCTGTAGTGCCTTGCGGTCAGAGGCCAAGCAGTTGCCATACCAGGCGGTGATGCAACCAGTCAGGATGCTCTCGATGGTGCAGCTGTAGAATTTTTTGAGGATCTGAGGACCCATGCCAAATCTTTTTAGTCTCCTGAGGGGGGAATAGGCTTTGTCGTGCCCTCTTCACGACTGTCTTGGTGTGTTTGGACCATGATAGTTGTTGGTGATGTGGACACCAATGAACTTGAAGCTCTCACCTGTTCCACTACAGCCCCGTCGATGAGAATGGGGGCGTGCTCAGTCCTCTTTTTTTTCCTGTAGTCCACAATCATCTCCTTTGTCTTGGTCACGTTGAGGGAGAGGTTGTTGTCCTGGCACCACACGGCCAGATCTCTGACCTCCTCCCTATAGGCTGTCTCATCGTTGTCGGTGATCAGGCCTACCACTGTTGTGTCGTCGGCAAACTTAATGATGGTGTTGGAGTCGTGCCTGGCAATGCAGTCATGGGTGAACAGAGAGTACAGGAGGGGACTGAGCACGCACCCCTGAGGGGCCCCCGTGTTGAGGGTCAGTGTGGCAGATGTGTTGTTACCTACCCTTACCACCTGGGGGGCGGCCCGTCAGGAAGTCCAGGATCCAGTTGCAGAGGGAGGTGTTTAGTCCCAGGATCCTTAGCTTAGTGATGAGCTTAGAGGGCACTATGGTGTTGAATGCTGAGCTGTAGTCAATGAATAGCATTCTCACGTAGGTGTTCCTCTTGTCCAGGTGGGAAAGGGCAGTGTGGAGTGCGATAGAGATTGCATCATCTGTGGATCTGTTGGGGCGGTATGCAAATTGGAGTGGGTCTAGGGTTTCTGGGATTATGCTGTTGATGTGAGCCATGACCAGTCTTTCAAAGCACTTCATGGCTACAGACGTCAGTGCTACGGGTCGGTAGTCATTAGGCAGGTTATCTTAGAGTTCTTGGGCACAGGGACTATGGTGGTCTGCTTGAAACATGTTGGTATTACAGACTCAGTCAGGGACATGTTGAAAATGTCAGTGAAGACACTTGCCAGTTGGTCAGCACATGCTCGGAGTACACGTCCTGGTAGTCCGTCTGGCCCTGCGGGCCTGTGAATGTTGACCTGCTTAAAAGTCTTACTCACATCGGCTACGGAGAGCGTGATCACATAGTCATCCGGAACAGCTGGTGCTCTCATGCATGCTTCAGTGTTGCTTGCCTCGAAGCGAGCATAGAAGTGGTTTAGCTCGTCTGGTAGGCTTGTGTCACTGGGCAGCTCGCGGATGTGCTTCCCTTTGTAGTCTGTAATAGTTTTCAAGCCCTGCCACATCCGACGAGCGTCAGAGCCAGTGTAGTATGATTCAATCTTAGACCTATATTGACTCTTTGCCTGTTTGATGGTTCGTCGGAGGTCATAGCGGGATTTCTTTATAAGCGTCCGGGTTAGAGTCCCGTTCCTTGAAAGCGGCAGCTCTACCCTTTAGCTCAGTGCGGATGTTTCCTGTAATCCATGGCTTCTGGTTGGGGTATGTACGTACGGTCACTGTGGGGACGACATCATCGATGCACTTATTGATGAAGCCAGTGACTGATGTGGTGTACTCCTCAATGCTGTCTGAAGAATCCCGGAACATGTTCCAGTCTGTGCTAGCAAAAACAGTCCTGTAGCTTAGCATCTGCGTCATCTGACCACTTTTTTATTAACCGAATCACTGGTGCTTCCTGCTTCAGTTTTTGCTTATAAGCAGGAATCAGGAGGATAGAGTTATGGTCAGATTTGCCAAATGGAGGGCGAGGGAGAGCTTTGTATGCGTCTCTGTGTGTGGAGTAAAGGTGGTCTAGAGTTTTTTTTTCCCTCTGGTTGCACATTTAACATGCTGGTAGAAATTAGGTAGAACGGATTTAAGTTTCCCTGCATTAAAGTCCCGGCCACTAGGAGCGCTGCATCTGGATGAGCGTTTTCCTGTTGATTAATGGCCTTGTACAACTCATTCAGTGCAATCTTAATGCCAGCATTGGTTTGT
>CM072223.1:411994-544494 GCA_036851935.1 Coregonus suidteri
GCTGAACAGCTACAGCTTGGCTGCGTTTACAGCACTGGAAAACAGCTTGCCTATCTACAGCTTGGGCTGCGTTACAAGCACTGGATACAGTCTGACAGCTACAGCTTGGCTGCGTTACAGCACTGGAACAGCTGACAGCTAACAGCTTGGCTGCGTTACAGCACTGGAACAGCTGCTAGCTACAGCTTTGGCTGCGTTACAGCACTGGAACAGCTGACAGCTACAGCTTGGCTGCGTTACAGCACTGGAACAGCTGCTAGCTACAGCTTGGCTGCGTTACAGCACTGGAACCAGCTGCTTTGCTGCGTTACAGCTACAGCTACAGCTTGGCTGCGTTACAGCACTGGAACAGCTGACAGCTACAGCTTGGCTTGCGTTACACTGGAACACTGGCTACACAGCTGACACAGCTACAGCTTTGCTTGCTGCGTTACAGCACCTGGAAACAGCTGGCTGCGTTACAGCTTACAGCTTCGGCTGCGTTACAGCACTGGAACAGCTGACAGCTACAGCTTGGCTGCGTTACAGCACTGGAACAGCTGACAGCTACAGCTTGGCTGCGTTACAGCACTGGAACAGCTGACAGCTACAGCTTGGCTGCGTTTACAGCACTGGAACAGCTGACAGCTACAGCTTGGCTGCGTTACAGCACTGGCAACAGCTGACAGCTACAGCTTGGCTGCGTTACAGCACTGGAACAGCTGACAGCTACAGCTTGGCTGCGTTTACAGCACTGGAACACGCTGACAGCTACAGCTTGGCTGCGTTACAGCACTGGAACAGCTGCTAGCTCTGTCTGTAAACCGACTGTTACGTTTGTCTAACCATTCTACAGTCAGGTTGTTACTATAAGAAACATTGTCTGCTTCTGCTACACAGTAAGAACGCAGTTAATTATCTGATTAAGATGAGCCCAGTAATTCCTTGATTGATATAAAAACAGTAGACAGATTTATATTTTAAATAGCCATGGTGTTGACTTGTTTTGTGTTGCTTGGGGTAAGAAGAAAGACAATGTAGAAATCAGTTGTACTAAAGGAGCAGTCTAGAGGAATGAGTCCTTTAGTTAAATCAGTTTTTGTACTAAAGGAGCAGTCTAGAGAATTAGTCTTTAGGTTAAATCAGTTGTTACTAAAGGAGCAGTCTAGAGGAATTAGTCTTTAGTTAAATCAGTTGTACTAAAGAAGCAGTCTAGAGGGAGCGTGTCTTTTAGTTAAATCAGTTGTACTAAAGGAGCAGTCTAGAGGAGCGTGTCCCTTTAGTTAAATCAGTTGTACTAAAGGAGCAGTCTAGAGGAGCGTGTCTTTAGTTAAATCAGTTGTACTAAAGGAGCAGTCTAGAGGGAATTAGTCCTTTAGTTAAATCAGTTGTACTAAAGGAGCAGTCTAGAGGAGCGTGGCTTTAGTTAAATCAGTTTACTAAAGGAGCAGTCTAGCAGGAATTAGTCTTTAGTTAAATCAGTTGTACTAAAGGAGCAGTCTAGAGGAATGAGTCTTTAGTTAAATCAGTTGTACTAAAGGAAGCAGTCTAGAGTAACGTGTCTTTAGTTAAATCAGTTGTACTAAAGGAGCAGTCTAGAGGAGCGTGTCTTTAGTTAAATCATTTGTACTAAAGGAGCAGTCTAGAGGAAACGTGTCTTTAGTTAAATCAGTTGTACTAAAGGAGCAGTCTAGAGGAACGTGTCTTAGTTAAATCAGTTGTACTAAGGAGCAGTCTAGAGGAATTAGTCTTTAGTTAAATCAGTTGTACTAAAGGAGCAGTCTAGAGGAATTAGTCTTTAGTAAATCAGTTGTACTAAGGTAGCAGTCTAGAGGAAACGTGTCTTTAGTTAAATCAGTTGGTACTAAAGGAGATCAGTCTAGAGGAGCGTTTGTCTTTAAGTTAAATCAGTTGTACTAAAGGAGCAGTCTAGAGGAGCGTGTCTTTAGTTAAATCAGTTGTAACTAAAGAGCAGTCTAGAGGAACGTGTGTTTAGTTAAATCAGTTGTAGCTAAAGGAAGCAGTCATAGAGGAGCGTGTCTTTAGTTTAAATCAGTTGTACTAAAGGAGCAGTCTAGAGGAGCGGGTGTCTTTAGTTAAATCAGTTGTACTAAAGGGATGCAGTCTAGAGGAAACGTGTCCTTTAGTTAAATCAGGTTGTACTAAAGGAGCAGTCTAGAGGAACGTGTCTTTAGTTAAATCAGTTTGTACTAAAGGAGCAGTCTAGAGGAACGTGTCTTTAGTTAAATCAGTTGTACTAAAGGAGCAGTCTAGAGGAACGTGTCTTTAGTTAAATCAGTTGTACTAAAGGAGCAGTCTAGAGGAATTAGTATTAGTTAAAATCAGTTGTACTAAAGGAGCAGTCTAGAGGAGAGTGTCTTTAGTTAAATCAGTTGTAAACTAAAGGAGCAGTCTAGAAGAATGAGTCTTAGTTAAATCAGTTGTACTAAAGGAGCAGTCTAGAGGAATGAGTCTTTAGTTTAAATCAGTTGTACTAAAGGAGCAGTCTAGAGGAAACGTTGTCTTTAGTTAACTCAGTTGTACTAAAGGAGCAGTCTAGAGGAGCGTGTCTTTAGTTTAAATCAGTTGTACTAAAGGAGCAGTCTAGAAGGAGCGTGTCTTTAGTTAAATCAGTTGTACTAAAGGAGCAGTCCTAGAGGAAACGTGTCTTTAGTTAATCAGTTGTACTAAAGGAGCAGTCTAGAGGAGCGTGTCTTTAGGTGAAAATCAGTTGTACTAAAGGAGCAGTCTAGAGGAACGTGTCTTTAGTTTAAATCAGTTTGTACTAAAGGAGCAGCAGTCTAGAGGAGCGTGTCTTTAGTTAAATCAGTTGTACTAAAAAGGAGCAGTCTAGAGGAGCGTGTCTTTAGTTAAATCAGTTGTACTAAAGGAGCAGTCTAGAGGAATTAGTCTTTTAGTTAAATCATTTGTACTAAAGGAGCAGTCTAGAGGAGCGTGTCTTTAGTTAAATCAGTTGTACTAAAAGGAGCAGTCTAGAGGAGCGTGGTCTTTAGTGAAATCAGTTGTACTAAAGGAGCAGTCTAGAGGAACGTGTCTTTAGTGAAATCAGTTGTACTAAAGGAGGCAGTCTAGAGGAATTAGTCTTTAATTAAATCCAGTTGTACTAAAGGAGCAGTCTAGAGGAATGAGTCTTTATTTAAATCAGTTTTACTAAAGGAGCAGTCTAGAGGAGCGTGTCTTTAGTTAAATCAGTTGTACTAACGGAGCAGTCTAGAGAATGTTTCTTTAGTTAAATCAGTTGTACTAAAGGAGCAGTCTAGAGGAGCGTGTCTTTAGTTAAATCAGTTGTACTAAAGGAGCAGTCTAGAGGAACGTGTCTTTAGTTAAATCAGTTGTACTAAAGGAGCAGTCTAGAGGAACGTGTCTTTAGTTAAATCAGTTGTACTAAAGGAGCAGTCTATAGAGGAATTAGTCTTTAGTTAAATCAGTTGTACTAAAGGAGCAGTCTAGAGGAGCGTGTCTTTAGTTAAATCAGTTGTACTAAAGGAGCAGTCTAGAGGAACGTGTCTTTAGTTAAATCAGTTGTACTAAAGGAAGCAGTCTAGAGAACGTGTCTTTAGTTAAATCAGTTGTACTAAAGGAGCAGTCTAGAGGAACGTGTCTTTAGTGAAATCAGTTGTACTAAAGGAGCAGTCTAGAGGAAAACGTGTCTTTAGTTAAATCAGTTGTACTAAAGGAGCAGTCTAGAGGAATGAGTCTTTAGTTAAATCAGTTGTACTAAAGGAGCAGTCTAGAGGAGCGTGTCTTTAGTTAAATCAGTTGTACTAAAGGAGCATTCTAGAGGAGGGATGGGTAACTTTGATGGTGGTGGTGGGCCACAAAAGAAATTGAACTCATTATGAGGGGCCGCAGTGGCTCGTGGGTCTGCGTACCCACGGTCCCGCTCACCACCTTGCAAGCAAAGCTTTTTAGCGGCCCCCCTCGTGACAACTAAGAGAGTTTTAAAGTTCTGCACATTTTGCCATTGTGTGTTTCTATCATTCTAACTCTCAACAGTAAATTGAGACCCCGACTGTTTCCCACCCCACCCCCAAAATACAAATAAAACATTTAAATTGCTCATGCGTCCCGTGGGCCACGAGTTCCCCATTCCTGGTCTAGAGGAACATGTCTTCAGTAGTAGTTTAGTTTCTACAGTCTTGCGGTGGTGATGAGTTGTATGGACAGTTGGGAGGTGCTCCAGATAGACCAGAGCTGGGCCATGGAACCCACCTATTCTCCCCCCCTGAGAGGGGCTCTGGGTGAGGTGACAATTCAGTCTAGATGTCCATCATTTCCATCCAACCAACCATGTCCCGGTCCTGGTCAGCAGTCATAGACGTCTGTCCCCATTGTCTCCTGTAGGGGACAGGAACTCCAACCAGAGAACCTGCCATCCATCCATTCGTCCCTAGTCTGTCTCTAGCAGCTGTTGTGTCTGTGTGCGTGTCTGTCCTCAGACCACGGTGCTGATGCCGCTGTGTTTGGGCTTGGTGGAGGAGGGAGTGGGGGTGGGGTGGCAGTAGGAGGTGGTGAGGAGGGGGAGGAGGATGAGAGGTGGAGGGGGCAGACCTAGGGGCAGGGGGGTGGTAGTGGTGGTGGTGGTTGTAGGGTGGAGGGTTCTGGAAGTACTGGGCTCCTTGAAGCTGCTGTGCCTGGGTATCTGCTTGACTCTGGGCAGTGTGGTACAGGTTGGAGGGATGTGGGGTATGGAAGATGAGGGTGGGGTGCTGGGGGGACTTGGCCGCCGCTCTTGGGCCCGAACCAAGAGCCCGGGAGGGAAGAAGAGGAGGAGGTGGGGATGGAGTGTCCTCTGGAAGGACAGTCTCTGTCTTGGCAAGACGTGGCTCTGCGTCTCATGTGGGTCTGTGGTGGCTAATGATGGAGCCCTGGCGGACCAGAGAGGACAGTTAGGACACAGACGTAGCAGTCAGTCACACTGGGCAGACATTCACACTGGGGCAGACAGTCACACTGGGCAGACATGTCACACTGGGCAGGACAGTCACACTGGGCAGACAGTCACACTGGGCAGACAGTCACAACTGGGCAGACAGATCACACTGCAGTAACATTAGTTCCACTGTGGAGCAGACAGCACAGTCAGAACATACTGCAGACTTGGCTGTAGTAGTCTTCATAGACGAGTCTACAACCATGGTCTCAGGGCAGACCAGATCATGGGTCAACTCACTGATCAACTAACCTGGTCCTGGAGAGCTACAGGAATGTGAAGCGTTTCGCTCCTACCCCAACACAAATGCCAAACCCGAGTCAGCTAATCAACTGGTCATTAAGACCTTAATGGCTGAATCATGTTGTGTCAGTGCAGGGGCCTGGAACAAAAGCTGGCACATCAATCAATCACTCAATTTTATTTTAATATAGCCCTTTCTTTTACATCAGAGCTAATATCTCGAAGTGCTGTACAGAAACCCAGCCTAAAACCCCAAACAGCTAGTAATGCAGGTGTTAGAAGCACGGTGGCTAGGAAAAACTCCCTAGAAGAGGCAAAACCTAGGAAGAAACCTAGAGAGGGAACCAGGCTATGAGGGGTGGCCAGTCCTCTTCTGGCTGTGCCGGGTGGAGATTAATAACAGAAACCATGCCAAGATGTTCAAAAATGTTCATAAGTGACAAGCATGGTCAAATAATAATCAGGAATAAATCTCAGTTGGCTTTTCATTGCCAATCATTAAGAGTTGAAAACAGCAGTCTGGGACAGGTAGGGGTTCCATAACCGCAGGTTATGTAGCTCTTTAGGGACCGAGGATTGTGGAACATATCTGAGCCTTCTCTTGTTTCAGGAGCAGAACCAGAGGTGACATCCACTCATAGTGAGCTCCATACCTAAACAACTGTCACAGTTTCAAATGAACCTTGATAGACAGGATGCCATGGCCAGCATGAGGGATTATACAGGATTATACAGGATTATCTACAGGATGCCAGGCAGCATGAGGGATTTATACAGGATTATACAGGATGCATGCAGCATGAGGGATTATACAGGATGAATGGATTATACAGGATTATGGCAGGATGCCATGCAGCATGAGGGATTATACAGGATGAGGGATTATACAGGATTATACAGGATGCCATGCAGCATCCGGACCAGGTAGAGGGATTATACAGGATGACATGATGGCATCCGTACCAGGTAGAAGGGATTATACAGGATGACATGATGGCATCCGGACCAGGCAGAGGGATTATACAGGATGACATGATGGCATCCGGACCAGCAGAGGGATTATACAGGAATGACATGATGGCATCCGGACAGGCAGAGGGATTATACAGGGGGAAAAAAAAAAGGATGACATGATGGCATCCCGGACCAGGCAGAGGGATTATACAGGATGACATGATGGCATCCGGACCAGGCAGGAGGATTTTATACAGGATGACATGATGGCATCCGGACCAGGCAGAGGGATTTATACAGGTTACATGATGGCATCCGGGGACCAGGCAGAGGGAATATACAGGATGAATGATGGCTTACGGACCAGGGCAGAGGATTTATACAGGATGACTATGATGGCATCCGGACCAGGCATAAGGGATTATGCAGGATGCCATGCCGAGCATCCGGACCAGGTAGAGAGATATACAGGATGACATGATGGCATCCGGACCAGGTGGTAGAGGATTATAAAGGATTTACATGATGGCATCCGAGACCCAGGCAGAGGATTTATACAGGATGACTATGATGCCATCCGGACCAGTCAGAGGGATTATACAGATGACATGATGGCATCAGGGACCAGGCAGAGGGATTATAACAGGATGACATGATGGCATCCGGACCAGGGCAAGGGGTTATACAGGAATGACACATGATGGCATCCGGGACCAGGCAGAGGAGTTATACAGGATGACATGATGGCAATCCGGACCAGGCAGAGGGATTATATCCAGGGTGACATGATGGCAATCGGACCAAGCAGCGGGATTATTACAGGATGACATGATGTTCACACCGGACATTCAGAATGCCGCCGTCTCACTTTTATTTGCGGATTAATGTCTGTGTCGATATCTAAGCATTTCATGATGTGCTAGCTGGAGCTTTGATGCACTGATCGATTGATCACCGATCGATTTATCACCCAAATCTTCCATATTACTGAAAAATAGCTGCAACTGAATTCTCATGAAATCTAATCTTGTTCCTGACGAATTGGATTCTATCGTCGCTGCTCTGTCTCTGAAATATATAATGTAGGAGTTGGCTGCGCTGTAGCTCCGCTAGAGAAGCAGTTCGGCTGAGGTAAAGGAGGGAAGGGAAGGAAAACAGGTTGGAGAGGAATATGTTTTTCATGGTGCAGTGTCACAAACTTTCGCAGTTGAACAAACAGCAAGAAAGAAAACAACAACAAAATAAAGTAAAACACCGAGAAACAACAAGAGATCAATGATCAAAGTACCTGTGGATGCTCAGTAATTAGCTGTATTAATCCATCATGCTGGCAGAATGGACATAAACACAGACTAAATCAGGCATGATAAGCATGCATTCCAGCATGCATCCCTATCACCTCCTCCACTCCTCAATGACAACCCAGGGAGAAGAAGAGGTTCAGCCCCCATACCCTGAGACCAGAACAGAGAAGAGGTTGAGCCCCAGCCACTGAGAACACTAACAGAATGAAAGAGGTTGAGCCCAGCCACGGAGACCATAAACAGAAGCAGAAGGTTGAGCTCAGCCACTGAGACCAGACCAAATTAGAAACAAAGATACGGAACAGAGAACAGGAAGCAGGAACAGAAGAACAGGAACAGAGAACCGGGTGCAGGACAGAGAACAGGGAACAGAGAACAGGAACAGAGAACATTGGGAGCAGGAACAGAGAACAGGGCGCAGGAACAGAGAACAGGAAACAGAGGAACAGGGAGCAGGAACAGCGGAAACAGGAACAAGAGTAACAGGGAGCAGACAACAGAGAACAGGGAGCAGGAACAGGGAGCAGGAACAGAGAACAGGGTAGCAGGAACAGAGAAGGGCCGAGCACGAACAGAAGAACAGGACCAAGAGAACACGAGAACAGGGAGCAGGTAAAAGAGAACAATGAGCAGGAACAGAGAGAACAGAGAACAGGAACAGAGAACAGAGAACAGGAACGTGGAACAGGGAACAGAGAACAGGGTGCAAAAGGGACAGGGAGCAGAACAGAGAAACAGGGAGCAGGAACATAGAAACATGGAGCCAGGACAGAGAAAAGGAACGAGAGAACAGAGAAACAGAGAAACAGAGAACAGAGAACATGAACAGAGACACAGGAACGGAGAAAAGGGTGCAAGGCACAGGGAGCAGGAACAGAGAAACATGGGAGCAGGAAAACAGGGAACAGGAACAGAGAAATCAGGAACAGAGAACAGGGTGGCAGGAACAGGGAGCAGGAAACAGAGAACAGGGAGCAGGAACAGAGAACAGGGAGCGGAACAGAGAACAGACAGAGAACATGGGATCAGGAACAGAGAACAGGAGCAGGAACAGAGAACAGGAACAGAGAACAGGGAGTCAGGAACAGAGAACAGGAAGCAGAGAACCGCGAGCAGGACCAGAGAACAGGGAGGAGGAACAGAGAAACGGGGAGAGCAGGAACAGAGAAGAGGAACAGAAGAACAGAGAAAACAGGAACAGAGACACAGGAGCAAAGAACAGAGAACAGGAAACAGAAATCCCCAGTTTTTTGGGGATTTCAACCTCCCTATGTCCAACATTTGACTCATTCTCTCTGCGCCTCCTTCATTCGCACATCCTCTCCTCTTTTGACCTCAACCCTCTCACCGTCCCCCACCTACTCAACAAGGCAGGCAATACGCTGACCTCATCTTCACTAGATCTGCTCCTCTACTAATCTCACCCTGCAACTCCCCTTCCAAGTCTCCCGACCACTAACTTTGTGTTCCTTTTCTCTCTCACTTCTCCTCCCACACTACTCACTCTGCCAATACACAGAGAGGTAGGAGCGCCGCCGCAACCTTCGGCTCCTCTCTCCTCCCACTACTCTCATACTCTTCCATCCTATCATCTCTTTCCCCTGCTCAATCCTACTCCCTCCAATCTCGCTGATTCTGCCTCCTCAAACCTCCTCTCCTCCCTTTCTGCATACTTTGAACTCTCTGGTGTCCCCTCTCCTCAAGGCCGGCTCGGTCCTCTCCCAGCTCCAAATCTCCGTGCTTTGATGACTCATTGCGAGGGGGACAGAACAGAAACCCGCTCCGGGCAGCGGAGCGGAAATGGAAAGAAAACTAAATCCCTGCCGGACGTGCATCAGAGTTCACTCCCTCCTCTCTACATTTTCTTCATCTGTGTCTGATGCAAGGGCCAAACCTTCTACCCACTCTAAATTCCAAGCATCTGCCTCCTAACCTTAGGAAGCTCTTTGCAACATTTTCCTACCCTCCTGAATCCTCCCCCCCCCCCCCCTCTCCCCCCTCCTCTCTCTCTGTGGATGACTTCGTCAACCACTATTGAAAAGACAGGTTGACGACTCCGATCCTTGTTTGTTTGAGCTAATGCCACTGCTGGGTCCCCTGCCTCACACTGCCCTACCCTAGCTTTGACTTCTTCTCTCCCCGCTCTCTCCAGATAAGATCTTGCTACTTGTGACTGCAGGCGCCCAGTAAACATGCCCTCTTGACCCAATCCCCTCCTCCCGTCTCCAGGACCATCTCCGTTTGACCTTCTTCACCCCTCCCCACCATCGCTGAATCAAACTCATCCTTGGACCCGCTGGCCATGTCCCGTGCCGTCTTCAAGAGAGGGAGAGTTACTCCCCTTCCTCAAAACAACTAACACTCGACCCCACTGATTGTCAAAACACACAGACCAGTATACCTTTCTTTCTTTTCTTTGTCCAACAAAACTAGTGAGCGTGCCGTCTTATAGGCCAAAGTCTCTGCTATCCTCTCTCAGAATGACCTCTTGATCCAAACCAGTCAGGTTTCAGGATGGTCATTCAACTGAGGACTCGCTCTTCTTCTGGAGTCACAGAGACTTATCCGCACTGCTTAAAGCTAACTCCCCCTCTCATACTCTGCTCTTGTCCTTCTAGATCTGTTTACTGTCGCTGCCTTGATACTGTCAACCATCAGATCCTCCTCTCCACCCTTCCGAAATGGGCATCTCGGGCGCGGCTCACTCCTGGGTTAGCGGCACTATCTGACCGGTCGCTCCTACCAAGCTGGCGTGGACGGGAAGCTGTCTCCGCACCCACGATGCTCTCAACCACTTGGTGCTCCCCCAGGGAACCGATTTTGTGTCAGGGCCTCGGGTTTTCTCCTAGTACACCAAGTCACTTTGGCCTCTGTCACTATAGGTCACGATGGCCTTTTTCCTATCATTGCTATGCTGACGATACATGGTGAATCTTCTCTTTCCCCCGTTCTGATCGACAGGATGGCTGAATCGCATCTCTGCATGTCTGGCAGACATATCAGTTATGGATGACGGATGTGTACCTCAAGTGGAACCCTGGCAAGACGGAGCTGCTCTTCCTTTTTCACCCCCCCGGGCAGGACTGCCCGTTCCATGATCTCGCCATCACGGTAGACAACTCCGCTGTGTCCTCCTCCCAGAGTGAGGAAGAGCCTAGGCGTGGACCCTTGGTTAGAACCTGTCCGTACCTCCGCCAACATCCAAGGGCGGTGACCGCTTCGCTGCAGGTTTTCATGCTCTACAACAGTCGGAGTAGTGCGACCCTGCCCTATAACAGAAGCCGGCGCAGAGGACTGTCGCAGGCACTTGTCAATCTCCCGTCTGGACTACGAGACAACGCGTGTGTGGGTTTTTTTTGGGGGTGGGCTGGTCTCCCTTCCTGTGCAATTAAACCCCTACAACTCATCCAGAATGCCGCAGGCCCGTCTGGTGTTTCAACCTTTCGACAAGTTCTCTCACGTCACCCCCCTCCTCCGAACACTCCACTGGCTTCCAATTGAGGCTACGCATCCGCTACAGGACATGGTGGCTTTGCCTTGGAGCAGTGAGGGGAACGGCACCCCTGTACCTTCAGGCTCTGATCAGTCCCTAAACCCAAACGAGGACATTGCGTTCATCCACCTATGGCGTGCTGGAATCCCTTCCTCTGCGGAAGCACAGCTCCCCCTCAGCCCGTCAAAAACTGTTCGCTGCGCTGGGCAACCCCATGGATGGAACAAGCTCCCTCCGACGCACCAGGACAGCGGAGTCACTCACCACCGGTCCGGAGACATTTGAAACCCCCACCTCTTTAAGGAATACTCGGAATAGGCTTAAAGTATTCCTTCTAACCCCCCCCCCCCCCCCCCCCCCAAATTGTAAAGTGGTTATTCCCACTGGCTATAGGGTGAACGCACCAATTTGTGAGTCGCTCTGGCTAAGAGCGTCTGCTAAATGGGGACGTTGAAGTGTTCCCTTGAGCAGGCAATTAACCCTAATTGCTCCTGTAAGTCGCTCTGGTTAGAGAGCGTCTGCTAAAATGACTAAAATGTAAAATGTAAATGTAAACAGAGGGAGCAGGAACACGTGAACAGACAATAGAGAACAGGGAGCAGGAACAGAGAACAGGGAGAAGGAACAGAGAGAACAGGGAGCAGGAAAAGAGAACAGGAACAGAGAACAGGGAGCAGGAACAGAACAGGGAACAGAGAAACAGGGAGCAGGAACAGAGACAACAGGACCAGAGAACAGGGAGGCAGTGAACAGAGAACAGGGAGCCAGGAACAGAGAACAGGAACAGAGAACAGGGTGCATGAACAGAGAACAGGAACAGAGAACAGGGAGCAGGAACAGAGAACAGGAACAGAGAACAGGGAAGCAGGAACAGAGATCAGGAACAGAGAGACAGTAACAGAGAACAGGAACAGAGACAGGGGGAACAGGAACAGAGAACAGGAACAGAGAACAGGGAGCAGGAACAGAGAACAGGGAGGCAGAGAACAGAGAACAGGAACAGAGAACAGGGTGCAGGGAACAGAGAACAGGAACAAGAGAAAACAGGGAGCAGGAACAGAGAACAGGAACAGAGAACAGGTGTGCAGGAACAGAGAACAGGAACAGAGAACCAGGGAGCAGGAACAGAGAACAGGAACAGAGAACAGGGGTGCAGGAACAGAGAGCAGAACAGAGAACAGGAACATAGAACAGGGTGTTGTGTGTTCAAAGTGCACAGCATCATCACAGAGCGATAGATAATATAGCGAGAACCCAGACGCCATTGACATGCAGTAGAGTGCAATCAGTGTCTTCCCTACTTACTTCAATATTGCTGTCTAGTGATCCTGCCGTTTGCGGCGCCCGCGCTTCCCTGAGCAGGGACAGGACAGGCAATAGCACAGGTTAGACTTACAGCAGGACAACCAACCAACACACCTGGTATACAGGTACTGGCTGACTTACAGCAGACAACCAACCAACACACCCTGGTATACAGGTACTGGGCTGACTTACAGCAGACAACCAACCAACACACCCTGGCATACAGGTACTGGCTGACTTACAGCAGACAACCAACCAACACACCTGGTATAACAGGTACTGGCTGACTTACAGCCAGGACAACCACCAACACACTGGTATACAGGTACTGGCTGACTTACAGCAGGACAACCAACCCCAACACACCCTAGTATAAAAACAGGCTGACTTACAGCAGGACAACCAACCAACCACACCTGGTATACAGGGTACTGGCTGACTTACAGCAGACAACCAACCAACACACCTGTTATAACAGGTACTGGCTGACTTGACAGCAGGACAACCAACCAACACACCTGTATAAAGGTACTGTCTGCTGACTTACAGCAGGGACAACAACCAACACACCTAGTATACAGGCTGACTTACAGCAGGACAACCAACCAACACCACCTAGTATACAGGTACTGGCTGACTTACAGCAGGACAACCCAAACCACCCACCTGGTATACAGGTACTGCTTGACTTACAGCAGGACAACCAACCACCACCTGGTATACAGGTACTGGCTGACTTACAGCAGGACAACCAACCCAACACACCTGGTTATACAGGTACTGGGACTGACTTACAGCAGGACAACCAACCAAAACACCTGTATACAGGTACTGGCTGAACTAACAGCATGACAACCAACCAACACACCTGGTATACAGGTACTGGCCCCTGACTTTACAGCATGACAACCAACCACACACCTGGTATACAGGTACTGGCTGACTTACAGCAGGACACCCAACCAACACGGCCTGGTATACAGGTACTGGCTGACTTACAGCAGGACAACCAACCAACACACCTGGGTATACAGGTACTGGCTGACTTTACAGCAGGACAAGACAACCAACACACCTAGTATACAGGCTGACTTACAGCAGCAGACAACCAACCAACAGCACCTAGTATAGCAGGTACTGGCTGACTTACAGCAGGGGACAACCAACCAACACACCTGGTATACAGGTACTGGCTGACTTACAGCAGGACAACCAACCCAACACACACTGGTATACAGGTACTGGCGACTTACAAGCAGGACAACCAACCAACACCACCTGGTATGACAGGTACTGGATGACTTACAGCAGGGACAACCAACCAACACACCTGGCATACAGGTACTGGCTGACTTACAGTAGGGACAACCAACCAACACACATGGTATACAGGTACTGGCTGACTGTACAGCAGGACAACCAACCAACACACCTGGTAAACAGGTACTGGCTGACTTACAGCAGGACAACCAACCAACAAACCTAGTATACAGTCTGACTTACAGCAGGACAACCAACCAACACACCTGGTATTACAGGTACTGGCTGACTTACAGCATGACAAAAACCAACCAACAGAATGGCTACACCTGTATACAGGTACTGGGCTGACTTACAGCAGGAAAAACCAACCAACACACCTGGTATAAAGGTACTGCTCTGGCTGACTTACAAGCAGGACAACCAAACCAACCCAACACACCTAGTATACAGGCTGACTTACAGCAGGACAACCACCAACACACCTAGTATACAGGTAATGGCTGACTTACAGCAGGGACAACCAACCAACACACTGGTATACAGGTACTCTGGCTGACTTACAGCGGGAGGACAACCAAACCACCAACACACCTGGTTACACCTGGTATACGCAGTACTGGCATACTATTACAACCTGGATCAGGACTGGCTGACTGACAGCAGGACCCAACCAACCAAACACCTGGTATACAGGTACTGGCTGACTAACAGCAGGACAACCAACCAAACACACCTGGTATACAGGTACTGGCTTGACTACACAGGCAGGACAACCAAAACCAACACCTGGTATACAGGTTACTGGCTGACTTACAGCCAGGACAACCAACCACACACCTGGTAATACGGTACTGGCTGACTTACAGCAGGAAAAACCAACCAACACACCTGGTATACAGGTACTGGCTGGACTTTTACCAGCAGGACAACCAACCAACACACCTGGTATATAGGCTGACTATACAGCAGACACCAAAACCAGCACACCTATATACGGTACTCTGCTGACTTACAGCAGGACAACCAACCACAGCACTGGTATACAGGTACTGGCTGACTTAAAACAGCAGGACAACAACCAACACACCTAGTATACAGGTCTGGCTGAATTACAGCAGGGGACAACCAACCAAACACCACATAGTATACAGGTACTGGCTGACTTACAGCAGACAACAACCAACACACTGGTTAACAGTAATGCTGATTAACAAGCCAGGACAAACCAACCAAAACACATGGTATACAGGTACTGGCTGACTAACAGCATGACAACCAACCAACACACCTGGCTTTTTTTTTTTTTATACGAGTTACTGGCTGACTAACAGCGGGACAACAACCAAACACACATGGCATACAGGGTTACTGGCTGGACTTACAAGCAGGACAAACCAACCAAACACCTGTTATACAGCTACTGGCGACTAAACAAGCATGACAACCAACCCAACACACGACTGGCATACAGGTACTGGCTGACTTACAGCAGGACAAACCAACCAACCACACCTGGTATAAGGCTGACTTACAGCAGGACAACCAACCAACACACCTAGGTATACAGTACTGCTGACTTACAGCGAGGACACACCACCAACACAACACCTGTCTACAGGTACTGGCTGACTTACAACAGGACAACCAACCAACACACTGGTATACAGGTACTGGCTGACTTACAGCAGGACAAACCAACCAACACACCTGGTAATACAGGTACCTGGCTGACCTTCACAGCAGGACAACCCAACCAACACACCTGGTATACAGGTAATGGGCTGACTAACAGCAGGGACAACAACCAACACACCGGGTATACAGGTACTGGCTGACTACAGCAGGGACAACCAACCAACAACACCTGGAATACAGGTACTGGCTGACTTACAGCAGGACAACCACCAACCAACCACTGGTATACAGGTACTGGCTGCTTACACAGGAAAACCAAACCAAACCACCGGGTTACAGGACGGGCTGTTTCCCGCGGGACAAAAAACCAAACAACCTGGTATCCCAGGTGAATTACAGCAGGACAACCCCAAACACCTGGTTGGTATGCGCAAGGGATCTGTACAGGTAAAATCACACATAAACTAGGTCAAAAGTTTTAAAACCCTCTCTTTCAAGGGTTTTTTTTTAAATTTTGTATGTTTTCTACGTTGTAAAAAGCTGTCATAAAGGAAAAAGGGTGGCTTTAAATATATTTTGATTTGTTTTAACATTTTTTTGGTTACCCCCATGTTTCCAATGTGTTATTTCATATTTTGATTTTTTCACTTTATTCTACATTGTAGAAAAATAAAAATACAAAAAACCCCTTGAATTGTGGGGGTTTTTCAAAAACTTTTGACCGGAGTGTATATTTAAAAAGTTGTGGCACCCCTTCAAATTAGGGGATTTGACTATTTAAAGCCCCCCCGTTCTGACTGTGTATAAATTGATACAAGCCGTAAAAATCTCCATAACAGCATTGGCATAGAATGAAGAGTCAGGACTTTCAACGTGGCCCGACATAGATGCCATTTTTTCCAAAAAATTTTTTTTTTTTTCATCAAATTTTGCCCTGTGACTGCCCCGGTCAACTGAAAGTGCTGTTTTTTTGAAGTAAGGGGGTCGGGTTTTAAGAGCGTCTGCTAAAAACTAAAATGTAAAACATTTAAAATGTAAGTCTAGCAGCTCCGGACCGCCGAAGTACTGAACGCAAAAAAAATATCAAAACTGCCACAGGACTTCATGAAATGGGTTTCCATGGCCGGCACCACCCCAAAAAGTTAAGATCACCATGCGCAATGCCAAGGATGGCTGGAGTGGGAAAGCCCCCCGCCTTGGACTTGGTTTAGGGGGAAAACCGTTCTCGGGAGTGATGAATCACGCTTCACCATTGCGTCCGCGGACTAATTGATTTGGGGTGCCGGGTGAACGCTACTGCCCCAATGTTAGGCCAACGAAATTTTTGGTGGATAGGATAATGGTTGGGGCTGTTTGTTCGGTTTGGGTTACCCTTTATTCCATAGGGAAGTCTTAACGCTCAGCCTAAGTTACATTCAATGATTCTTGCTTCCAACTTTTTTGGCAATTTTGGGGAAGGCCCTTTCCTGTTTCAGCATGACAATGCCCCATCCAAAAGCGGGCCTACAGAAATTTTTGTAAAAGTTGGTGTGGAAGCTTGACTGGCCTACACGGGCCTGCCCTAACCCCCATCAAACCCTTTTTGGGGTTTTGAATTGGAACCCCATGCGAGCCAGGGCCAATTGCCCAAACATCAGTGCCGACCTCACTAAGCTCTTGTGGCTAAATGGAAAAAAGCCCCCGCAGCAATGTTCCAAATCTTTGGGAAAAGCCTTCCCCAGAAAGGGGAGGTTTTTATAGCAGAAAAGGGGGCCCAACCCCATTTTAATCCCCTGTTTTTGGAATGAGATGTGCCCCACATACACTAATGATCAAAAGTTATCCTTATAATGCTGTAGGTCGTTACTTTTGGTTTTTCCTTTATTTTTTGGGGTTTGGGGACGTATAGCTCTTAGCACACGGGGCGCACCGATGGTGCCCCCTCATTAGCAATGGGTTTAACCTGTGCTTGTTCCCCCATCTCTTAGGGGGAAGGTGTTTCACCTGTGCTGGCCCAGTGATTTAAGAGGGGCTGCCCATGTTCGGTGTCTTGATGATTTTTTGATTAACACCTTTATCCAATTGTAAGCCGCTCTGGATAAGAGGTCTGCAAATGATGTAAATGTATTGGCGCCCCTATTTTATTTGTAAAAAACATCCCTTTTGTCTATTTCGGTTTTTGGTTTGCCCCACCATTTTGGGTTTTGTTTCCCTTTCCCTACTTTTTGGGGGGGGTTTTCTTTGTTTGCTCTTAGGGGGCCCCTGGTGGGTCTATGGGGGGTCTCCTTGGGGTGTTTGTGTTCCAGGTGTTTTTTTACTAGTAACCTATGGACACACCCCCTTGTCTTTCAAACCCCCCAAAAACCTCACCTGTTTGCTTTTGTTTTTCTTGCGGGGGAACGAAACCAAAATGGGGCCGTCTGGATTTTGTTTCCCATGAATGGTATCAGCTAGTCACCTTCTCTAAAACCCCCTGCTGCGTCCGATATGATTGTTTAAAAAAACCCTTTTTAGGGGTATTTGTCACTGACATCCCCCCTGAGGGTTAAAAATTTTGGTGGAATCATTTTGAAATTTTGCAAAACACACAGGCTTAAATATAAAATAAAGCCATGATTTTAAGTTGGGACGCTTTTGGGGGAAAACCCTCCATGGGAATGCTGGGGAAAACCCTCCGGGGAGATGCTAGGGAAAACCCCTCCAGGGGATGCTAGGGGAAAAAACCCTCCAGGGGAGATCTGTGGAAACCCCTCCAGGGAGATGCTAGGGGAAAAACCCTCCAGGGGAGATGCTAGGGGAAACCCTCCAGGGGAAAATGCTAGGGGAAAAACCCCTCCGGAGATGCGGGGAAAAAAACCCCCATGGGAATGCTAGGGAAAAAACCCTCCATGGGAATAAGTTTAAAGTAAAAAGGTGAATCTGCTTCATGGCAAAGATTATACTCAAAGTTGAAAAGCATAGTAAAAAGAGTTGATCAGTACAGCTTTGGTGGGAGGAAATCCTTCCGGAGGGGGGGGGTAGAGGCACCCCTGAGATGATAGGGGTAGAGGACCCCCCCATATGATAGTAGGGTAGAGGACACCCCCAAAAGGTAATATGTTAGAGGACACCCCAAGAGATAGAATGGTAGAGACACCCCATAGGATAGATATGGTAGGGACCCCCATAGAATAGTATGTAGGGGGACCCCCATAGAGATAATATGGTAGAGGACCCCCCCTATAGATAGATAGGGTAGGGACACCCCATTAGATAGATATGGAAAGGGACACCCCATAGAGATAAATGGTAGAGGACACCCTAAGAATAATTTGGTAGAGGACCCCCAAGAGATAGATACGGTAGGGGACACCCCATAGAGATAGATATGGTAGAGGAAAAACCCCATAGAGAGATATGGTAAGGACACCCCTAGAGTAGATATGGTACAGTCCCCCCCCCATAGAGATAGATATGTAAGGCACCCCATAAAATAGTATGGAAAGGGGACCCCCCAAAAGGATAGATATGGTGGGGGACACCCCATGAGATAGTATGGTAGGGACCCCCCATAGAGATGTATGGTGAGGACTCCCATAGAGTAGATAGGTAAGACACCCCATAAATAGTTGGAAAGGGGGACCCCCCATAGAGTGATATGGTAAGGACCCCCCATAGAGATGTTGGTAGAGGACACCCCATAGAGTAATAGGTAGAGGACCCCCCAAAAGAGATGATATGGTGAGGACCCCCATAGAGATATATTGGTAGAGGGCACCCCTAGAATGTTTTGGTGGGGGACACCCCTAGAGATAGATTGGTAGAGGACCCCCATAGAAATAGATATGGTAGAGGACCCCCATAGAGATAGATTGGTGGGACACCCCTAGAGTGATAGGTAGAGGACACCCCAAAGGGGAATAGATATGGTAAGACACCCCATGGAGATAGATATGGTAAGACACCCCTGAGATAGAATGGTAAAGGCACCCCATAAGATAATAGGGTAAGGACACCCATAAAAAGATAGGGTAGGGACACCCCATAAATAGATATGGTAGAGGACACCCCAAAAGATAGATATGGTAGAGGACCCCCCATAGAGAAGATAGGGAGAGGACACCCCATAAAAATGGATATGGTAGAGGACACCCTAGAGATGGTTGGTAGAGGACCCCCCCTAAGATAGTATGGTAGAGGCACCCCATAAGATGGATTGGTAGAGGACCCCCCTGATATGGATAGGAAAGGGGAACCCCCCATGGATAGATATGGTAGAGGCACCCCAAAGTGATATGGTAGGGAAACCCCCCATAGAGATAGATTGGTAGAGGACACCCCTGAGATAGATACTATAATATGGTTTCCACCCCATAGACGTGCGGGGTGTTGGAGCAACACAAGGAAATGGAAAAGAAGTGAGGAAGATTGGAGCAACACAAGGAAAGGGAAAGAGAACGTGGGAAGATTGGGCAACACAAGGAAAGGGAAAGGAACTGAGGAGAGTTTGGGCAGCAAAAGGGAAAAGGGAAAGAGAACTGAGGAGAGTTTGGGGAGAAACACAAAAAGGGGAAAAGAAAAAAGGGAGTAGAGTTGAGAAACAAAAGGAAGGGAAAGGAACGTGAGGAGGATTGGGGGAAAACAAAAAGGAAAAGGGAAGGAGAACGTGAGGAGAGTTTGGGAGCAACACAAGGAAGGGAAAAGAAGTGGGGAGATTGAAGAAACACGGAAAAGGGAAAAGAAAAGGTGAGGAGAGATTGGAGCAAAAAAAGGAAAGGGAAAGAGAACGGAGAGAGATTGGGAAAACACAAGGAAAGGGAAAGAAAAAGTGAGGAGAATTGAAGAAACCAAGGAAAGGGAAAGAAAATGTGGGGAGAGTTTGGGAGCAACACGGAAAGGAAAGAGAACGGGAGGAAGTTTGGGCAACACAAAAAAAAGGGGAAAAAAGGAAGGGGGGGAGAGATTGGGGAGCAACACAAGGAAAGGGAAGAAAACGTGGGATAGATTGGAGAAAACACAAGGAAAGGGAAAGAGAATGGAGGAAATTTGGGGAGAAACCCCAAGGGAAAAGGGGAAAGAACGTGGGGAAAGGATTGGAGCAACAAAAGGAAGGGAAAGAGAAGGGGAGGGAGATTGGAGAAACAAAAATTAATTTAAAGGCACAGGGAAAACAAGCCCCAAAACAAGAAAAGAAAAACTGCGTCTTTCGTTTTGAAATACAGGAGGGGAAGCGTGACAATGGCGATAGAAGGAAATTGTTTCCCTATGACAAAAATTGAAAGGGGGAAAAAATGAGAGGAAAAAAAAGCTGTTTCTTCTTGTGGGAGCACTCCGCCCTTTAAAGTAACTGGTTGGGAGGGGTGTATCTCCTAAAAAAGATTTTTTTTTGTGCTCGCAGAGTGGCGAGCTTTTAAAGCCCCGGGTGAAGATACGCGAACTGGAGCAGCCCCCCCTTTCATGTTGGGGGGTTTTTTTCCCTTTTTTGACTCAGCAACTGTTACGGGTGTTGTACAAGGCATGGAGATGGTTTTTGCAGGAATTTCCTTTCTAAATGGGAACTCGAATTGATCAAATTTTTGGGAACGATTTTGGCTGGGGGAAAGGTCGTGCCAAACCTTCATTTGTAAGAACCCAGGTAGGGGAAAACCTGAGGGGTTATCAGTAAGTACCCAAAGTGTTCCCCCGAGTAAGGAAAACCTGATGGGTTATCAGTAAAGTCCCCCTAGACTGTTCCCAGAGTAGGGGAAAACCCGAGTAGGGGAAACCGGGGGGTTACAAAAAAGACCTGACTGTCCCAGAGTAGAGGAACCTAGGGGTTATCAGTAAGCCCCAAAGGGGGTTTTCCCCAGAGTAGAGGAACTATGGGTTACGAAAAAGTACCCTAACTGTTCCCAGAGTGGGGAAAACCTAGGGGTTACAGTAAAGACCCTAGAGTGTTCCCAAGTAGAGGAACCTGATGGTTATCATTAAAGCCCTAGATTTTTCCCGAGTAAGAACCCTTTGGTTATCAGAAAAGACCCTAAGTTTTCCCAGCGTGTCCGTTACCTGCTATCCCTAAAAAGTCCCCGGGGAGAAATCTGTGTTGAAGGATGTCCCATCCCCCATTTTCGATCAGTCCGAGACTTTTATTGGGACCGATTTTAAAACCTCCGGGTTGACCTCTCCTTTGAAACCCCAAAAGGGAGTGAGTTTGTGGGACCGCTGAAGGAAGAGAGGCCCTCAGTTGCACTTCCATGTCGGGAAAAACACTGATTGCTGATCAGAGTAATGTTTGTTTCCCTCTCCCCTTTTTTTTCCTGGATACTCCAGAGGGGGGGTTTTGATGAAGTTTGTGGGGGGTTATTTTGACAGATGGTGTTTTCTAATGAGAATGGCGTTCCGTGCCACTTCGAGCGGACATTGGCCCAGGGTATCTCAAGTTGTCCTTCCATTACCTTTGAAAAGAATACTGGGGTTTGGCTCACGGGGTTTAGTATAGCGGGCCATTTGGGTCAAAAAGACGAAAAAAGTATCTTGCAGATCTTCTTCTGGCCGGTTGAACAGGATTTTGTGGTTACTGAAAATTTTGTTTTTTTCCCCACGGAGGGGTAAACCGAACCAAGCGTCCCGGTTTGGGACCTTTGAAAACCTTTTTCCTAGTTTTGAAAAACCTTTCGCGGGGTTCTGGTGGTTGTCTTGGCCCCTTGCTAAAACCAAGATGGTAACAGTTTCTCTAACCCATTGCACTGCCATCGTTTCCCTGGGCCATTCCACTGAGGAAAATCCGCTCCCAGTATTTTTTAAGGGCCCGGGTTTAAATTTTTTTCAACGTTTGATTTCGCAGGTATGCATTGGGAAAAAGGGTTTTGAATTTCATGTAAAAGGGTTTTCCCCGTAAGTGCTAAAAACGTTGGGTGTCCCCCATGCCCTCTAGTGCCCACCACCCAAGTCTAAAAGGTGAGAGATTTCAAAAGCCCCTTGATTTACTGCTTTGGTTGAGAAAGAAAGAAAGAAAGAAAACTGAGATAAGGAGTCCCTCTTTGCTGCAGCTAATAACTCGTCGAGGTCCTTTGGTTTGCAGAGAGGGGTTTGTTCGGGGCACCCCTTAAAACCCAAAAAAATAATCTTTGGACCATTCAGCACTTTTCGCACAGATTCACTGCACCGTGATTTTCCCATGAGAATACGGAGAAGGCGAAAACAAAAATGAAAGTTTGGTTGTTAAAAAAGGGGCCCAAAACCCACTTCGATGGGGGTGATCAAGCCCATTTTTTTTTGCCCATCGGGGTCACCATTGCGGCCCCTTTTCAGGACTCCCCCTGAAAAAAAAAAATTGTCATTGGTTACATCATTGTCACCCGGAGCACGGGAAAAAACGGGCGTGTCATGTCAACATTTTAAAACCTACTTTACCCCTACGATCGGAACTGAAGTGATGATCTGCCGTCCCTTGACTAGGTCTAATTTGAGGTATGAAGAAACCCCTTTCAGTAGGACGATGCCAGTGGACGGTTCAGTAACTCGGATTCGGGAAAAAACCTTTTTTTTTTGGCTTGTCTCTGGGGAAAAAAGCGCATTTTTCACTGCTTTTAAAATTAGGGTTTATTCTCGATGTCCCAAACCCCAAAAAATGTCTGAGCAGGACTTGCTTTGGGACCGGCCCCAAATCAAACAAAAGCTTATTGAGTGAACCCTGAAAAGAGAGAGCCTCCGCGGGAGGTGGATGCTTGAAGGGGCATTCACACAATGGGCAACAGTATTTAGTACCTAAGGGGGAAAATGATCTCGCGGTTTTTTTCCGAAACTAAATGCCTAACAAGTCACTCATACCATTTGCCCGGGTTGAGTTGTGGGGGCCCCGTGTTGGCGCGCTAAGTACTTTAGCTTTTCGATCGCTGAAAGGATATTGGCAGGTTCCTCTAACTGAGCGCCCCAAAAGAGTTGTCTGTTTTGTCACCCCTGTTTTTTGTTTTCCTTCCTTCTTCTCCCGTTGGGGTTACGAAATGCCAGACCCATTTTCACAGGCTCATGCACACGTCTACTTTGCCTAGAAAATGCTGGGGCATATTTTAATAGTGTGTATTTACAGTTGAAGTCAAAGTTTACATACACCTTAGCCAAATAATTTAAACTCAGTTTTTCCACAATTCCGCATTTAATCCAGTAAAAAATTCCTGTTTTGGGTCGTTAGGATCACCACTTTTTTAAAAGAATGTAAATGTCGGGAAAATAGTAGAAAAATTTATTTTTTCAGCTTTTTATTTCTTTTTTTTACATTCCAGTGGGCAGAAGTTTACATACCTAAATAGTTTTTTGGTGCATTGCCTTTAAAATTTTTTAGGGGTCAACTTTCAGGTACCCTTTTACACAAGCTTCCCACACTACTTTGGGTAAAATTTTGGCTAACTGATCGATTTTAGGCCTCCTTGCTCGCACACCTTTTTCATTTCGCCCACAATGTTTTAGGTTGAGTCAGGGTTTTGTAGGCCACTCCAAATCCTTGACTTTGTTGTCCTTTAAAGCCTTTTGCCAAAATTTGAAAGTTGTTTGGGGGTCATTGTCCTTTTTGGAAGACCCTTTTGCGACCAAGCTTTAACTCCTGATTGATGTCTTGAGATTTTTCTTCATTACCACATTTTTTCCTTCCTCTGATGCCATCATTTTGTGAAGTGCACCATCCCCCGTAGAAAAGCCCCCCCACAGCATGATGCGGGCCACCGGGGCTTCAGGGGTTGGGATGGGTTCTTGGGCTTAAAGAACCCCCCTTTTTCCCCCAAAACATAAGATGGTATTATGGCCAAACATTTCTATTTTTTTTTCATCAGCCCAAGGGGACTTTTCCCCCAAAAAGTCATCTTTTTTTCCCCTGTGCAGTTGAAAACTTATCGGGGCTTTTTATGGGGGGTTTTTGGAGCAGTGGCTTCTTCCTTGCTGACGGCCTTTCAGGTTTTTTGAGTGGACTCTTTTTACTGTGGTATAGTTTTTTCTACCTTTTCCCCCCGCATCTTACAGGTCCTTTGCTGTTTTTCTGGGATGATTGCCTTTTTTCACCCCAAAATAGTTCACTCTGGGAACAGAACGCGTTCCTTTCCGAGGGGTAAAACGGCGTGGGGTTCCATGTTTTAAATACTTGCGTACTATTGTTTGTAAAATAACGTGGTACCTTCAGCCCCCAAGGTGAAACCAACTTGGGGAGGTCTCAATTTTTTTTGAGGTCTTGGCTGATTTCTTTTGTTTCCCAAATGAGGTCGCAAAGAGGCATGAGTTTGAAGGTAGGTTTTGAAATCACCCAGGTACACCTCCAAGTGCTCAAAAGATGTCAATTACCTATCAGAACTTCTAAACCCTGACATCATTTTCTGGGGAAATTTCCCAAACGTGTAAAGGCCGTCAACTCAGTCAAACCCCGCCCACTAGAATTTTATACAGTGAATTAAAGTAAAATCTGTCTGTAAACAAATTTTTAGAAAAAAGATTGTGTCATGCATAAAGTAGATTCCTAAACCCTCGCCAAAAATAATTTTTTTAAGAAAAAATTTTTGGGGTGGGGTTAAAAAAGATTTTAATGATCCAACCTGAGTGTATGTAAAATTTCCCATGATCCAAATGGCCCCCCCCCTTCAGGAATTGGGGGGTCTGTCGGGTGTTTCGCAGGTGCCAACCGACGTTAACCCTTTTAAAAGAGCTAAATTGCCGACCCAAAAGTCAAATATCTCAGGAAGGGGCTGGGCAAGAGGAAATTTCGACCAGTCCCGGCAAAAGTGGGGCCATCAATACTTCCCGTGCCAGCTTCCTCCGGTGTTGTAAGAGCTTTTTCAGCTGAAAAACAGTTTTCCCTTGGGGTGACAGGACCTCCTCCGACGTCCGTCCCCGACAGGACACACCCCCGATGTCCAAACCTCTGACAACACTCCTCCGCGTCCATCCTCTGACAGGACACTCCCCCGACGTCCGTCTCACAGGGGCACTCCTCCGACTCCGTCCTCTGACGGACCCCTCCGACGTCCGTCCCCTGACAGACAAACCCCCACGTCCATCCTCTGACAGGACCTCCTCCGACACCATCCTTGACGGACACTCCCCCGACCCGTCCCCCTAAAGGAACTCCTCGACGTCCGTCCTGACAGGAACTTCCCCCCCGACGTCCCCTCTACAGGACACTCCTCCGACGTCCGTCCTCGACAGGAAACCCTCCGACGCCATCCCCTGACAGGACCTCCTCCCCGTCCGGGCCTCTGAAGGGCACTCCTCCCACGTCCCTCCCTGACAAAGGACATCCTCCGCTGTCAGGAGACTTTTTTAGAAACAAAACCCTTTTGGTCTCTGCCCTGCGCTCCGATTCCGGTCGTCCATTGCTTGCATCCGGCCAGCGAGTGAACAGGGGCTGTGCCCACAGAAAGAAATAAAAACGTTGAAAAACCTGAGGATACCTTTTAAAGAATTGGCCTCTATCAAAACACTCGAAAAATCGGAAGGAAACCTCACTTTGGTCCCGGCTCTTCAGCGCTTTTCTCCCCTCTGGTGGTCTATACCCATCATAACCCCCCGTTTTCCTGCAAAAAATGAGGTCCACAAATCGCCAATCCTTTGCTGGGGTCTTATATTGCAGGAGTTTCCCCCTTTAAACAACACTCCGGGGGAAAGGGAACTTGGTTCTGACGTCCCTTTTAAGGGTGGGCAGTCAAAACGTTTGGGGTTTGTGTTTAGCCCGTGTCAATTTTTTGCGTGTTTTTTGGCTACCACAGTCGCCCAAAATTTAAAACGGCTTTATCCTTTATGAAACCAAAGGACAAATCAAAAATGTTTACTTTATATTTTTTTTTGTCAAAAGATAACAGAATAGGGTTTAACCTTCAAAAAAAACAAACAAAAAACCCCTGATTAGTTACAAATAACTCTCAATTCACTTTCTCAAAAATAAGCATAAATAAGACTGAATCCTCAAACCCAACCAAACATCTTTCCCTTTAGATTAACCGGGCATTGCAATTAATAATTAAAAATCAATATCAAATTAAACATTTAAATACACATGATTTAGTAACGTTACGTCAAAAAAAAAGGGATTAGAACTGAATTTACCAACAATTTTGTCCCACCAGTTGCGTCTTTTGGATATCAGAGCTGTGGTCATTGGGATCCTTCTCAGGAATGAGTGAGACCAAGTAACTTTTACCAAACATTTCGATGCCCTGACCCTGCCTGCTGTGGGTGCGCAGGTTAATATGGTCCCCGAGCCTTCCCGGTGGTTGTTTCAACGCTCGGTTTCATGGGTTTCCCCCGCGGTCGGGAGTGCTTTTAGCCCCCTGGGTGGATTTAGGGTTGGGCTCTATAGTTGAGCAGGAATTGACCAAAACCTCCCCCTTGACCTCCTGGGTTTTTCAACCCAAGGGGGTCCCACAGACCCTTTATGTGTTGGATTCAGTTACTCTTTTTTATCCTTTGCTGTGCCTTTTAAATGAAAAAAGACAACTATCCGTTGACACCCTTGAAAAACTGTTGCGGGATCTTGATTTAATGTTTTTTCTCTTTTCCACAAAAAGGCCTGCTGAGTTGGTGTTGGCCCGGGTTAAACCTTTTGGGCTGCAAGGAAGAGATCCCTGAGTGCATCTTCACACTCCATGATGGGAAGTTAGCTTTCTTGATTCTGGCTTGTCCAAAAGCTGAAGGAATTTCCTTTTTCTTTGGGTTGCTTGGGGTGGTCTTGGCTACTTTCTTTCCACCTTTGGGGGAGCTCTCCCACCCAGGCAATGACCTTTAAAACCGGTTAAACTGCTTTCTTGTTGTTAAGGGAAATTTCCCCCCCCGAATAACCAAAGGTGTCTTTGGGCTTGGTTTTTTGCCCCCTTCCCTTAGGCGCTTTTTAGGGTTTTTCCTTTTTCCGAGGTTTGGAGAATTTTGGGATAGTGAGCATGTGATCTTTTTCCCCACCTCGCTCGGGTCGTGCTGCTGTAAAAAATTTCCTTGGGGCTTGTTTAGCCCTTTTTGGCTCTGCACGACTTCTTTTGGGTGACTTGTCGCCAACCTCTACGGTCGTTTCAGAAACTCTGGGGCCTTCTCCCCACAGAGTTCTCTTTGAGGTCCTCTGGGGTTGCTCCTCTTTATGGGGCAGAATTTTTGCTCACCCGGAATCCTTCCAGTACCACGAGTGGACTTCTGGATCTCCCCCACTCTGTTTCAAAAAGGTTCTGGGACCATAACTGTCCTTTGGATTTGCCCCACAGTTTGACTATTAAAAGAGGATCCAACGTCCTACTTGATCCGCGTGCTTTTCCAAAAGTATTCTGACTTGCGCAAAAAGCACCACGACTTCCCTTCACTGGTTCTCCCTTTTGGTCAAGTGGTTTAAGCTTGGGTTTGGATAACAGACGGGCCAGGATGCCTTGCTCGGTCTCCCACCTAATATGCCCCTGCTCCATAACCTTTGGGCGCTCCCCTCTAGAATGTTTTTCCCAGGGTTTTCCAAACTTTTTTACTGGAGCGGCTTTTTATGGGAATTTTAATTTGGTTGAGGTGTCTGTATTTCCTCAAAAGGTGGGTTGCTTTCTCCTCTAAGTTTTCAACGAGGGTGTCCCATTTTCTCTTGTTGAGCTTTGCCTCCAGTTTTTGGATGCTTTTTTGATAAAATGGTCCTTTCTGTTTGGCAGGTGTTGCAAGGGCCATTGGTCATACAAAATAGCTACTTGGTAAGATTGCCTTTGGTCAGTGGTTTGGAGTTTTCATTCTCCTTCCTCCCAAAGAATCGATGATCCATCTTCTTTTTTCCTTTGGAATTTATCGGGTCAGAGGTACAGTTTTTTTTGATTGAAAAAAACCAACTCCAAGGGGCCCGTGTCCCTTCTCTCACTGGTTTGGGGGGGATAAAACTTCTCTGAGATGTTGGATTTCTGATGTAGTGTTTGCCTCCCCTTTGGCCTGATCGGGCCCCCGGCTTAAAGGAAAATCCACCTGCCTTTTGGATTTCTTGATTTTTTTTGGGGTTCCGTCTAGTTTTCCAGGGAAAGGGATGTCAGGATTCATCTACGTAGGGAAACCTCTCAAGGACCTCCGTTCCTCTTTCGATGGTGCCCCTGGGAACTTCGCTGTTTCTTCATGGCTTTTGTCGATACACCCCGCTGGTCGATCGCCCATTTTTACCCTGGTGATGGCATATTCCTCAATGCCCCCCTCATCCCCCCCCTCCAAGGAAAATTTTGGAGGTGCATCTCCGGTCTTCGAGCCCACAGAATTGTACATCTTTTTGATGCCCGAGACAGCATGGGTTCCTCTCCTGAACCTTAGCAGTACCCCTCGATAGGATTAAGTCCTCAGGGCCCCTTTTAGAAGAAGGTCATTCATCTGCTCCTCTAAAACCCTGGCTGCTGTTCCATACCTCGGGCAGTGTTTATAGATGGGGTTGGTGCTACAAGTGATACACCATCTGGACCTTTCCCTCGGCAATGGTCTTTTATGGTTTCTTTTGCTGCTTTCCCTTTCCCCCTCTCATAACTTAGTTGTGTATGCGCACGCCAAACTGGTTCTCCTTGAGTTGTTTTCCTCCCCTCAAAACGGGGTTCCACGCCTTCGTTGTTGGGCAGGGAACTTGGTCTTCAACCAAAGGGGGTTTTGGGTCCCAGTGGGCTCCGTAGCACATCTACCCAGAAAAGAGACCTTGCCCCGATTATCTCAACTCTTTTCTTCACTAAGGTATTCTTTGCCTCTGGTTGACAGTTACCCCCAAAAGCACCTCCACACATGGGGGTTTACAGGCCCACCAAGCTTCCCCTTCACCAGTCCAAAACTCTTTGCCAAACATGGTTTTTAGTTTCAGTCTAGATTTTGCATTCAGCAATTTTTTGATACTTTTGCTGTGATTTTCATGATCGGCAAAAAGAGTTTCAAATTGTGCGGGCCATTTTCCCCTACTTCACAGAGGTTGATTGCTCCTCCAACGGGTTTTTTTCCCAAAGGGCTCTCCCAGAACCAGATCTCCTACTACCTTTACTCCGTGGGGCAAGTCTTTTCCCTTTCCCCGGGGGCTTTTGAGAAGCTCACATGTTTGGGCTGGAAAGGGCTTCCAGGTTGGTTCGGGGAAGAACTTCTTGAGGTGTTGTGCTTTGATTTTCTGTGAATTTGCAAACTCATCCAAAACCCTAAAAAGATCACTCATGAGCTTTCTCCAGCCTCTTTGGGGTCTGACTTCACCTTTTGTAAGTTCTTTTTGGGCTTCACCTTCATGGCCCCTGCCTCCAACCCCCGGACGATATGTGATCCTTTCACTTCGAACTTCAGTCTCCTGGCGCTGTGTGATGATGAGTGGTGTCTGATGCTAATAAAAGAGAGTTCCAATTTTTTGCCCTGCGTTAGTAGTTTTTCGGAACTAAATAAAGTCATTTACGGTTTTCTTAGTCCATTACCCCCGGAATTCCTCCAGTCAGTGGTTTTGCCATTTGGTGAAAGCATTCCCGAAATTTTTCTGCCAGTCCGGTGGCTCACGTATTAATCTCTCTTGCTCCTCTGTGAATGTTTGCCTCCTGGGGGGGGGTTTTTTTATTTCACGTATTCTTTCCCTTTGCCCCCCCTTTAAGGCGAGAAAGAAAAGGATGAGGAGCTTCCTCTTTTTCAGTCTTTGTTTTTTTGCAAAAGGGAATGTCCGTACTTCCTCTCCTCTCCCGACATCTGAGGCATCTTTTGCATGTCCCAGTCTTCACGCATTCACTTTCATAGGGTTTAGTTCTTTTAACTGCTTAAAAAAAAAATCTTCTCAGGTGCTTTTTTACTCCACCACAACGCTCCTCCCTTTTCTGGGACCTTTTTGGAACATACCGCTTTTGGGTACAGTTTTTTCAGGGTTTTTATTACCCCAACTGGTCTAGTTTCTCCCCGATGTCCTTTGGGCCTTTAAAAAATTTAGAAGGGTGTCGAAGGTTTTTAGGTGGACTCCCTTTTTTGGGTTGACCCAAAAGTCACCATCCCCCTTCATGTTATCGGCCTTGCTCTCTATGGATCTGATGACAAGGGATTTTTATGGCTCCCTCTTTCGAGTCCGTGAGGGCATTCAGGGCCTTTTCCCCAGTTTTAATCGGGCAAAAACCTTCCTTGGTTGGTGTGACTTTAAAAAAGGGATCCTCTCCAGGGCCCCAATTTTTCTCCAAAACAATTTTTTGGCTTGTTTTCCCTACCGGTTTTGGGTACTCTAAACAGTCTTCAATGTTTTTGATGAAGGGCAGGTCTCTACATATTCCCTTGTCCCCACTGTCAAGAAGTTTTAAACTTCTTACCCCCACTGAACCATCGCTCTCCCTCTTTTGCAGGCTCTCCCCTCTTTTCCCCATCTGTGGAAATTCCCCCTAAAACCCAGTGAATTTAGGTAACTGGTTGGTTTTATCTCACCATGGTTTTGGGATGCTTTGGGGTTAAGCTCTGTAGGTCTTTTGCCTCTTTTGCAATTCTCTTGCGTGAGGGAAATTTTGTTCTTTTGGCCTCGAGGTAGCCGAATATTCCCCCAGTCTTTTACTCTGCCTTTCAGATCTGCAGCTCATGTGTGGGACCCATTCTTCCCCTCTTTCAGGCTTTTTCCTCTTTTTAGTGGCTTCACAGTTGCCTTTGGGAGCTGGGGAAGGATCGGAGATATCACCCCCACAATTCCTTCTTGTCAGTGTTAACGTCAAAACTCTGGGAAACCTTTACTGACCTCCAAAGGGTTCTGGTCGGGCCCGCCAACGACTCTCCAAATTGCCACATTTTTGGCGGGGTTTCCACTTGGTCCGGACAAACGGTTTGGTCCCGGGTAACTGACCCCATTTCTCCAAACGTCAACTTTTGTTTGGTGGTTCTTAAAACTCTTGTAGGTAACCTTAAAAACAAAAAAAGGGCCTTGGGTCTCCTCTGGGGCCGGCCCCCCAGTAGAAGTGAATTTTGGGCTAATGATTTACCAATCCTCTCTGCTCTGGTCCGGGGTCAATAGCCGCCATTTGGGAAGGTTTGGGAACCATATAAAAGGAAAGTCTGAAATTCCCCCCTGTGAGGACTCCATTTCCTCCCGATTGTGTGCCCGCTTCACTTGGGGGGCAGCGGCTTTCAGCGCTCCGTTTCTGTGAGGTGAGTCTGCGGTGGGTCCTCCAGCTCCATTCTGTGCCCGCTTGGAAACGTCGTTTTCAAAACTTCGACTTTCCCGCCGGCCAGAACATTAGATTTTTTTGAGGGGAGGTCGGGTCCCACAAAGTTTTTTTTTAGGATCCGACCCAATTTCCTTTGGGTGCCCCCTCAGTGCCCCTAAATCTTTGGTAGGCAACAGGAAACCTTTAGCTGACGGGTCGCTACAAGGTCTGTGTGCATGCTCTTGACACCATGCACAAAGACAATTTCCCCCACCTTAATTTACCTTCTTCTCACCTCATCCCCTTTCCTTCATAAGGGGCCAAATAATCCATTGGTTATCAAAGGGGTTGGTGGTTTATTCTCTCCGATGGAAGGGCATCATGATTTTGCATCTCCGGGCCTTTAATTTTTCCGATGTCAACAGTTTCCCCGATATTTTGAGCTAGTTTTCCGGCCTCTTACCTCCCACGCTTTTCCCTTTTCATCCGAGGGGTGTGCCGCGGTCTTCTGATTTTCTTTTGGGCTTCTGAGCTAGAAGGGAGGATACCCTGACGTGCAGGCAAGATTGGACGCGTTTTTTCTTCTTAAAAATTTTGGATCTTCCCCCAGAAGAGGGCTGTGCCCTACAAAAAGACAATAAAAACGTTAACAACCCGTAGGGTCTTTTCAAAGAAAATTGGGCCCATATCAAAAAAACACCGACTATCGAAAAGACGCCACTTTGGTCCCGGCTCTTTCCCCTTTCTACCCCCCCTGGGGTCTTTACCATCATAACCCTCTCGTTTTCCGAAAATGAGGTCCACAAAACGCCAAACCCCCCTTTGCTGGGGCTTATATTTCGGGTTTCCCTTTAAATCGACACGTCCGTGGGAAGAAACTTGGTTGCTGACTGTCTTTTAAGGGTGGGGGATCAATACGTTTGGTGTTTTGGGGTTTAGCCCTGGTGGTGGCAGTCAATACGTTTTGGGGGTTTGGGGTTTTAGCCAGGGTGGGGGGCACAAACGTTTGGTGTTTGGTGTTTTGCCAGGGTGGGTGGGGGTCTACGTTTGGTGTTTGGTGTTTAGCCAGTGGTGGGGGGGCATCAAACTTTTTGGGGTTTTTGGGGTTTTCCGTGTGTAGCCTGGCTCCCCATTTATTTTTGATACATTTTCCTTTTTGGGGAGAGTTTTTTATTTGTTTGGGGTTGTTCCAAGGGCAGGGAGTTATAAAAACATCCCTTTTGTTTACAGCCAGTAAGGCCCGTTTATTTTGGAGAAACGACGCATTTAAATTGATCAGTTTTGAGATGAAATTTTTTTTTTTGGTGGTGACAAAATTTCCAACAAAAAAATTTGGTTTTTGTTTTTCCATTAGTTTTTGAGGGTTTGGGCTTAACTATAGCATGTGGGGGCCCCCGATTGGTGTCACCTTGTTAGTCGCATGTGTTACCCGTGCTTTTGCTATCTCGTTTGTGGGGAAGGTCTTTCCCTGTGCTTGTTGCTATCTCGTTAGTGGGAAGGGCTTTTACCTGTGCTTGTTCATCGTTGGGGAAGGTCTTTCACCTGTGCTTGTTTTCACTTTTTTAGTGGGGAAAGGTCTTTACCTCTGCTTGTTCCCTCCGTTTGGGAAGGTGTTCCCTGTGCTTGTTGCCATCCGTTTGTGGGAGGTGTTTCCCTGTGCTGGCCCAGATAATTTTTAAAAGTCGCGGCCCAGTGCTCCGTTGTCTTGAAGTGCAGGGGTTAAACTTTTTGTTGCTTGATCGGTAGAGCACGGGGCTTTTTAACGCCCAAGGTAGTGGTTTGTCCCCGGACCACCATACACAAAACAAAAAAGTTCACGCATGCTGTAAGTCGCTTTGGGTAAAAGCTCTGCTAAATGGCATATTATAATTTTTTTATTTCGATTTGGAGGGTTAAAATTTAGTTTCTTGGTAGATGTGGAGGGTTAAAACCCCTTTTTTTCTTTGGGAAGTGGGGGGGTTTAAAACCTTTGTTGTCTTGATAGATGCGGAGGGGTTAAAACCTTTTGTTTTCTTAAGATTGGGGGGTTAAAACCTTTTTTGTCTTATAATGTGGAGGGTTAAACCTTTTGTTGTCTTGATAGATGCGGAGGGTTTAAAAAATTTAGTTGCTTGTAGATGGGAGGTTAAACCTTTATTGTCTTTATAGATCGGGGGTTAAAACCTTTGTTTTTCTTGAAGATCGAGGTTAACACCTTTATTGTCTTGATAGTGTGGAGGGGTTAAAACCCTTTTTTTTCTTTTAGATCAGAGGGTTAACACCTTCAGTTGTTTGATAAACAGAGGGGTTAACACCTTCATTGTTTCCCTATTTTATTTATAGAAAACATTCCTTTGTCTGATCTTCCTGGGTTTTTTTTTGCTCACCCTTTTGTTTTTTCCCGCTTTAGGTTTGGGGTTTTATTTTGTTTTTGGGTGTTAGTGGGGAAATTAGTGGTCTATGGTGGGTGTCTTTTAGGTTCCAGGTGTTGTTGCTAGCCAACCTCCAGTGGACACCCCCCTGAGGCTTTCAAAACCCCCCCTAGAACCCGTACCTGTTTCGTTTTGGGGTTTTTGGTCTGACTTTTAGTTTCCCCCTTCGTTTTAGTGAAAGTTTTTTTGTTTTCTTGCTGGGGAACATACCCCGCCTAGTTGCCACTAGGGGGCATTGTGGGCAATGCTAAACCTCTAAAGGAGAGGGTTTTGGGGGCACAGGGGAGGGGAGAGACAGGGGGGAAGTTAGCACGAAGGGGGAGAGCATATCGCTGCATTCTCCCCCACTATACGCACTATACTAAATAGATACTTTTAGCAACGGGAGTCAAAGGGGGGATACTTCTGGTGGGCCATGGGGCTAAGGGACTGTATCGCAGTGTACTGTGCCACTAAGATCCTGGTTCGAATCCAGGCTCTGTCATAGCCGGCCCTGGCCGGGGGACCCATGGGGGGGGCGCACAATTTGTCCCGGGTAAAGGGGGGGGAATGGCCGGCGGATTTGCTCGTTGGTAAGCATGGCGTTTGCAAAGCCAAAGGGTTTTGGGTTCGATTCCCACGGGGGGGGGTAGAAAAAAAAAAAAAATAATGTATGCACTCACAACTTAGTGCTCGGTAAGAGTTCTGCTAAATACTAAAATGTAAAAAAATGTTTCTGTGAAAAAAAATTTTGGGGATAACCCAAAATAGGATGTATAGAGACACGACGCCAGATCGTCTGGCCAAACTTTCCAACTGCTATACAGTAGGTTGGCTTTTATTCCAAACCATACTCTGATGAAAATCAAATTACTGCTAAAACCAAAAGCAAGAAGTAAAGTTAAAAATAACTGTCGAAGAACAAGGGAAGGGACGAAGTCTGATCTAGACAGAGGACACTCAGGTTTTTCATCAAAAGTGCTAACAGGGCAGTACTCAGCTGGGGCTAACAGGCAGTAGCTCACTGGTCTAAAAGGCAGTAGCTCAGTGGTGTAACAGGGCGTAGCTCAGCTACTAAAAGGGCATGCTAGCTGTGCTAACAGGGCAGTGCTCAGCTATGCTAACAGGGGAGTAGCTCCTGAGCAACAGGGGGTAGCTCGTACCCTTTTTGAAGAAAAGGGGATGTGTGGGAACATTTTATAGGCTCTACCTGGGTGAACAATAAACATTAAATAAAGTCCTTAGTCCCACATCCTCGGGCTCTAGTCCACACTGAGACCCTATTCTGAACTCAGACGCCTTGTTAAAAATGAGCTCGGGACAACTGTACTTCACCTGACCAGTCACCTACAGCCCCTACTGGCCCAAAGGGGGTCTGACAGCTTTCATTTCACACCACAAAAGGGTAGTAACATAGGACTAGGGAAATGTAAATAGGTACTCCGAAATGGCACCCTATTCCCTGTATAGTAAGTCCTACCTTTGGTCCCCATGAAAATAGGTGCCCTTCAGCCTTTAAAAGAGCATAGGGAGGGTTTGGGGCAGGGTAGAGGGAGGTTGGGGACCTCTAGGATGGGGCAGGGGAGAGGCAGGTTGTGACCTCTAGGGTGGGACAGGGCAGAGGGAGGTGGTGACCTTAGGGGGGAACAGGGAGGGCAGGTTTGGGGACCTCAGGTGGGAAGGGCAGAGGCAGGGTTGGGGACCTCTAGATGGGGCGGGCAAGGAGGTTTTTTGACCTCTAGGATGTCACAGGGTGAGGCAGGTTGGTGACCTCTGGATGGGACAGGGCAGAGGCAGGTGGGACCTCCCAGGATGGACAGGGCAGAGGCGGTTTGGGCCTCTAGATTCACAGGGTAAAGGGAGGTTTGGGGACCCCAGGGTGGGACGGGCAGAGGGAGGTTGGGGACCTTAGGATTCAAGGGCAGAGGCAGGTTGGTGACCTCTAGGATTCACGGGGGGAGGCGTTGGTGACCTTAGGGTGGGAAAAGGGCAGAGCACTAGGGAGGTTGGTGACCCCTAGGGGTGTCACAGGGAGAGGCGGTTTTTTGACCTCTGGTGGGACAGGGCAGAGACTAGGGGGTTGGGACCTCTAGGATTCACATGGGGTCCCCCCCCCCACCTCTAACCCCTTACCTGCGTCTGAGAGGTCTCGTGCGAGCTGCTGAGGGCGCCCCCTTTAGCCCCTCCCCCATGGCGTAGGTGCATCCACTGCCCGCCCAATTGGCCGTTTCCCCGAGTCCTTCTTCAGCCCGAGCCTGTGATAGGGGGGAGGACCACGCCCCTTTGCTTTCCACTCCGTAGAGGGGGAACAGAGTCAGGTTTGATTCAGCCGGAAAACCTGGGGCCCGTCAGTCAGCCCTGAGCTCTGTATGGGTGGGACGGGCCACGCCCTTTGCTTTTCCAGCTCCGTAGAGGGGACCAGAGTCCCGGTTTGATTACAGCTCTGTGATAACTCTGGGACCTGTCATCACCCTGGCTCTGTGATAGGGTGGGACGGGCCACGCCCTTCTGCTTCCCACTTCATTTAGGGCATAAACAATCAAAAATTTACTTACAAATCAAGTAAAGTTAATTATAGAATCAAATGAATTTTCCCAATCAAAAGAAATTTTTTGGTATTTATTAGAAACCCCCCTTTCCCCCTGCAAAAGCATCAGCACTCTTTTTGGGGTCCAGATGAAACCAAAAATATACATAGTACAAACATTTTTAGTCGGACTAAAAACAACTTTAAAACACACACTAGCCAATACAGTACATACACACACTAAATTAGGTCTAAAAGATAGTACGTTATATTACAATACCAGAATATCAAATGGCGTGTCTTTCAGGCCCTTTGGCAGTCAGGGGTTATTTTATCTGGTTTTTTTTCTGGGTTTTATTGCTAGCTTGAGTTACCTGGGTGGCAGAGAGCTCCATGTAGTCATGGCTCTATTTAATACTGCTAGCTTGAGTTACCTGGGGTGGCAGAGAGCTCCATGTAGTCATGGCTCTATTAATACTGCTAGCTGGAGTTACCTGGGTGGCAGAGAGCTCCATGTAGTCATGGCTCTATTTAATACTGCTAGCTTGAGTTACCTGGGGTGGCAGAGAGCTCCATGTAGTCATGGCTCTATTTAATACTGCTAGCTGGAGTTACCTGGGGTGGCAGAGAGCTCCATGTAGTCATGGCTCTGTTAATACTGCTAGCTGGAGTTACCTGGGGTGGCAGAGAGCTCCATGTAGTCATGGCTCTATTTAATACTGCTAGCTGGAGTTACCTGGGGTGGCAGAGAGCTCCATGTAGTCATGGCTCTATTTAATACTGCTAGCTGGAGTTACCTGGGGTGGCAGAGAGCTCCATGTAGTCATGGCTCTATTTAATACTGCTAGCTGGAGTTACCTGGGGTGCAGAGAGCTCCATGTAGTCATGGCTCTATTTAATACTGCTAGCTGGAGTTACCTGGGGTGGCAGAGAGCTCCATGTAGTCATGGCTCTATTTAATACTGCTAGCTGGAGTTACCTGGGTGGCAGAGAGCTCCATGTAGTCATGGCTCTATTTAATACTGCTAGCTTGAGTTACCTGGGGTGGCAGAGAGCTCCATGTAGTCATGGCTCTATTTAATACTGCTAGCTGGAGTTACCTGGGGTGGCAGAGAGCTCCATGTAGTCATGGCTCTATTTAATACTGCTAGCTGGAGTTACCTGGGGTGGCAGAGAGCTCCATGTAGTCATGGCTCTGTTTAATACTTTCCCAACATCTGTTCTAAACTTGGGGACTATGAAGAGGACCTCTGTGGCATGTTCTTGTGTTGTACCGATGAGTATCCGAACTGTGTGCCAACTGCTGAACAGACGGTTCGGTACATTCAACACATCAATACCCCCCAAAGACCAATAGTGATGGAGTCAAGCTCTCCTCAACTAAACCTCAAGACTGGGTTAGCACAAGGACACGCATTTTATCCTGTACTTCTTTAAGGCTTTGGCTCAGCAGGCTAACCAGTCTTGAGGTTCAGTTTAAATCAAATGTTATTGGTCACATACACATATTTACCAGATGTTATTGCAGGTGTAGCGAAATGCTTGTGTTTCTAGCTCCAACAGCGCAGTAGTATCTAACAATTCACAACAATACACACACATCTAAAAGTAAAAGAATGGAATTAAGAAATATAAATGTATATAAACTAGTAATGTCGGGGTGGCATTGACTAAATACAGTAGAATAGAATACAGTATATACATATGAGATGAGTAAAGCAGTATGTAAACATTATTAAAGTGGCCAGTGATTCCATGTCTATGTATATAGGGCAGCAGCCTCTAAGGTGCAGGTTGAGTAGCCGGGTGGTACCCGGCTAGCGATGGCTATTTAAACAGTCTGATGGCCTTGAGATAGAACGTTTTTCAGTCTCCTCGGCCCAAGCTTGATGCACCTGTACTGACCTCGCCTTCTGGATGATAGCGGGGTGAACCAGGCCGTGGCTCGGGTGGTTGATGTCCTTGATGATCTTTTTGGCCTTCCTGTGACATGGGGTTTGCTGTAGGTGTCCTGGAGGGCAGGCAGCGTGCCCCCGGTGATGCGTTGGCAGACCGCACCACCCTCTTGGACAAGCCCTGCGGTTTGCGGGCGGTGCAGTTTCCGTACTAGGCGGTGATACAGCCCGACAGGATGCTCTCAATTGTGCATCTGTAAAGCCAAATTTCTTCAGCTCTGTTGCGCCTTTCTTCACCACACTGTCTGTGTGGGTGGACAATTTCAGATTGTAGTGATGTTGTACAGCGAGGAACTTGAAGCTTTCCAACCTTCTCCACTGCGGTCCCGTCGATGTGGAAAGGAGCGTTGCCCCCCCTCTGATGTTTCCTGAAGTCCAAAACCCAGCTCCTTCTTTTGTTGACGTTGAGAGGAGGTTATTTCCTGGCCCCCCTCTGCCAGGGCCCTCACCTCCCCCCTGTAGGCGGTCTCTCATTGTTGGTAATCAAGCCAACTACTGTTTGGTCATCTGCAAACTTGATGATTGAGTTGGAGGCGTGCTTGGCCACGCATCATGGGTGAACAGGGAGTACAGGAGGGGGCTGAGCACGCACCCTTGGGGCCCCTAGTGTTGAGGATCAGCAAGTGGGGGATGTTGTTTCCTACCTTCACCCCCGGGGGGGCCCGGCCCGTCAGGAAGTCCAGGACCCAGTTTGCACAGGGGGGGCCCAGTAAGCAAATTGGGGGTCTAGGGTGTCAGGTAAGGTAGAGGTGATATGATCCTTAACCCAGCCTCTCAAGCACTTCATGATGACAGAAGGGGATTTCTAAGGGCGATAGTCAATTAGTTCAGTTAACTTTGCTTTCTTGGTACAGGAACAATGGTGGACATCTTGAAGCAAGTGTGGACGCAGACTGGGATAGGGAAAAGAATTAATATGCCCTGTAAACATTTCCAGCCAGCTGGTCAGTGCATGTTCTGAGGACGCGGCTATGGATGCCATCTGGGCCGGCAGCCTTGCGGGGGTTAACACGCTTAAATGTCTTACTAAAGTCGGCCACAGAGAACGAGAGTCCACAGTCCTTGGAGCGGGCCGCGGCGGTGCCACTGTGTTTTCCTAAAAGTGGGCAAAGAAGGTGTTTAGCTTGTCTGGGAGGCAAGACGTCGGTGTCCGCGACGTGGCTGGTCTTCCCTTTGTATCCGTGATTGTCTGTAGACCTGCCACATACGTCTTGTGTCTGAGCCATTGAATTGCGACTCCAACTTTGTCTCTGTGCTGACATTTTGCCTGTTTGATTGCCTTAGGGATGGAATAACTAAAACATTCAGCCATATTCCCAGTCACCTTGCCATGGTTAAATGTGGTGGTTCCACTTTCAGTTTTGCGCAAATGCTGCCATGTATCCACGGTTTTTCTGGTTTGGTTAGGTTTTAATAGTCACCGTGGGAACAATTTCCTCTATACACTTCCTGATGAATTCAGTCACCCGTGTCCGTGTAAGTGTCAATGTTATTCTCAGGGGCAACCCGGAACATATCCCAGTCCGTGTGATCAAAAATCTTGAAGCATGGATTCTGATTGGTCAACCAGCGTTGAATAGACCTTAGCACGGGTACTTCCTGTTCCGTTTCTGTCTATAGGGGGGAGGAGAAAAAGGGAGTCGTGATCTGATTTTCCCGAAAGGGAGGGCGGGGGAGGGCCTTGTAGGCATCATAAAAGGCGAGTAGCAGTGATCTAGTGTTTTCCCTAAGCGAGTACTAAGTCAATGTGTTGGTTAGAAAATTCGGTAGCCTTTTCCTCAATTTTCTTTGTTAAAATCCCCCGCTACAATAAATCGGCCTCAGGATATGTGGTTTCCAGTTTGCATAAAGTCCAGTGTAGTTCCTTGAGGGCTGTCTGGTATCGGCTTGAGGGGGAATATACACGGCTGTGCCTATAACCGAAGTGAATTCTCTCTTTTTTTTTGCGGCGAGGTAATACGGTCGGCATTTGATTAGTGAGGGTCTGCATAGCTGTCGGGTATGCAATAAAAGGACGATTGAGTTTCTGTTATGTTATCACAATTCACACCATTAGTTAATCATGAAGCCATACACACCGACCTTTCTTCTTCCCGGAGAGTTCTTTTATTCCTGTCCTGCGTGATTACCTGATAACCCACCTGGCCCCTGTGATGGCCGGGGACAGTATATCCAGAGAACCATGACTTCTGTGAAACAGAGAGTATGTTACAGGAAGGAGACCCTCGCCTTGAGCCTCATCTACTTATTGTTCAGAACTGAACATTAGCGAGTAATATCCTCGTATGCGGTGGGATGGTGTGCCCGCCCTTCTGAGTCGGACTAGAAGTCCACTCCGAATACCTCTTCTCCACCGGTGGCGACTTGGAGCAGCCTCTGGGATAAGTTTCAAATGCCCTGGGTGGTACGAACAAAGCATCCAATTCGGAGAACATTCTGAGTCGTAATGCTGGTGAGTTACCGCCGCCCCTCTGATATCCAAAGGTTTATTTTCCGGCCTGTATGTTAACTAACACAACTAAATGTTCTGGCGCTAATAATGTAAGAAATAACACCACAAAAAAACAAAATACTGCAAAGTTGCTTAGGAGCAGAGCTGCCATGGTCTGTAAGCGACAATCTTACTTTTTCCCCAGCCAGCTAACCCAGTCTAACCAAGGAACTAACCCCAGGCTAACCCAGGGCTAACCCAGGCTAACCCAGGGCTAACCCAGTCTAGCCCAGGGCTAACCCCAGGCTAAACCAGTCTTGAGATGCAGGTTCAAACGCAGGTGTTTCCACTACTCACACTCTATGCGGTATTTCTCCATCTCCTGGACCTCAGCGATGGACTCTTCTCAGCGTCCTCAGTGAACTTCTTCCTATCCTGAAGGTTGGCCGCGCGTTGCAAGTTGATCAAAACCTTGATATCCGCCTCCGGAAACCGCCGACGTCTAACCGCACACACCCATTGGGATAGTCTGAAAAGGGATGACATCACAAGAAATTAAATTTAAACAGAAAGTCAAGTTTCAACACTCATAGGGAGGGCAGTCACAGAGGGTTTAATAATAGTTTCAGCACTCATAGGGCGACCAGAGGGTTTAAATAATAGACACAGAAACATCACAGCAGTATGATACTTACAACTGCCCGTTCTCAAACAGCAGCGCCTGCATCCCATACAGAGCCGAAGGACTGTCTGAAGCTGTATGTTCACAGAGGTTTTCTTCTTCTGGAAGATCTTTGTTCCACCTGGTGGGGGACAGATTCAGGACTCAGTCCGGGTCTTGGTCACCCTTCATAAACAGAACTAATGTTCCTCTGTACATCAGAAACAACAATATGAACACGACTGTGGGTCCAAAGGACCAGGATTGAAGAGCTTCTCCTGGGTTGAGAAGCCACTAGAGGAAGAGTTAGAGCAAGACAGTTCTATAGTACGTACCACCACCAGAGGTCATTGAAGAGGAAGATTCTCTCTCTGGTGGCAGACCCAGTTTTCTGGGGGGGGAGGCTTGTCGGGGTCTGGAACCTCAAAAAAAGTCTGCCGTAAGTAACCACACCAGCCTGCGGTGGGGCAGGGACAGAACACAGCCAAGACCATGTTGCAGAGAACCAATCTGGGAGTGGAGAAGCGAGGAAGGAGGGACAGAGAGAGGGAGAGACGATAGAGGGAGGGAAAGGGTGAGGGGGAGAGAGATCAAGTCATTCCCTTTGTATAACAAGATGCAGGCCTAGAAATTTCTAAGCAAACAGTTGGAGGCAGGGCTTTCTCATATAGAGAGTACATTTTAATGGAATTGTCCCATAAACATTATCCATGTGAGAGTATCTTCTCTCACTCCCCCTCCTGCCGACCGCTGAATGTCGCCAATGACCTGACACTTCAAATCAATCAAATGCATTTGCCGAAGAATAAAAACAGGTGTATAGACCTTACAGTGAGATGCTTACTTACAAGCCCCTTAACCAACAATGCAGTTTTATTAAGAAAAAAAATAAGTGTTAAGTAAAAATTAAAAAAAAAAAAAAAAATAAAATTAAAGGCCAGCAGTAAAATAACAGTAGCCGAGGCTAATATAGAGGGGGTCCCGGTACAGAGTCAATGTGCGGGAGCGACACAGAGTTAGTCGAGGTAATTGAGGTAATATGTATATGGGGTAAAGTTAAAGTGACTATGACCATAGATAATAAACAGAGAGTAGCAGCAGCGCTAAAGAGGCGGGGGGGCAATGCAAATAGTCCGGGTAACCATTGGATTAGCTGTTCAGGAGACTTATGTCTTGGGGGGTAGAAGCTGTTAAGAAGCCTTTTGCCGACCTAGACTTGCACTCTGGTACCGCTTGCCATGCTCGGTACCAGAGAGAACAGTCTCATGACTAGGGTGGCTGTGAGTTCTTGACAATTTTTAGGGCCCTTCCTCTGACACCGCCTGGTATAGAGGTCCTGGATGGCCAGGAAAGCCCCTTGGCCCCAGTGATGTACTGGGCCCTACGCACTACCCTCTGTAGTGCCTTGCCTTGCGGTCGGAGGCCGAGCAGCAAGCAGTTGCCATACCAGGCGGTGATGCAACCAGTCAATGGATGCAGCTGTAGAACCTTTTGAGGATCTGTGGGACCCATACCAAATATTTTCAGTCACCTGAGGGGGAATAGGCTTTGTTGTGCCCTCTACATGACTGTCTTGGTGTGTTTGGACCATGATAGTTTGTTGGTGATGTGCGACACCAAGGAACTGAAGCTCTCAACCATGCTCCACCACAGTTGCCCCATTAATGAGAATGGGGGCGTGTGCGCGTTCCTTTTTCTTTTCCTATAGTCCACAATAATCTCCTTGTCTTGGTCACGTTGAGGGAGAGGTTTGTCTTGTCCTTGGACCTACCTACACGGCCAGGTCTCTGACCTCCTCCCTATAGGCTGTCTCATCGTTGTCGGTGATCAGGCCTACCACTGTTGTGATCGTCGGCAAACTTAATGATGGTTATTGTGTTGGAGTCATGCCTGGCCATGCAGTCATGGGGTGAACAGGGAGTACAGGGAGAGGAGTTTTCTGAGCATGCACCCTTGAGGGTCCCCTGTGTTTGAGGATCAGTTTGGCAGAGTGTGTTGTTTACCCTACCCTTACCACCTAGGGGCGGCCTGTCAGGAAGTCCAGGATCCAGTTGCAGAGGGAGGTGTTTATAGTCTCCCAGGATCCTTAGCTTAGTGATTATGCGCTTTCAGGCGGCACTATGGTGTTGAAGCGCTGAGCTGTAGTCGATGAATAGCATTCTCACGTAGGTGTTTCTTTTGTCCAGGTGGGAAAGGGCAGTGTGGCGTGCAATAGAGATTGCATCATCTGTGGATCTGTTGGGGGCGGTATGCCCAAATTGGAGTGGGTCTAGGGTTTATGGGATAATGGTGTTGATGTGAGCCATGACCAGCCTTTTCAAAGCACTTCATGGCCTACAGACGTCAGTGCTACGGGTCCGGTAGTCATTTAGGCAGGTTGCTTCCTTAATTATTAGATTTCGTGCACCAGCTGTTGTTTACAAATATACACAGACCGCCTCCCCTTGTCTTACCAGAGGCAGCTGTTCTATCTTGCCGATGCAGCGTACAGTGAGGGAAAAAAAGTATTTGATCCCCTGCTGATTTTTGTACGTTTGCCCCACTGACAAAGACATGATCAGTCTATAATTTTAATGGTAGGTTTTATTTGAACAGTGAGAGACAGAATAACAAACAAACAAATCCAGAAAAAACGCATGTCAAAAATGTTATAAATTGATTTGCATTTTAATTAGGGAAATATGGTATTTGACCCCCTCTCAATCAGAAACATTTCTGGCTCCCAGGTGTCTTTTATACAGGCCTAACGAGCTGAGATTAGGAGCACACTCTTAAAGGGAGTGCTCCTAATCTCAGCTTGTTACCTGTATAAAAAGACACCTGTCCACAGAAAGCAATCAATCAATCAGATTCCAAACTCTCCACCATGGCCAAGACCAAAGAGCTCTCCAAGGATGTCAGGGACAAGATTGTAGACCTACACAAAGGCTGGAATGGGCTACAAGACCATCGCCAAGCAGCTTGGTGAGAAGGTGACAACAGTTGGTGCGATTATTGCAAATGGAAGAAACACAAAAAGAAACTGTCAATCTCCCTCGGCCTGGGGCTCCATGCAAGATCTCACCTCGTGGAGTTGCCAATGATCATGAGAACGGTGAGGAATCAGCCCCAGAACTACACGGGAGGATCTTGTCAATGATCTCAAGGCAGCTGGGACCATAGTCACCAAGAAAACAATTGGTAACACACATACGACGCCATGAAGGACTGAAATCCTGCAGCGCCCGCAAGGTCCCCCTGCTCAAGAAAGCATATATACAGGCCCGTCCTGAAGTTTGCCAATGAACATCTGAATGATTCAGAGGAGAACTGGGTGAAAGTGTTGTGCTGTCATATGAGACCAAAAAAAATCGAGCTCTTTGGCATCAACTCAAAACTCGCCGTGTTTGGAGGAGGAGGAATGCTGCCTATGACCCCAAGAACCCATCCCCACCGTCAAACATGGAGGTGGAAAAATTATGCTTTAGGGGTGTTTTTCTGCTAAGGGGACACAGGACAACTTCACCGCCATCAAAAGGGCACGATGGGACCGTCAAATCTTGGGTGAGAACCTCCTTCCCTCAGCCAGGGCATTGAAAATGGGGTCGTGGATGGGTATTTTTTTTTTTTTTTTGCATGACAATGACCCAAAACACACGGCCAAGGCAACAAAGGAGTGGGCTCAAGAAGTGAAGCACATTAAGGTCCTGGAGTGGCCACTAGCCAGTCTCTGACAGACCTTAATCCCATAGAAAATCTGTGGAGGGAGCCTGAAGGTTCGAGTTGCCAAAGATCGTCAGCCTCGAACCTTAATGACTTGGAGAAGATCTGCAAAGAGGAGTGGGACAAAATCCCTCCTGAGAGCTTCTTCTATGTAGTGTGCACAACCTGGTGGCCAACTACAAGAAACGTCTGACCTCTGTGATGTGCCCAACTAGGGTTTTTGCCACCAAGGTACTACACTAAGTCATGTTTTGGTGCAGATGGGGTCAAATACTTATTTCCAGAGGGCAAATCATTAAAATGCAAATCAATTTATAACATTTTTGACATGCGTTTTTTTCTGGATTTGAATGTTGTTATTCTGTCTCTCACTGTTCAAATAAACCTACCATTAAAATTACAGACTGATCATGTCTTTGTCAGTGGGCAAACATACAAAATCAGCAGGGATTTCAAATACTTTTTTTCCCTCACTGTATATCCCGCCAGCTATATGTTATCCATATTGTCATTCAGCCTTGACTCGGTGAAACTAATATATTATATTTTAATGTCCCGTTGGTAGGATATCCGTGATCTTAGTTTGTCTATTTTGTTATCCAATGAGTGTATGATTGGCTAATAGGCCTCCTGTAGCTCAGTTGGTAGACCATGGGCGCATGGGTTGTGGGTTCGATTCCCACGGGCGCCAGTATGAAAAATTTATGCACTCACTAACTGTAAGTTGCTCTGGATAAGAGCGTCTGCTAATTGACTAAAATGTAAAAGTGTAATGATGGAGGCAGATTATGCACTCTCCGTCAGATCCTTCCTTACAAGGCACCCCGACCTACGTCCCTGATATCTCCGTCTCTTTCTCATACGAATGATGGGGATTTGGGCCTTGTCAGGTGTCTGAAGAGAAAATCCTTCGAGTCCGACTCGTTAAAGAGAAAATATTTGTCCAGTACGAGGTGAGTAATCGCTGTCCTGTTATCCAGAAGCTATTTTTGGTCATAAGAGACAGTGGCAGAAACATTATGTACAGAATATAAATGATAAATAACGCAAAAAAAACACCACCAATAGCACAATTGGTTAGGAGCCCGTAAAACGGTAGCCATCTCCTTCCGCACCATTCCTGAGGTGCTGACCTGTTGCATATAACTATGCTATAACCACTGGTTTTGGTGCGGGGAGCAGGTACGGGCCATACCGGACTGGAGAACACGCACCACTGGTTTGGTTGCGTGGAGCAGGTACGGGACCTGTGGAGGCGTGCTGGAGGTCTGGAGTGTAAAAGCTGGCACAACCCGTCCTGGCTGGATGCCCACTTTCGCCCGCACGGCACGTGCGTGCGGGCGCTGGCACAGGACGCAATGGGCTGTGAATGCGCAACTGGCGACACAATGCGTATCTCCGCATAACTTGGGTTCCTCAATGAACACACGCTCCTTCTGTTGCCTGGCCAGCTCCTCTCTCCGTGGATCCACTAATTCCTTCTCACTACGGGCCTCCTGCAGCGCCTCCTCTCCTGCTCTATTCTCCCTATCAGCCCCTGTAATGTGGTGGCCTCCTCTCTCAAACTGCTGATCCGCAGGTCTTGGAGGACCTCTAAAATAGCGGCCTCCTCCTCTACAGTCAGCCCTTTCACGGCCTCCTGCTGCTTCGTCGACCACCCTGTGTGCCCCCCCCAAACAAAAAATGTTCCTTGGGGCTGTCTCTCGGGCTTCCTTCGTTGTCGGCACGGTTGCCGTTGATCCTCTCCTACCTGTGCTTCTACCTTCGCCCAGGGTCCTTTACCAGCAAATATCTCCTCCCAAGACCACGTCTTCCCCACCTGTGTCCAGGGTGTCTGCTCCTCCTGGCCACGCTGCTTTGGTCCGTTGGTGGTGGGATCTTCTGTCACGTTCGTTGAATACAGGATTGGACCAAGGGTGCAGCGTGGAATGCGTACATGTTTATTAACTAAGTAAACACACGACAAAACAACAAAAAAGCGGGCGGCAGGTAGCTTAGTGGTTTAATAGGGTTGTGGCAGTAACCGAAATGTCGCTGGTTCTAATCCCTGAGACGACTAAGGGGTGAAAAATCTGTTGATGTGCCCTTGAGCAAGGCACTGGGATTCCCATCGTAAAGTCGCTCTGGATAAGAGCAAGTCTGCTAAATGACTAAAAATGTAAATGTAAATGTAAAAGCAACGTAACGTGAAGCTCACAATGGCTACACACAAACAAGCCCAAACAAGAGTCAAGATCCCACAACATAGGTAGGCAAAATGGCTACTTAAAGTATGATCCCCAATCAGAGACAACGAACGACAGCTGTCTCCTGATTGGGAACCACACCGGCCAACATAGATCTACAAAACATAGAATGTCCACATAGAAATACACACCATAGATATACACATAGAAATTCACACCCTGACCAAACCAACGAGAAACAACAGGCATTTAAAGGTCTGGGCATGACAATCTCTGAAACTCACTTAGATAAATACCTTTGATGATACAGTGGTAGCAATACCAGGTCATAACATTTACAGAAAAGACAGAAATGCCAGCGGGGGCGTGTGTTGCAGTCTATATTCAGAACCACATTCCTGTAAAGCTTAGAGAGAATATAATGTTAAAATACTGTTGAAGTAATATGGCTACAGGTTCATACTGCCTCACCTAAAGCCCATTCTGGTGGGAAGCTGCTATAGACCACTAAGTGCTAACACAGTCAGTATCTGGATAACCTGTGTGAAATGCTTGATAATGTATGTGATATCAATAGAGAGGTATACTTTCTGGGTGATTTAAATATTAACTGGCTTTCATCAAGCTGCCCACTCAAGAGAAAGCTTCAAACTGTACCCAGTGGCAGCAACCTGGTTCAGGTTATCAGTCAACCTACCAGGGTGGTTACAAACAGTACAGGCAATGAAATCATCAACATGTATTGATCATATCTTTACTAATGCTGCAGAAATGTGTTTGAAAGCAGTATCCAGATCCATTGGATGTAGTGATCACAATATAGTAGCCATATCAAGGAAAAACAAAGTTCCAAAGGCTGGGCCTAATATAGTGTATAAAGAGGTCATACAATAAGTTCTGTAGTGATTCCTATGTTGTGGATGTGAAGAAAATGTGTTGGTATGTGGTGTGTAATGACAAAGCAACCAGACACTGCACTTGACACATTTTATGAAATTGCTTATCCCTAATAAGCATGCACCCATTAAATGACTGTAAAAACTGTTAAATCCCAGTGGATTGATTGAGGAATTGAAACATTGTATGGTTGAGAGGGATGAGGCAAAAATAATGGCAAATAAGTCTGGCTGCACAACCGACTGGCAAACGTACTGGCAAAATTGCGATATCATGTGACTAAACTGAATAAAAAGAAGAAACTACACTATGAACAGCTTTGGAGCACCTTAAATGAAATGTTGGGCAAAAAGGCAAACTGAGCTCCATCATTCATTGAATCAGATGGCTCATTCATCAAACCCCACTGATATTGCCAACTACTTTTAATGATTTTTTAATTGGCAAGATTAGCCAACTTTGGCATGAACATGCCAGCAACAACACTGACACTACACATCCAAGTATATCTGACCAAATTATGAAAGACAAACATTGTAATTTGGAATTCCGTAAAGTGAGTGTGTGAAGAGGTTGAAAAAGGATTGTTGTTGATCAACAATGACAAGCCACCGGGGTCTGACAACTTGGATGGAAAATACTGAGGACATTAGTGGACGATATTGCCACATCTTCAATCTAAGCCCTACTAGAAAGTGTGTGCCCTCAGGCCTGGAGGGAAGCAAAAGTTATTACCCTACCTAAGAATAGTAAAGCCCCCTTAACTGGCTCAAATAGCCGACCAATCCAGCCTGTTACCAACCCTTAGTAAACTTTTTGGAAAACATTGTGTCTTGACCAGATAAAATGCTATTTTACAGTAAACAATTTGACAACAGACTTTCAGCACGCTTATAGGGAAGGACATTCAACAAAGACTGATGATTGGCTTAGTGAAATTGATGATAAAAAGATTGTGGGGGCTGTTTTGTTTTGACTTCATTGCGGCTTTTGACATTATCGATCATAGTCTGTTGCTGGAAAAACATATGTGTTATGGCTTTACACCCCCTGCCTAAATTGTGGATAAAGAGTTACCTGTCTAAACCAGAACACAGAGGGGTTTTCTTTTAATGGAAAGCCTCTTCACCAAAAATCCAGGTAGAATCAGGAATTCCCCAGGGCAGCTTTCTAGGCTCCTTACTTTTTTAAATCTTTACTAACGACATGCCACTGGCTTTTGAGTAAAGCCAGTGTATTTATGTATATGGATGACTCAACACTATATACGTCAGCTACCACAGCGACTGAAATGACAGCAACACTTAACAGAAGAGCTGCAGTTTAGTTTCAGAATGGGTGGCAAGAATAAGTTTAGTCCTAAATATGTCAAAAACCAAAAGCATTGTATTTGGGACAAATCATTTCCTAAAACCCTAAACATCAACTAAATCTTCTAATGAATAATGTGGAAAAAATTGAGCAAGTTGAGGAGACTAAACTGCTTGGAGTAACCCTGGATTGTAAACTGTCATGGTCAAAACATATTGATACAACAGTAGCTAAGAGATGGGGAAAAGTATGTCTATAATAAAGCGCTGCTCTGGCACTCTTAACAGCACTATCAACAAGGCAGGTCCTACAGGCCCTAGTTTTGTCACACCTGGAATACTGTTCAGTCGTGTGGTCAGGTGCCACAAAGAGGGACTTAGGAAAATTGCAATTGGCTCAGAAACACGGCAGGACGGCTGGCCCTTGGATGTACACAGAGAGCTAACATTAATAATATGCTTCTGAATCTCTCCTGGCTCAAAGTGGAGGAGAGATTGACTTCATCACTACTTGTATTTGTGAGAAGTATTGACATGTTGAATGAACCCGGACACCCATGCATACCCCACAAGACATGCCACCAGAGGTCTCTTCATAGTCATGTTGATCCAAGATGGCTTAGCAGTGCGGTCATGTACTCTTGTGTGTCCGTGTAAATAGCCTGTTTTTTTTTGTCTTTTCTTTGTCTTTTGTTGTATATATTCCCCTACCACACTTTTCATCCTTTACTAAATATACTTTCCTGCAACCCGCCTCACTCAATGTGGAAACGGATTCTATTATTTACTTACCCTTTTATCTAGAATCTCCAGTAGAAACTAGCTAGCCAGCCTAACTAGCCTACTTGCTATTAGCCCACCGTTAGCGGTTTTTTTTTCACCCAGAACATCGGATTTTCTGCCGGAATAACTGAATCACTGGACCTTAAAACCGGATCGCAATCAGCTAGCCGCAACCGAATGGATGTTCTGTTGGCTCAATCACCACTGCCCCCGAAGCAAGCACCAGTTAGCCTTGGTGAAGCCCTAGCCTCAAGCCAGGCCCCATATCCCGGCTATCTACCTCTCTGTCACCGGAAAAAAAAAAAACGGAGTAGCCAGCTAACTAGCTACTTGCTATTAGCCACACGTTAGCTGGGTTTTTCACACCATTGTCCGTGGCCTGCACTACCTACCAGCCAGCTCTAGCCTGGACTATTATCGGCCAGTCTGCACAGCGCGTTATCGACCCAGAACATATCGGATTACCTGCCGGAATCACTGAATCACTGGACCTTTAACACCGGATCATCGCAACTAGCTAGCTGCAACCAAATTGATGTTGTGGTTGGCTTATCAGCCTTGAGCTAGCCTCGAGTCAGGCCCCATCTCCCGCTATCTACCTCTCTGTCAACCGGACGGGACCTCCTAGTGTCGACACGGAGCCCCGCCGATCCATCACGACTGGTCTGCCGACGTAATCGTCTGTGGTTTCAACAGGCTTCCCGTTGCGACGACCACGAAGATCCATCTGCTAGCCCGGCCCGCTAGCACACGCAATTCAAACAGCTCATGCTTCCTGATCGCCTGTGCTGTTAGCACCAATTCGAACTGCTCTCCAGACTCACCATTGCTGTTCACTGAGACCTTATGATCACTCAGCTGCAACAGCTGATGCCTGCCTGGGACTGTTCCTTTACACGGTACCCTGTCCTGTTTTATCTGTTTAGCCTCCAGCCCCAAACTTTCATTGCCATTACCAGTTGTTGTCCTTGTAGCTCTCTCGAATAACACCTGTGATTGCTTTATGCCTCTCTCCCCATGTCAATATGCCTTTGCCTATTGCTGTTTGGGCCTAGATCTTATTGTACTATTTCACCGTAGAGCCCCCAGTCCCACTCAAACAGCCTCAGAGCGTCTCCTTTGTCCCACTCTCCATACACGCGGAGACCGGCTCAATTGGTACATCCAGTGAGCTATCTCTTTCATCGTTACCCAATGCTTAGGTGTACCTCCCTGTACTCATATCCTTCCATATCCTTGTCTGTACATAATGCCCTGAATCTATTCTACAACGCCCGGAAATCTGACCCCTTTTTAATTCTACCTGTACCCATCGCACTAGGAAGACCAGTTCTTAAAGCCTTTTAGTCGTATCCTTATTCTATTCCTCCTCTGTTCCTCTGGCTGATGTAGAGGTTAACCCAGGCCCTGTATCCCAGTATCACTCCTACTCCCCAGGTTGCTATCATTTGTTGACTTCTGTAACCGTAAAAGCCTTGGTTTCTTGCATGTTTAACATTCAGAAGCCTCCTCCCCAAGTTTGAGTTATTCACTGCGTTAGCACACTCTGCAACCCTGATGTTCTAGCAGTGTCTGAATCCTGGCTTAGGAAGGCCACCAAAAATTCAGAAATGTCCATCCCGAAATTACAACATTTTCCATCTAGATTAGAACTGCCAAAGGGGGCGGGGTTGCAATCTACGGTAGAGATAGCCTGCAGAGCTCTATCATACTATCCAGGTCTGTGCCCAAAAGAGTTTTTGAGGCTTCTACTTCTAAAAATTCACCTTTTCCAGAAATAAGTCTCTCACTGTGCCGCCCTCGCTACAGACCCCCCTCAGCCCGCCAGTTGTGTCCTGGACACCATATTGTGAATTGCTTGCCCCCCATCTATCCCCAGAGTTCGAACTGCTTGAGTGACCTAAACTGGGATATGCTTAACACCCCCGGCCGTCCCGTAACAATCTAAACTTTAACTCGATGTCCTCAATCTCACACAAATTATCAAGGAACCTACCAGGTACATCCCTAAATCCGTTTTCATGGGTACTACCTCATAGATATCATCCTGAATAACTTACCCTCTAATACACCTCCGCTGTCTTCAACCAGGATCTCAGCAAATCACTGCCTTAGTTGCCTGCGTCCGTAACGGGTCCGCGGTCAAACGACCACCCCTCATCACTGTCAAACACTCCCTAAAACACTTTAGCGAGCAGGCCTTCCTAATTAACCTGGCCCAGGTATCCCTGGATGGGATTTCGATCTCATTCCGTCAGTTGAGGATGCCTGGTTGTTCTTTAAAGTGCTTTCCTCTCAATCTGAGAATAAGCATGACCCATTCAAAAAAATTCAGAACTAAGAACAGATATTAAGCCCTTGGTTCTACTCAGGACTGACTGCCCTTAACCAGCACAAAAAAACATCCTGTGGCATACTGCAATTAGCATCGAACAGCCCCCCGCGATATGCAATTTTCAGGGAAGTCAGGAAAACCAATATACACAATCAGTTAGGAAAGCAAAAAGGCTATCTTTTTCAACAGAAATTTGCATCCTGTAGCACTAACTCCAAAAAGTTTTGGGACACTGTAATGTCCATGGAGAATAAGAGCACCCTCCTCCCAGCTGCCCCACTGCACTGAGGCTAGAAAACACTCGTCACACCATAAAATCTACGCTAATCGAGAATTTTCAATAAGCATTTTGCTACGGCTGGCCCATGCTTTTCCACTTGGCTACCCCTACCCCGGCCACCAGCTCTGGACCCTTCCGCTGCAACTTGCCCATGCCCCCCCCCCGCTTCTCATTCACACAAAATTCAGATAGCTAAAAACTGATGTCCTGAAAGAGCTGCCAAAGCTGGACCCCTACAAATCAGCTGGGCTAGACAATCTGGACTTCTCAGACCCCTACTAGTATGACTTTCCAACCCCTAGAGATGGACTGTTCAGCACTGGACTTTTCCCCCTACTAGTACGACTTTTCTCACCCTATAGTACTGACTTTTCCCCCTACTATGAGCTACTGACTTTTTCCCCCCTACTAGTACTGACTTTTTCCCCCCTACTAGTACTGACTTTTCCCCCCTACTAGTACTGACTTTTCCCCCTACTACTGACTTTTTCCCCCTACTAGTACTGACTTTTCCCCCCTACTAATACTGACTTTTCCCCCCTACTGTACTGACTTTTCCCCCCTACTAGTACTGACTTTTTTCTCCCCTACTAGTACTGACTTTTCTCCCCTACTAGTACTGACTTTTCCCCCCTACTAGTACTGGACTTTTCCCCCCCTACTAGTACTGACTTTTTCCTACTAGTACTGACTTTTCCCCCCTACTGACTTTTCCTGACTTTTTCCCCCCTACTAGTACTGACTTTTCCCCCTACTAGTACTGACTTTTCCCCCCCTACTAGTACTGACTTTCCCCCCTACTAGTACTGACTTTTCCCCCCTACTAGTACTGACTTTCCCCCCTACTAGTACTGACTTTTCCCCCCTACTAGTACTGACTTTTCCCCCTACTAGTACTGACTTTTCCCCCCTACTAGTACTGACTTTTCCCCCCTACTAGTACTGACTTTTCCCCCCTACTAGTAGTACTTTCCCCCTACTAGTTGACTTTTTTCCCCCCTACTAGTACTGACTTTTCCCCCCTACTAGTACTGACTTTTCCCCCCTACTAGTACTGACTTTTCTCCCCCTACTAGTACTGACTTTTTTTTCCCCTACTAGTACTGACTTTTCCCCCCCCTACTAGTACTGACTTTTCCCCCCTACTAGTACTGACTTTTCCCCCCTACTAGTACTGACTTTTCCCCCCCTACTAGTACTGACTTTTCCCCCCTACTAGTACTGACTTTTCCCCCCTACTAGTACTGACTTTTCCCCCCTACTAGTACTGACTTTTCCCCCCTACTAGTACTGACTTTCCCCCTACTAGTACTGACTTTTCCTCCTACTAGTACTGAGTACCTACTAGACTGACTTTTCCCCCCTACCAGTACTGACTTTTCCCCCCTACCAGTACTGACTTTTCCCCCCTACTAGTACTGACTTTTCCCCCTACTAGTACTGACTTTTCCCCCCTACTAGTACTGACTTTTCCCCCCTACTAGTACTGACTTTTCCCCCCTACTAGTACTGACTTTTCCCCCCTACTAGTACTGACTTTTCCCCCCTACTAGTACTGACTTTTCCCCCTACTAGTACTGACTTTCCCCCCTACTAGTACTGACTTTTCTCCCCTACTAGTACTGACTTTTCCCCCCCTACTAGTACTGACTTTTCCCCCCTACTAGTACTGACTTTTCCCCCCTACTAGTACTGACTTTTCCCCCCTACTAGTACTGACTTTTCCCCCCCTACTAGTACTGACTTTTCCCCCCTACTAGTACTGACTTTTCCCCCCTACTAGTACTGACTTTTCCCTCCTACTAGTACTGACTTTTCCCCCCTACTAGTACTGACTTTTCCCCCCCTACTAGTACTGACTTTTCCCCCCCCTACTAGTACTGACTTTTCCCCCCTACTAGTACTGACTTTTCCCCCTACTAGTACTGACTTTTCCCCCCTACTAGTACTGACTTTTCCCCCCTACTAGTACTGACTTTTCCCCCCTACTAGTACTGACTTTTCCCCCTACTAGTACTGACTTTTCTCCCCTACTAGTACTGACTTTTCCCCCTACTAGTACTGACTTTTCCCCCCTACTAGTACTGACTTTTCCCCCTTACTAGTACTGACTTTTCCCCCCTACTAGTACTGACTTTTCTGACTGACTTTCCCCCCTACTAGTACTGACTTTTTCCCCCCCCTACTAGTACTGACTTTTCCCCCCTACTAGTACTGACTTTTCCCCCCTACTAGTACTGACTTTTCCCCCCTACTAGTACTGACTTTTCCCCCCTACTAGTACTACTTTTCCCCCCTACTACTGACTTTTCCCCCCTACTAGTACTGACTTTTCCCCCTACTAGTACTGACTTTTCCCCCTACTAGTACTGACTTTTCCCCCCTACTAGTACCCCCTTTTCCCCCCTACTAGTACTGACTTTTCCCCCTACTAGTACTGACTTTTCCCCCCTACTAGTACTGACTTTTCCCCCCTACTAGTACTGACTTTTCCCCCCTACTAGTACTGACTTTTCTCCCCCTACTAGTACTGACTTTTCTCCCCTACCAGTACTGACTTTCCCCCCCTACTAGTACTGACTTTTTCCCCCCTACTAGTACTGACTTTTCCCCCCTACTAGTACTGACTTTTCCCCCCTACTAGTACTGACTTTTCCCCCCTACTAGTACTGACTTTTCCCCCCTACTAGTACTGACTTTTCCCCCTACCAGTACTGACTTTTTCCCCCTACTAGTACTGACTTTTCCCCCTACTAGTACTGACTTTTCCCCCCTACTAGTACTGACTTTTCCCCCCTACTAGTACTGACTTTTCCCCCCTACTAGTACTGACTTTTTCCCCCCCTACTAGTACTGACTTTCCCCCCTACTAGTACTGACCCCCCCTACTAGTACTGACTTTTTTCCCCCTAACTAGTACTGACTTTTCCCCCTACTAGTACTGACTTTTTCCCCCCTACTAGTACTGACTTTTCCCCCCTACTAGTACTGACTTTTCCCCCCTACTAGTACTGACTTTTCCCCCCTACTAGTACTGACTTTTCCCCCCTACTAGTACTGACTTTTCCCCCCTACTAGTACTGACTTTTCCCCCTACTAGTACTGACTTTTCCCCCCTACTAGTACTGACTTTTCCCCCCTACTAGTACTGACTTTTCCCCCCTACTAGTACTGACTTTTCCCCCCTACTAGTACTGACTTTTCTCCCCTACTAGTACTGACTTTTCCCCCCTACTAGTACTGACTTTTCCCCCTACTAGTACTGACTTTCCCCCCTACTAGTACTGACTTTTCCCCCCTACTAGTACTGACTTTTCCCCCCTACTAGTACTGACTTTTCCCCCCTACTAGTACTGACTTTTCCCCCCTACTAGTACTGACTTTTCCCCCTACTAGTACTGACTTTTCCCCCTACTAGTACTGACTTTTCCCCCCCTACTAGTACTGACTTTTCCCCCCTACTAGTACTGACTTTTCCCCCTACTAGTACTGACTTTTCCCCCCTACTAGTACTGACTTTTCCCCCCTACTAGTACTGACTTTTCCCCCTACTAGTACTGACTTTTCCCCCTACTAGTACTGACTTTTTCCCCCCCCTAGTACTGACTAGTACTGACTTTTCCCCCCTACTAGTACTGACTTTTCCCCCCTACTAGTACTGACTTTTCCCCCCTACTAGTACTGACTTTTCCCCCCTACTAGTACTGACTTTTCCCCCTACTAGTACTGACTTTTCCCCCTACTAGTACTGACTTTTCCCCCCTACTAGTACTGACTTTTCCCCCCCTACTAGTACTGACTAGTACTAGTACTTTTTCCCCCCTACTAGTACTGACTTTTCCCCCCTACTAGTACTGACTTTTCCCCCCTACTAGTACTGACTTTTCCCCCCTACTAGTACTGACTTTTCCCCCCTACTAGTACTGACTTTTCCCCCCTAACTACTAGTACTGACTTTTCCCCCCTACTAGTACTGACTTTTCCCCCCTACTAGTACTGACTTTTCCCCCCTACTAGTACTACTTTTCCCCCCTACTGACTGACTTTTCCCCCTACTAGTACTGACTTTTCCCCCCCTACTAGTACTGACTTTTCCCCCCTACTAGTACTGACTTTTCCCCCTACTAGTACTGACTTTTCCCCCCTACTAGTACTGACTTTTCCCCCCCTACTAGTACTGACTTTTCCCCCCTACTAGTACTGACTTTTCCCCCCTACTAGTACTGACTTTTCCCCCCTACTAGTACTGACTTTCCCCCCTACTAGTACTGACTTTTCCCCCCTACTAGTACTGACTTTTCCCCCCTACTAGTACTGACTTTTCCCCCCCTACTAGTACTGACTTTTCCCCCTACTAGTACTGACTTTTCCCCCCTACTAGTACTGACTTTTCCCCCCTACTAGTACTGACTTTTCCCCCCTACTAGTACTGACTTTTCCTCCTACTAGTACTGACTTTTCCCCCTACTAGTACTGACTTTTCCCCCTACTAGTACTGACTTTTCTCCCCTACTAGTACTGACTTTTCCCCCCTACTAGTACTGACTTTTCCCCCTACTAGTACTGACTTTCCCCCCTAGTACTGACTTTTCCCCCCTACCAGTACTGACTTTTCCCCCTACTAGTACTGACTTTTCCCCCCTACCAGTACTGACTTTTCCCCCCTACTAGTACTGACTTTTCCCCCCTACTAGTACTGACTTTTCCCCCCTACTAGTACTGACTTTTCCCCCTACTAGTACTGACTTTTCCCCCCTACTAGACTTTTCCCCCCTACTAGTACTGACTTTTCCCCCCTACTAGTACTGACTTTTCCCCCCTACTAGTACTGACTTTTCCCCCCTACTAGTACTGACTTTTCCCCCCCTACTAGTACTGACTTTTCCCCCCTACTAGTACTGACTTTTCCCCCCTACTAGTACTGACTTTTCCCCCCTACTAGCACTGACTTTTCCCCCCTACTAGTACTGACTTTTCCCCCCTACTAGTACTGACTTTTCCCCCCTACTAGTACTGACTTTTTTCCCCCCTACTAGTGACTCTTAAAATGTAATCTATTTCGCAAACTAAAATGTGTCCGCTAGCCTGTCATTTACTTTTAGCCACTAACTGAGTAGTGTGTCCTGGAGGACATGGGATTAATAAAGAAGTTTCCAACCATACTGGCTTTCTTCCAAGACACAGAGGAAGAACATCGCTGTGACCTGTAGAAATATGTTGATGCGCAGCACAGTGTCTAAAAACTCACCGGTTTTCTTCCCAAGACAATGAGTTTTTCTCGACCTTCCTGGACCTGAGAGATGTGATCTGTGCGCTTGGGTTTTTAAGCTCTCTCTTCCTGATCCTCTCATATATACCACCAGTGTCAGCATTATCCGTGGGATGTCCCCTCCATCATCCCAACATTGAGAATAGAAAAAGGTGATACAATGTTACAACTCACCATAGACTCAAATCTCTGGTATCTAAAAGCCTAATCGCATCTCCAACTAGGGTACAGTTCCATACTGTATTTGCCTTTGTAAAGTATATTTTTCTCCTCCGATTAAGGGTGAGTTTGAATCACTCTGCTTCTCCACTAGTCAAAATCAAATCAAAATAAAATTTTATATTGTGTGGCATACGAATACGTGCAGTTCGGAAAGTATTCAGGACCCCTTCACGTTGTCCTCGATTTGTGTTACGTTTACAGGCCTTATTATAAAAAAATTGATTAAAATAGTTTTTTTCCCCCTCATCAATCGATCATTACTATACCCCATAATGACAAGCCAAAAAGGGGTTGGGTTTTTGTAGAAATGTTTGCAAATTTCAATATTATTTTTTTGAAATATCACATTCACATAAAGTAATTCAGACCGGTTACTCTAGTACATTGTTGAAGACAACCTTTGGGCAGCATTTACAGCCTCGAGTCGTCTTTGTAATGCACACTATAGACAGCTTGGCACAACATGCTATTTGGGTAGTTTCTCTTCTCTCCATTCTTCTCTGCAGATCCACATGCAAGCTCTGTCTAGGTTGAGCGGTGTCCGAGGGAGTGTAACTGAACACAGCTATTTTGCAGGTCTCTCCCAGAGATGTTAGATCGGTTTCGAAGTACGGACCTCTGGCTAGGACACGCAAAGGACTTCAGAGAATTTTCTCCGAAGCCACCTCCTGCGTTGTCTTGGCTAGTTGTGCTTGAGGGTTGTTGTCCTGTTGGAAGGTAGAACCTTCCCCCCAGTCCTGACGTCACCTGAGTGGTGGCGCTTACTGGAGGATGTTTTCATCAAGGATGTCGCTGTACTTTGCTCCATCATCTTTCCCTCGATCTGGACTTGAGATCTCACCAAGTCCCTGCCACTGAAAAAACATCACACACAGCATGATGCTTGCCACCGGCACCATGCTTCCGCGCGAAGGATGGTGCCAGTTTTCCCTCTAGACGTGACGGGCATTCAGGCCAAAGAGTTTTTAATCTGGGGGGTTTTCATCAGACCAAAGAATCTTGGTTATCATGCGTTCTGCGCGCCTTGTAGGTGACCTTTTTTATTTGGGCAAACTCCAAGCTGGATGTCATGTCGACTTTTTAACTGAGGAGTGGGCGTCCGTCCTGGCAACTCTAACCATAACGCCCAGAATGGTGGAAGTGCTGCTGGAGAGGGCTGGCGTTCTGGCCGGTTTACTCACATCTTCCACAGAATATCTATGCGACCTCTTTTAGCACGTGAACCATCGGCGTTCTTGTTTCAGACTCCCTGACCAAGGCCCTTATCCCCCGATTGGGTCAGTTTGGCCTGGCGGCAAGAGCTCTATGACGAGTCCCTTAGGTGGTTTCCAAACTTTCTTTCATGTAAGAATGATGGATGCCAGACTGTGTTTCTTGGGACCTCCAATGCTGGCAGAAAATGTTTGGTACCCTTCCCCAATATCTGTCTGCCCCAGACTACAATCCTGTCTCGGAAGCTCTACGGACAATGCCTTCGACCTCGATGGCTTGGTTTTTGCTCTGACATGCATACTGTCAAAATGGTGGGACCTTATATAGACCAGGCGGTGCGTGCCTTTCCATATCATAGTTCAAATCAATTAAATTTTACACAGGTGGACTCCCAATCAAGTTGGTAGAAACATACTCAATGATGATCAATGGAAAGGAGGCAACGCTGGAGCTCAATTTTGAAAGTCTCCTAGCTCAATAAGGGCCTGAATACCGTATTTACATCACAGGTAATTTTTTTTTCTGTTTTTTTATTGTAATCAACTAGGAAAACATTTCACTTTGATCATTATGGGGTATTGTGTGTAGATTGATGCGAAAAAAATTCGAAATTTAATCAATTTGGAGAATAAGGCTGTAAACGTATCAAAATGTGGAAAAAGCAAAGGGGTCTGAATACTTTCTGAAGGCAACTGTAGCGCCAGAGCAATGGTCGTTCTGTTCGGTTTTTTAAAGAGAAAAACTCTGCCTTTTGCTTGAGTTCCCACTGCTTAGCCATGAACACAATATAATATATATCCTTACTAGCACAGGGAACATTCATCAGTCGTATGAATAGGTTCTATTAGTATAGAGTTCAGGAAGTACAGTTTCCCTGACTACCTCCATGGATTTCATTTCTACTGTACCTCGGAGGTTTCTTGAATGAAGTCCTCCATCTTCATATTGCCTCTCTGGCTTAACGTTGGGAGAGTACATGTCCAGTGTTGATGAGGATGATGGCGAAGGCCAAGTATGAAAGATGGTGTTTGTCGGGGTTACGGAACGTCGTACCACCCCGGGGTTACAGATTACGAGTACCGATGACTGGAGAGAGAACAAACAAACTGGATTAGACAGACGCAAACATAACCCTCAACCATAACAGAACTAAACCACGAACTGACCCTACCACCCCAGGGTTACAGGATAACAGTACCCTCTGACTGTAGGGGGGAGAGCTAATGAGAGAATGAGAGAGAGACACGAAAGAGACGAGAGAGAGAGAATGAGAGAGAGGAGACGAGAGAGAGAGAGGAGGAGAGAGAAGAGAGAGATAGAAGAGACGGAGACGAGAGAGAGAGAGAGAGAGAGAGAGATAAGAGCGATAGAGAGAGATAGAGAGAGAGAGAGAGAGAGAGAGAGAGAGAATAGAAAGAGAGGAGAGACATAGAAAGAGAGAGAGAACATAGAAGAGAGAGAGACATAGAAAGAGAGAGAGACATAGAAAAGAGAGATAGGACATAGAGAGAGATAGAGACAGGCAGAGAGAGAGAGCGTGAGAGTTTGAGTTTTTTAAAAAATGTAATTGGGGTCTGGGAAACCCACAACACAATAAACATTTCAAAGACAAGCAAAAACATGGTTAAACTTCATTTAAAACAGTAGGAATCCATGTGGTACCAAGAATGCAATGTTGGTGGCTATGGCTCCATGTATTAATCCTCCCATTGGAGGTCAGCCGTCCTCTTATCAATAGGCCGTTTAATATAAAGACCGCCAACAGCCTTTTGGGGGGATGCCCTGACTAAACTAACACACGCCGCCCACCTTGTCGATTTTGCCACTTCATGGGAAGAAAGAACGAGACACTTTTACAAACATATGATGTAACATGGCCTTCTTCCCCGCCTCCTTGAACTCCCACCAGACTCCGGAGTATCGAAGGAAAGCAGCATACCCCACGTCCTCCTCGAATTGCCCCCCCCGCAGCAACCTAAAAATCATGTGACAGCGAACACATAAATCCAGACCATCCGTTCCACCGATCAGGAATTTATCAGTCACATACTACCCAGTGAAGTTACTGGGCAAGGCCGAAGCGCAGACCTCAGCCTACACATCCATGTCTCAGTTAGGCGAAATGATCCGGATCCTCCTATCTTCTCCAAGCTCAGCCAATAGGCTCTGATCCTGCTACGCATCAGATGAACCCAGGGCTTGGTACCAAAAACCCCACAACCTAACAGGCAACATGAAAGTAGGTGGCTGGAACCCAGAACACGGGACTGGATGGTAGTGGTTGATAAAAAAGAGGCTCTTCAAAAAGGCACTCCCTGGTGGCGTGCATCCTTCACATGATATTGAAAAACTCCTCTAAAAAAACAGCCTGCATAACAGAACGAATCATAGAATTGATCAGGCCAGACAAATCACCCCCCGCCCAAAAAAATCCCTTTTAAAGAGGAAAGGGTGCTTGTCTATAACGCCCAACAGCCTTCTTCTCCTCATCAATGTGTCGGCTGTATCGACCCAGCTAGAACCTCACTGTACAAACAGTCTCTGGGCTGCTTGAGAAGCCGACAAGCCATGATCCCTGGAAGAAAAATGTCCAACCAGGGCCTTGCCCACCCCTCGTGCAGTGGCAGGTACAGGGCTGAGCTTTAATCCAATGTTTGTCCAGACCAGAAGAAAGTGACAAAGGTCCTTCTGAAGCTTTTTGTATCAGGCCCCCGGTGGCTGTTAAATGAAAGCATAGCACATTGACAGGATACAGGAAAAGAACCCTCATGAAAAGATTCACACACCACTTCATAAAAATCCCCCCAATAGACCCCCAAAAGTGCTTCTCATAAAATCAGATGGTAAACCATCGACGCCAGGGGCTCGGCCTGATGACAGCTGCATAACTGCTGTGGACCTGCAGAGTGATGTCAGAGTCCAAATCAGCTCTCTGCTCAGGGCCCAATTAAGGGAAATCCATGTAACACTGTTCAGACACAGAGGATCCAGCAATCCTCCTCCTTATAGAGGGCAGAGTAGAAATCCACGGCATGTTGGCGCATCTCACCGGGCATCTGTGGGCACCTTCCATCAGGGGACGAAGGCAGACCATCTGTTTGTGTTGCAATGTCGACTTCCCTAGGTTAAAAAAAAAGCGCTAGGAGCATCCATATCCTTGTGGGTAGCAAAGCGAGACCTAATCAAGGCACCCTCCACTCTTCATGTAAAAACGACCTCAGTTCATGTCTCTTGACCTGTAAGTTCATGACTACCCCGAGGTCATTCTGAGTGAGCAACTTAAAATTCAATAGATGTGATGTCCTTTCAAGGGCCCTGATATTTCCCCTTTAACTTCATACTAGACAGAGCAGGTTTCTTCAGCAGACCGATCAACAGTCAAATCCAACTGTACAGTTCCAGTCCCCCCTAAAAACCATACACCCCTCTTTTGGGCACACTTTCTTAAGGTTTCCCTTCATTTGACAATACCGCAATACGCTCTGAACCCTCATTAGGAGCATAAACTAAAACCCAAAAAAAAAAAATGAAAAACGTAAACGTCCGCCTTTACCAATAAAACCCGACCCTCTGTTGTAGAACCACAGTCACCCCTAAGTCTGAGGGAAACAAGATTGCCACCCCAGCACTGAAATTAGGTACCATGACTGAGAAACATGCTGCCCCTCCCACCCATACCCCAGTAAACCCCATTAGCCTCATCACTATGTGTCCCCCGAAAGGAAGAACGACATTAAGCCTTTTTTTTTTATACTTCTAATCCCCAAAAGCCCTCTTTTTCCCCTGTCCCTTCCCCCATTGATATTGAGAAAAACCTACCCTTGGGACCTCCATAAGAACGGGGGAAAAGGGAAAAAAAAAGAAGATACCACAGAAAAACCGGGCAAAGAGAAAAAAGCACCCTATGGGGCATGATAATATCTTTGGGCTTTAATCTTCTCTTAACCTTCCCACTTTTTCCCAGTGATGGTTTTTTTAATGGATTATCAGAAAAAAATTCGGGTTAATCATAAACATATAGTTTAACAAACAAAAACTCGGGAAAGCCCTTTATTTGTAAAAAAGTAATAGGGGTTTTTTTTCCACAACCCCAGCACCTTTTGCTGCCGGGACAGCAAAAACACTTTTTTCCCTAAAAGGGGGGAAAAAACCCCTTCTTCCCCCCACTCAAGGGTCTAACCCCCCCGTCCTTTCTGAACCCCACAGCTGACCTCACAAATTTTATAAACATCAAAAAAAACCCGCCAATTTAAAGTTTTTTCCCAAAGTCTGGGCCCGGGAAACCCCCATTTTCCTCATCTATTTTTTAAAATTTTGAGTCATCGCCAGCTGCACATATAAAACAGGGATATCAAAATGTCCATATCTTTCTCCTGATCCTCCGGGAACTTTTTCCCAAACCAGCCCCCCGGGGGGGGACTTTTTTCCTCGGGCCCCCTCCCCCCCCTTCCAAACACCCCCATTTGGGAAACCCCCTCCTGTCCCCCCAACCTCATAATGGAAATCTCCCCACAAAACCGGGGAGACAAAGCCCCCCTTTAACCCCCTCCTGTCCCCCCCATAACTCGTCCCGGGAAATCTCCTCCCTCCCTTTTGGGAGACTAGCTCACCTAAACCCCCCATCACTCATAAGGGGAACATCTCCTCCACAAAACCTGGGAGACTGTCCCCCTAACCCCTTTTCACTCAAAGGGGGGGGGGGAAATTTTTCCCCATCCTGGGGGGACAGCCTCCCCCTTTAAACCCCATCACTCGAAACCGGGAAATCTCCCCACTACCGGGGGAGACTAGCCCCCACCTGAACCCCCCTCCTGTACCCCCACTCAAAATGGGCATCTCCTCCCCCTACCCTGGGGACTAGCCATAAACCCCCCCTCCTTTTACCCCATAACTCTTTTATGGGACCCCTCCACTCCCGGGGAGCAGTCCCCCCAAAAACCCCATAAATCATAAAGGGGAATCTCCTCCACTACCGGGGAGATTTGGGCCCCCACCTAAAACACATCACCCAATGGCCCATCTCCTCCACTACCTGGGGACTACCCTCCCCCTGAACCCCCATCACTCATACTGGGCTTCCCCCCAAATACCGGGGAGACTACTCCACCTAAAACCCCCCCCCCTGTCCCCAAATCACTCGTACGGGGCATCTCCTCCCCATTCTGGGGGAAATGGCTCCCCAGACCCGTTCTTATTCCTAAAACCCAAATTTTCCTGCTGCACATCAAAACACTAGATCCCCCTTGGTCCAGGCGGCAACTCAGCCCCCCTAAACCAAAAAAACTTTTTTCCTCGAAACCCGGGTGCTTGTGGCGGGGTGCTCTATCGCTTTTGGCCCACCTTTCCCTACACCCACCTGCGCCCCTCCCTCTGCCTTCTCCCTTTTCGGGCAAGCATGCCCCAATGACCAACATCCCCAGTTTAAAAAACACTTTTGATACCAGAAACTAGCAAAAAACCATATACACTAGGGTTTCCCATATTTAATTTAAACAAATAATGAAAAGCCCCTGCCCACGGGAAAAAATTTTTAATTGAACTTGCAAATTTTTTCTAAAAGGTTTTAAATACATGTTTTACTCATCAGTCTACACACAAAAACCCCATAATCACAAAGGGGAAAACGGGGTTTGAAATGTTAAAGGGCGTTTTTGGTAAAAACTGGCTCTCATGATGACTGCCAAAAGGAATGGAAGACCCAGATTTTACCTCGCGCAGAGGATAATTTCATTAGAGTTCCCAGCCTCAAAAATTGCAGCCCAAAAAAAATGTTCAAAAATTTTCAAGTCACAGACACATCTAAACACAACTTTTCAGGGGGGATTGGGTTTTAAATCCCCTTAAATGGTCAAAATTGCTGCAAAGAAACCGGGGACTAAATGACCCCCAATAATAAGAAGAGCCCCGTTTGGGGCCAAAGAAAACAAAAAAGAAAATGGACATTGGGGACCGGGGGAAAAAATGTGCCCTTTTGGGTTGGGAACCCAAAAAGGGAAATTTTTTTTGGGTTCCAACTGCGGGTTTTTTGTGAGACCCGTGGGGGGTGAACGGATGATCTCCGCATGTGTAGTTCCCACCTTAAAGCATGGGGAGGAGGTTTTTTATGGTGGGGTGTTTTTGTTGGTGAACACGCCCTGTGATTAATTTGGGAATTTAAAGGGGCAATTTTAAACCAGCATGGCTCCCACAGAAATTCGCAGCGTCGCCATCCCATCGGGTTTGGGCTTAGGGGGGATATCATTTTTTTTTCAACGGGAAAATGCCCAAAACACACCTCCAGGCTTTTGTAAGGGCTATTTTCCCAAAGGGAGAGTGATGGAGCGCTGAAATAAAGATGACTGGCCCCAAAATTTCCCCTGACCTCCCCCCAAATTGGGGAGGGTTTTGGGGGTTTAGCGGACGGGAAAGAGTGAAGAAAAAAGCACCAAAAAAATTGTTTCAGTATGTGGGAACCCTTCAAGACTTTTGGGAAAAAAGATTCCAGGTAAAGCGGGTTTTGAGAGTTTTCCCAAGTTTGGGTGAAAAGGGCTTTTCATAAAAGGCAAAGGGGGGGCTATTTGAAGAATCTAAAATAAAGATATATTTTGATTTGTTTAAAAAATTTTTTTTTGGTCGATTCCATATGGGGTTATTTCATATTTTTGATGTTTTTCCATTATTCTAAAAATGTCAAAAAAATAGTAAAAAATAAAAAAAAAAAAACCCTTTGGAAATGAGTAGGTTTTCCCAAAAATTTTTGGACTGGTACTGTATTAAGGCCCCCACATTGGGGACAGTGATGTCGAGAAAAAAACCAAACCCCATGATGTCAAAGGGAAAATTTGGTCCGTAGGGGCTCCAAAGACGGGATTGTGTCGGGGCACAGATCTGGGGGGGGGTAGAAAAACCATTCTCCCAGCATTGAAACCCCCAAGAAAAAAAGTGGCCCCCCATCTTTCTTAAATGGAAGAATTTGGGGAAACCACCAAACTCTTCCTAAGCTGGCCCCCCGGCCAAAACTGACAATGGGGGGAAAAGGGGCCCGGGGGCCCGGTAGGTGACCAAGAACCCGGGGGGTTCAAACTGAAAAGAGCCCCAGAGTTTTTCTGTGGAGAGGGGAAAACCCTTTTCCAAAAAAGACAACCATCTTTTCAGCACTCCCCCAAAATCGGCTTTTATGGTAAGTGGCAAAGGGAAACCCAAATCCCCCCAGTAAAAAGGAAACATGACACCCCCTTTTGGATTTTAAAAAAAGGCCCCAAAAAAGACTCTCAGCCCATGAAAAACTAATTTACGTCTGATAAAACCCAAGGATTGAACTCTTTGGCCTGAATGCGAACCCCCGTCAGACCCGGGAAGGGAACCCTGGCTCCACCCCTTTATGGTAAAAAAATGGGGGTGGCAGACCTGTGTGGGGATTTTTTTCACCCGGGGGGACTGGGGGGGACTGTCAGGATCGGGGAAAGATGAACGGAGCAAAAGTACAGAAGAACCCTTGATAAAAAACCTGCTCCAGACGCTCAGGCCCTCGGGACGGGGGAAAAGGGTTCACCTTCCAACAGGACAAAAGCCCAAGCAAAAAACCAAGACAACGCAGGGAGTGGCTTGGGGGAAAAGCCCTCGGGAATATCCTTGAGGGGCCCGGGCCAAGCCCGGACTTAAAAAACCCGTCAAACATCTTGGAGAGACCTGAAAAATAGTTTTGCAGCAACGCTCCCCATCCAACCTGACAAACTTGAAAAAGGATCGCAGAGAAAAAATGGGAGAAAGCCCCCAAAAATACGGGTGTGCCAATTTGTAGCGTCATCCCCAAGAAGACTCGAGGCTGTAATCGCTAAAAAAGGTGCTACTTTTAAACATTTTATTCATTTACCCAGACGCTCTTTCCGAGTGACTTTTGGGAAAGGAAAATTGGGGTTACGTCCCTTGCTAAAGGGGAAACATCGACAGATTTTTCACCTGTCGGTTTGGGTTTTTAAAACCCAGCGCCTTTGGGGGTTATTTGGCACAACGCTCTTAACCACTAAGCTCCCTGCTACAAAAAATTTATGAGTAATGGGCCCTGAATACTTTTTGTAAATTGTTTATTTCATTCTTTTTTAAATAAAATTTCCCAAAAATGCCCTAAAAACCCTTTTTTTGGATTTTACTTTATGGGGTTTTGGGTGTAGATTGATGGGGGAAAAAAACTTTTTTATCCTTTTTTTGGGAATAAGGCAGAAACATAAAAAAAATGTGTAAAAAAAGTAAAGGGGGTTTGAAAACTTTCCAAATGCACTGAAAGTTTAAAACAGCACCACCAATTACTTAGGTTTAAATATATAGGGGAAAGAAACACCCTACAAATTACTTAGGTTTAAATATATAGATTACAGCAACCTAAAAATTATTTAGGTTTAAAAAAAAAGCTCAACTAGACAATAAATGGGGGCAGTAAATGAATGAGAGAAAAGCACGCAGGGCATTTACGCCATTAAAAAAAAAATTAAATTTTAAAACCTATTAAGTTTTGGGTAAAATAATTAAATGTGTCATTGAACCAATTGACATTTATGGCAGCGAGGTGTGGGGCCCCTTTTTGGGAAAACAAATTTCACCAAATTGGACAAAAAACCCCTTAAAAACCCTCCTGCAGAGTTCTGTAAGTTTTCTCCTACTTTGTCCAGAGGAAAAACTACAAAAAATCCCACCCGGGCAGAATTGGGCCCCAATATCCACTAATAATAAAAAACTAAAACAAATAGCAATTCAGTTTTGGAAACATCAAAAATAAAAAGCCCCCCTCTCATATCTTTACAACCCTGCAAAAAAAGGGGGCCAAAAGAGCGAGCAAAGAAAAAGAGCCCCTCTCAGCTTTTCCGGGGGCGGGGGTTCACAAACCTTTTTCTACAAACAAAAACTGAACCCTAGGACCAGAAAACCCAATAAATTTCAAAATTAAACCCAAATTTTTACAACCCAGTCAAAAAAAAACCCATTACCTTTTGGAAAAAACACAAGCACAAAGAAAAAATGCAGTGCTTTTTTGGCCCTAATTTCGACATACCCCGTGGCAACAAATTTTGACCAGGGTTACTGATCAAATTTAAAAAAACCCCTTTGACAAAAGTACGGTCATTTGAGCCAGCCTTGCCCTTGAGAAGGGTGGGACACAAAAAAAACCCTGGCTCCCTTAGGGGAAAGGCGGGGGCCCAAAACCCACTGCACCAAAAGCAAACCTGAGACAGAGCTGCTTTTCCTTTGCTAAATTAAAAAAATAAAAAACATTTAGAGTCATTTCCCCAAATGGGAAACCCTTATTCAAGGTTTTTTAAAAACCTTCGATGAGGATAGGCTCCCCGTCCTGTTGGGGGAAAGGGCTTAGGCTTAAACCCCTTTCCCGTTGGGGGGGGGACCCCAGGGTAAACCCCTCCCGTTGGGGGGGGAAGCAGGCTCCCTGTCCTGTTGGGGGAGGGGTCAGGCCCCCCGTCCCCGTTGGGGGGGGACTCAGGTTAAACCCCCCCTGTTTGGGGGGGGACTCAGGTAAAAAACGTACTGTTGGGGGGGGAACCAGGTAACCCCCTCCTGTTTTTGGGGGGGAGCAGAGAGCTGGGGTTGGCAGCGCACTACATTGCTGCCCGGGCCCTTTAAAATGAGGGGCGTGTTGGGCAGACCCAAACCCAAACCCCACCCTGTCCCTATATTTTTTTTGTTCAATGGTTTTTTTTGACCCTTTTGGTGTTTTAGTGTGGTGGTTGTTTTTGGATGGTTTTGGTGTGTAGTTGTGTTTTTTGTTTTTTTTTTGTTGGTTTTTGTTTTTGGTTTTGTTTGTGGGGGGGTGTTGTGGTTTGGTGGATGGGTGGTGTGTGGGGTTGGTGGTTTGTGGTTGTGTGGTGTGTGTGGTGGGTGGTGTGGTTGTTGGGTGGTGGGTTTTTGGGTGTTTTGGTGGGGGTTGGGGGTTGGTTTTGGTGGTGGTTGTTTGGGTGTGGTTTATTTGGGTGTGGGTGTTATTTTGGTAGGGTGGGGTTGGTGTGTGGTTTGGTGGGTGGGTGTGGGGGGATGGGGTTTTGATTGTGGTTTTGGTGTGTTTTTGTGGTTTTGGGGTTGGTGGTGGGGGTTTGGGGGGGGTGTTTGGGTGTTGTGGGGGGTGGTTTCGTGGTGGTGTGTGGGTTGTTGGGGAGGTGGTGGTTGTGGGGTTGTGTTGGGGTGGGGGTGGTAGTTGGTGGGGTGTTGGGGGGGGGGGTGGGGGGGTGGGTGTGTGGTGGGGGGTGGTGTGGGTTGGGGGTGTGTTGTGGGTGTTAGTGGTTTTGGGGTGGTTTGTTTGGGGTTGTGGGGGGGTTGGGGTTTGGGTGTTTGGTGGGGTGGTGGTTGTTGAGGGGTTTGGTGTGGTGGGTTTGGTTGGTGTACTGTGTGGTGTTTTTGTTGGGTGTGGGTGTGGTAGAGGTGGTTGTTGTTTGGTTTGGTGTGGGGGGGGGTTTTGGGGTGTGGTTTGTGGGTTGGGGGGGTTTTTTTGTTTATGGGGGTTTGGGGGGGGTTGGTGGTGGTGGTGGTTTTTGTTTTGGTTGTGGGGTGGTTTGTTGTTTGGGGGGGGGGGGTTTTTTTTGGGGTTGTGTTGGTGGTTTTTTTTGGGTTTTTTTTTGGTTGTGGGGTGTGGTGGTGGTGTTTTTGTTTTTTGGTTTTTGGGGTGGTTTGTGGAACGTGGTGTTGGTGTGGTAGTGGGGTGGTTGGGTTTGTTGGGTTGTTTGGTTATTTGGTTAGGATGGGTGGTGTGGTGTGGGGTTGGGTGGGGTGGTTTTTTTTTTTTTGTTTTTTTTTTTGTGGTTGGGGGTGGGGGTGGGTGTGGTGGGGGGTGTTGTGTTGTGGTTGGGGTTGGTTTTTTGTTGGTTTGGGGTGGGGGTTGTTGTGGGTGGGTGGTTGTTTGGGGTGGGGTTTGTGTTGTTTTGGTGGGTGGTGGTGGTGGTTGGGGTGTGGGGGGGGTGGGGGGTGTTTGTTTTGGGTTGGGTTGGGGTGTTGTTTTGGGTGGTGTTGTGGGTTAGGTGTGTGGGGTTTTGTTTTTATGTGGGTTTGTGGGGGTGGGGGTGTTGGTTGGGGGTTTTTGTTGTTTTTTGTTGGTTGGGTTGGTGTTTGTTTTGGTATGTTGTGGTGTTTTGGGGGTTATGGTGGTGGTTGGGGTGGTGGGAGTGTGGGTGGGGGGAGGTGTGTGGGGATGGTTGTTTTGTGTGTATTGGTTTGTTTTTGGGGGTGTTGTGTTTGGGGGGGGTGTTGGGGTTTGAAGTTGGTGTGTTTGGGTGGTGTTGTGTGGGTGTGGGGTGTGTTTTGGGGTGTTGGGGGTGGGTGGTTTTGTGAGGTTTGTTTGGTTGGGGGGGGGGGGGGTTGTGGGTTTTTTTTTTTGTTTGTTTTTGGGGTTTGTAGTTGTTTTGGGGGTGGGGTGTGTGGGGGGTTTGGGGGGGTGGGGTGTGGGGGTGGTGGGGTTGTGGGGGGTGGGGGTTGGTGTGTGGGGGGGTGGGTGTTTTTTTGTGGAGTTTTTGTTGTGGGGGGGTTTTTTTGTGGTTGTGTGGTTGTTTTTTTTGGGTGGAGTGGGTTTTTGTTGTTGTTGGTGGGTTTTGGGGGGGTTTTGTTTGTTTTTTTTGGTGGGTTTTTTTTTGTGTGTTGTGTTGTGTTTTTTGGGTGGGTGTTGTTGTGTGGGGGGTGTTTTTGGGGTGGTTGGGGGGTTGGGGTTGTTTTGTTTGTTTGTGGGGGGGGGGGTGTTAAGTTGTTGGGGTTTGGGTTGGTGGTATTTTTTGGTTGTGGTGGTTGGGTTGGTGGTGTGGTTTTTTTTGGGGTGAGGGTTGTTGTGTGGGCGTTTGTTGTTGGGGGTGGTTTTTGGGTTGGTGTTGTGGTGGGTTTTTTTTTTTTTGGGGGTGTTGGGGGGTTGGGTGTGGTGGTGGTGTGGGGTGGGGTTTTTTTTTGGTTTTTTTGGGATGTAGGGGGGTATATTGTTTTTTGGGTGGGGTTGTTTGGTGTGGGGGTGTGGGGGGTGTGGTTTTGTGTTGTAGTGGTAGTGGGGGGGGGTGGGGTTTTTTGTTGTTGTGTGGTGGGGGGTGGTTTTGGGTTTGGGGTTTGTGGGTATGTGGGTTGGGGTTTGGGTGGTGGGGTGGGGGGTGGTGTTTTTGTGTTTTTTTATGGTTTGGTTGGTGGTGTGTGGGGGGTGGTTTAGTTGTTGTGGGTTGGTGGGGGGGGGTGTGGTTGGGTTGGTTTATTGGTTTGGTTTTTGGTGGGGTTGGGGTTTTTGTCTTTTTGGGGGTGGTAGTGGGTTGTTTTGGTTGTGGGTGGTGTTTGGGGGTTGTTTGTTGGTGGTGGTGGGTGGTGGGGTGTGGGTGTTGGGGTGTGGTGGGTTGTGTTGGTTTGGTGGGGGAGTGGTGGTTTTTGGTGTGGGGTGGGTTTGTTGTGGTGGTTTTTTTAGTGGTGGGGTGGTGTGGGTGTGGTGTGGTGGTGGTTGTTGTTTTGGTGTTTTTGGGGGGTTGTGGTTTTGTGTTGGGGTGGGTGGGGTGGGTGGTGGTGGGTGGGTGTTGGGGGGGGGGTGGTTTTTGGGGTTTTGGGGTGTGTGGGGGTGGGGGGTGTGTTTGTTTGGTTTTTATGGGTGGGGTGGTTTGGTGGGGGGTTTGTTGGGTGGGGGTTGTTTGTAGTTTTGTTTTTGGTGGGGTTTTGGTTGTGGTAGAAGGTGGGGGGGGTGGGGGTTGGTGGGGGGTGATTTTTTGTGGGGGGGTGGGGGTGGGGTGGGGGGGGGTTTTGGGTGTGTGTTGGTGGTGGGGGGGTTAGTGGGGGTGGTTTTGTGTGGTGTGGGTTGTGTTTTTTTTTTTTTTGGTGTGGGGGTTTTTGGGGGTTTGTGGGTTTGGGGTTTTTGTGTTGTGTTGGGTGTGGGGGTGTGTTGTGTGTGTGTGTGGGGTGTGGTTGGGTTTTGTGGTGGTGGTGTGGTTTTGGTGTTTGGGGTTTGGTGGTGGTGGTGGGGTTGGTTGTTTTTTTTTTGTGGTGGTTTTTGTTGGGTTTTTTTTGGGGTGGGGGGTTGTGGTTTGTTATGTGGTTTGGTGTGGTGGGGGTGGGGGGTTTTGTGTTTGGTGGTTTGTAGGTTGGGGTTGGTGGGTAGGGTGGTGGTGTGTTTGGTGTTGGGGTGGTGTGGGGTGGGGTTTTTGTGGGGGGTTTGGTGTGGGTTGGTAGTGGGGTGGGTTTTGGGGTGTGGGGTGTTTTTGGTTTGGTGTGGTAGGGGTGGTTGGGGTGTTTTTGTTGGGTATGGGTTGTGGGGGTTGGTTTGGGGTGGTTGTTTTTTTTTGGTTTGTGGGGGTTTTGGGGTGGGGGGTGGGTTTTGTGGTTTTTTTTGGTTTGTTGGTTTGGGGGTTTGGGGGTGTGGTGTTGGGTGGTGGGGGTTGGGGGTTGGGGTTTGTGTGTGGGGTGGTGGGGGGGGTGTTTGGTTTGTTGTTTGGGGGGTTGGTTGTGGTGGGTTTTTTTGAGTTGGGGGGGTGGTTGTTGTTTTTTTGGGTTTGTAAGGTTTTATTGTTTTGTTTTTTTGGGTTTTTTTTTTTTGGTTTTGGGGGGGGTTTGGGTTGGGGGGGTGGTGTTGGTGGTTTGGGGTTTTTGGGTTTTATGGTGTGGGTGGTTTTTTTTAGTGTGGTTGGGGTGGGTTGGGGTTGTGGTTGGGTTTGTTTTTTTTTGGTTTTTTGTTTGGGGGGGGTGTGTTGGAGTTTTTGGTTGTTTTGGGGGGGGTTTTTTGTGGTAAGGGTTGTGGTTTTTGTTTTGGTGTTTTGTGGGTTTTGGGGGGTTGGGTGGTTGTGTTGTGGGTGTGTTGGTTTGGGGGGTTTTTTGTTTTTTGTTGTGGGTTTGGTGGGTTTGTGGGGGTGGGTGGGTGTTTGTGGGGTGGTTTGGTGTGTGGTTTGGTTTTTGGTGTTGGTGGGTGGGGTGTGGTGTGGGTTGTGGGTTTGTGGTGTTGTTGGGGGGGGAGGGGGGGGGGGGTGTTTTGTTGTGGTTTTTGTTTTGGGGGGTGGGGTTTTGTTTGTTTTTGGGTGTTGTGGTGTGGGTGTTTGGGTGGTGTGGGGGGGTGTGGGGTTGTGTGTGGGGGGGGTTGTGGGTGGGTGGGGGTGTGGGTTTGGTGGTTGTTGTTGGGGGGTTGTTGGTGTTGGGGTTTGTTTGGGGGTTGTATGGGTGGTTTTGGTTGGTGGGTTTTTGTGTTTGGTGGGTGTGGAGTGGGTTTGGTTTGTTGGTGTGTTTGGGGTGTGGGTGTGTGGGGGGTGTTGGGGTTGGGTGTGGTTTTTTGGGTGGGTGTGGTTTGTTGTTGGGGTGGTTGTGGTGTTTGGGGTTTTGTGTGGTGGGGGTTTGGGTGGTTTTGGGTTTTGGTGGTGGTGGTTTTGTGTTTTGGGGGTGGTAGGGTGGTGGAGAGGTGGGGTGGGGGGGTTGGTGTGGTGTTTGGGTTGGGTTGGTGGTGTGGTGTTGGTGTGTGTTGTTTGTTTGGTAGGGGTGTGTGGGTGTGGGTGTGGTGTTTTTTGTGTGGGGTGGGTTGTGGGGTGGTTTTGGTGTGGGGGTGGAGGTTTGTGGGGGTGGTTTTTTGGGTGTGGTGGTGGTTTGTGTTGGGGGGGTTGTTTGGGGGGGGGTGGTGGTGTTGGTGTGGTTGTGGGGGGTTGTGTGTGGGGTGGGGTGGGTGTGGGGTTTTGTGGGGGGGTGGGGGGGTGTGTGGGTGTGGGGGTTGTTTGGTGGTTGTAGGGTTTTTGGTGGTGGGGGTGGGGGTGTTGGTGGGTGTGGGGTGGTTTGTTTGTGGGTGGGGGTGGGGTGTGTGGTTGGTGTTTGGTTTTGGGGGTGTGGGGGTGGGGGTGGTTTATGGGTTGTTGGTGGGGTGGTTGGTTTGTTTTGGTGGGTGGTGTTTGTGTGGGTGTTGGGGTTTGGGGTGGTTGTTTGGTGGGTTTGGTGTGGGGGGGGGGTGGTTTGTGGGGGGTTTGTTTTGGTTGTTGGTTGTGGTGGGTGGTGTGGTTTTGTGGGTGTGTGGTTGTGGTGGGGTGTGGGTTTTTGGGTGGTGTGTGTGTGGGTTGTGGTAGGGGGTGGTTGGTTGTTGGGTTGTGTGTGTGTTGGTTTTTTGGGGAGTGGGGTGTGGGGATGGTGTGGTGTGGTGTTTTGGGTGGGTAGGTGGTGGGTTGGTGTGTAGTTGGGTGGGTGTGGGGGTTGGGGTTGGTGTGGTTTTGTGGTGTGGGGTTGGGGGTGTGGGGGGGTGGTGGGGTGTGGGTGGTGTTGTCTTGTTTGTTTGTGGGTGTGTGGTGGTGGGTGGGTTGGTGTGGTTTGTGGGTGGTGGGGGTTGGTGGGTTGTTTGTGGTGTTGGTAGTGGGGGTGTGGGTGCTGGTGTTGTGGTGTTGGGGGTGTGTGTGGTTGTGTGGTGTTTGTGGTGGGTTGTGGTTGGTGTGGTGTGTGGTGGTTTGGTGGGGTGGGGGTGGGGTGGGGGTGTGGGTGTGGTTTGGTTGGGTGGGTGGTTGGTTGGTGGGGTGGTTTTGGTGGGGGGTGGTTGTGGGGTTGGGTGGTGTGGGTGGGTTTGGTGTGGGTTGGGGGAGTTGGTGGGGGGTGGTGGGGGGGTGTGTGTGGGTGTGGTTGTGTGGGTGGGGTGGTGGGTTGTGTGGGGTGGGGGGTGGTGGTTTGTGTGGGGGTGGTGGGTTAGTGTTGGGTGGGTGGGTTGGTGGTGGGTGTGGTGGGGTGGTGGTTGTGGGTGTGTAGGTGGTGTGGTGTGGGTGGTGTGTGGGGTGGGGGTGGGAGTGGTGGTGGGGGTTGGGGGTGTGTTGGTGGTGGTGTTGGGTGGGGTTTTGGGGGTGTTGTTTGGTGTGGTGTGGTGTGGGGTGGTGGGTTGTGGTGTGGGTGGGTTGGGGTGTGGGTGGTGGGGGGTGTGGTGGGTGGGGTGGGTTGTGTTGGTGGTGTGGTGTTGGGGGGGTGGGGTGGGGTGGTTTGGTGGTGGGTGGGTTTTTTGTGGTGGGGTGTTGGGGGTTGGGGGTGTGTGGTGGTGTTTGTGGTGTTGGTTTGGTGGGTGGGGTGGGGTGGTTGTGGTGGGGTGGGGGGTGGTGGGTGTTTTGTTGTGTGGTTGTTGGTTAGGTGGTGGTGTTTGGGTGTGGTTGGTGGGTGGTGGATGTGTGTTGGTGGTTTTGTTTTGTTGGGGGGGGTGGTGGTGTTGTGGGGTGGTGTGGTTTTTGAGGGGTGTTGGTGTGTGTTGGGGGTTGGTTGTGGGTGGGGGGTGGGGGTGGTTGGTGTGGTGGTGTTGGTGTGGGTGTGGTTGTGGGGTGGTTGTGGGTGGGGTTGTTTGGGTGTGGGGGGTTGAGGGGTGGGTGGGGGTTTGTGGTTGGGTGGTTTGGGGGGGGGGTGGTGTGGTGTGTGGTTGTGGGTTTTTGGGGGTGGTAGGTGTTGTTTTGGTGGTGTGGTTGTGGTGTGGTGGGGTTGGTGGTGGTTGTGGTTTTGGGTTTGTGGTGGTGGTGTGTGGTGGGGTTGGGTGGTGGTGTGGTTTTTGGTGTGGTAGTGGGGTGGGGTTTGTTGTTTTGGGGTTGGGGTGGTTGGTTGTGGTGTGGTTGTGGTGGGGTGGTGGGGGTTGTGTGGTGTTAGTGAGGGATATTGTTATTGTTGGTGGTTGTTTTGGTGGTGTGGTTAGTGGTGTGTGTTGTGGTGTTGGTTGTGGTTGTGGTGTGGGTGTGGTTTTGGGGTGGTGGTAGTGGTGTGGTTTAGGTGTATGTGGTTTTTTGTAGTGGTGTGGGGGTGTGGTTTGGTGGTGTGGTGTTTGTGGGGGGTGTGTGTGGGTGTGGTGTTGTATGTGCGTGGTATGTTGTGGGGTGTGGTTTGGTAGTGGTTGTGTGTTGTAGGTGGGGAGTGGTGAGGTGTGTGGGGGTGTAGTTTGGTAGTTGTTGGGTGGGTGTGTGGTGTGGTGTGGTGGGTGGTGTGGTATTGGTTGTGGTAGGTTTTGTTGGGTTGTGGTGTTGGGGTTGGTGTGATTTGGTTTGGGTAGTGTGTGTGTTGGTTTATGTGTGGTTGTTGGGGGGGGTTGTGGGTTGTGTGGTAGGGTGTGGTTGTAGTGGGGATGTTGGTTAACGTTTGTTTCGTGTGGTGGTGGTTTGTGGGTTGTTGTGTTTCTCGTTGTGTGTGTAGTAGTAGTGGGGGAGTGGTGTGGAGTGGTTGTAGGGTTGTGGTAGTGGTGTGGTTAGAGACTGGTGTGGTATTGGGTGTGGTAGTGGTAGTGGTGTGTGGGCTGTTCTCAGGTGTTGGGTTATTGTGTGTTGAATGGTATGAGTCTTTCCACCTTTTTGGGTGTGCTTGGGTTGGTGTTGTGATTTGAGCTTGGAACTTCCTGAGAGCCTGTAGAGTGGTCCATGGCCGGAAAGTGTGGTGAGGGGTGTCAAAAAACTGGTGGTGCCGGGTTGGTATTTTGGATAGAGGTGATGTACGGTGTATGGGTGTGGTCAACTGGAGAAGAGAACATTGGTATGAGCATAGATGTGGTATGTACTTTTGGATTGTAGGACTGTCATGAGGGCTGGTTGTCATTCTCTGTTTTAGCTGTGTGGGTACCGGAGTATAGGGCAAGTGAAAAGTTTTTAAGGTTGTTTTGAGGGTGTGGTAGTAGGTGGGGGTGGTGTTTGGTGAACTGCAACGCTGGTTGTTGTTTGGGGAACATGTTGTTTGTGTATCAATCACAGTGGTGGTGGGGACATCCAGTGTTGACACAACGGGGAAGCATTGGGTCAACACGGGCCAGCATCCCTGTGTAATTGCTTTCAACACCTTGTAGAGTCCATGCCCTGACGAATTGTAGGTCTGGTGTTTCAGGGCAAAAGGGTGTGGGTTCAATATTAGGGCTGTGTGGACTAATGTTTTTGTACCTCAGTGTATATTCAAACTGTTGCCTTCAGATACTGTTGGGGGTGAGTTTCTCTGGTAGACTGACTTATTTCAATTGCGGAAGCAACAGAAACAACTGGTTTTTAAAAGTTTGTGCGTTATACTTGATGAGTGTCAAGAAACAACCCCAACCACCCAAACTACAAACACAGTTTGATGCAGTAGCTGCATTATAGACTGATGAAGATTCATCATTTATATGTGTGGTCTTCAGAGACTACTGTAAATATGGAAATGACCAGCTGTTTCTGTGAACAGATGAGGAGCTGAATGGAGAATTAGAAGACAGAAGTGGTGGCGGAGTTAGTGTCAATCTAAGGGAAGCATCAACATGGTGTTTACGATGAAGGATTTGTTGGAAAAGGTATGTTGGTTTGCCGCTGTGAGGTTTTTTAGACTGATTAGGTGCTTGCTGAGACAGGTGATTTAGCTGATCTTGCTGATACAGAGACAGACAGATAGCTGACTCACTCCAGGACATCTCTGTTGAATTTTTTCTGCCTGTTCCCCAGGAACTCTCCAATCATTTGCCTGCTCAGGCCCTTCCTCTTAGCAGAAGTGAGCGGGCCCACTGGAGTGTCTGGGACAAACCCTCGATCAATCAGGTACTGACACCCCTTCTCTGGCTTCCTGTAGGGGGGACGAGGGGTGGAGGGGAGAGAGGTTTTGTAGAGATTTGTGAAGGGTGGGGGAGAGAGGGAGGAAGGGGGGGTTTGTTTCTTGTTATTGGCGTATCCGTGGGTATTTTCCTGAGTCTGAATATGTTTGTCAGAGGTGGTGTAGCATGATTTGGGGTGAGGGTGGGCTTGTTGGGGATTGGGTTTTTGAGGGTGGGATGCTGGTCTGATTGGGGTGAGGGTGGGATGCTGGGGATTGGATGAGGGTGGGATGCTGCGGATTGGATGAGGGTGGGATGCTGGGGATTGGGTGAGGGTGGGATGCTGGGGATTGGGTGAGGGTGGGTAGATGCCCTGGGGTATTGGATGAGGGTGGGATGCTGCGGATTGGAAAAAAATTGATTGAAGGGTGGGATGCTGGGGATTGGGTGAGGGTGGGATGCTGGGGTTTTGGTGAGGGTGGGATGCTGGGGATTGGGTGAGGGTGGGATGCTGGGGATTGGATGAGGGTGGGATGCTGCGGATTGGGTGAGGGTGTAGGGGGTGGTATGGGTCGGCCTGGCTCCTACTGGTCTACAGGGGGCTTCCTGAGATTAAAAGGAACGGCTCCTACTTGGTCTACAGGGGCTTCCTGAGATTAAAAAGGACGGCTCCCTACTGGTCTCTATAGGGGCTTCCTGAGAGATTAAAAGGAACGGGCTCCCCCCTACTGGGTCTACAGGGGCTTCCTTGAGATTAAAAGGAACGGCTCCTACTGGTCTACAGGGGGCTTCCTGAGATTAAAAGGAACGGCTCCTACTGGTCTATAGGGGGCTTCCTGAGATTAAAAGGAACGGCTCCTACTGGTCTATAGGGGGCTTCCTGAGATTAAAAGGAACGGCTCCTACTGGTCTATAGGGGGCTTCCTGAGATTAAAAGGAACGGCTCCTACTGGTCTATAGGGGGCTTCCTGAGATTAAAAGGAACGGCTCCTACTGGTCTACAGGGGGCTTCCTGAGATTAAAAGGAACGGCTCCTACTGGTCTACAGGGGGCTTCCTGAGATTAAAAGGAACGGCTCCTACTGGTCTACAGGGGGCTTCCTGAGATTAAAAGGAACGGCCTCCTACTGGTCTATAGGGGTGCTCCTGAGATTAAAAAGAACGGCTCCTACTGGTCTACAGGGGCTTCCTGAGAATTAAAAGGAACGGCTCCTACTGGTCTACAGGGGGCTTCCTGAGATTAAAAGGAACGGCTCCTACTGGTCTATAGGGGGCTTCCTGAGATTAAAAGGAACGGCTCCTACTGGTCTACAGGGGGCTTCCTGAGATTAAAAGGAACGGCTTCCTACTGGTCCTACAGGGGGCTTCCTGAGATTAAAAGGAACGGCTTCCTACTGGTCTATAGGGGGCTTTCCTGAGATTAAAAGGAACGGCTCCTACTGGTCTATAGGGGGCTTCCTGAGAGGAGGTAGAAGAGAGGTGGCTGGGGAGCACTGCTGATTAAAAGGAACGTAATGGTCCACAAAGAAAATCAAAGCAGATCAACAATCATCAAAGATAAACACAATCACACAGATACAGTTGATCATGCTATTTTATTGAATAAGTTGTCCTCGATAGACCTGAGATCTGACGCCTGCTCATAGTTTCATGATTATCTTAGTGACAGAACTCAGGCCATCGTGATTGATGGGGTTAAGTCAGAATTTCTTAAAGTACATGAAGGTGTACCACAGGGGTTGATTTTGGGATCTGTTTTGTTCACTATTTATATAAATGCTATTGGTCAATCTGTTAAAAATGGTAAATTTCATCTATATGCAGATTATACTATTATGTAAGCAATTGCCCCGACTGCTGACCTGGCTGTGACAAGGCTACAGTCCCATTTTGAAGCTGTTCAGGAAGCCCTTAATGATTTAAAACTGGTACTTAATATGGGCAAAACTAAATACACGTTGTTTTCAAGTTCTCGTAAGATTCTCAGATCACATCTTCACTCATCAGATGGTTCTATAATCAAACAAGTCCCTGCATACAAATACCATGGTATTTAGACTGACAATGATTTACAGTGCCTTCAGAAAATATTCAGACCCCTTGACTTTTTCCACATTTTGTTACGTTACAACCTTATTCTAAAATGGATTCAAATTTTAAAACATCCTCAGCAATCTACACACAATACCCCATAATGAGAAAGTGAAAACAGGTTTGCAAATGTATTAAAAATAGAAAACAGAAATACCGTATTTACATACTGGAAGTATTAAGCCCCTTTGCTATGAGACTCGAACTTGAGCTCAGGTGAATCCTGTTTCCATTCATCATCCTTGAGATGTTTCTACAACTTGATTGGAGTACACCTGTCCGTAATTTCAATTGATTGACCAGGATTTGGGAAAGGCACAGCCCTGTCTATGTAAGAGTCACACAGTTGAACAGTGCATGTCAGCACAGCAAAAACCAAGCCATGGGAGTCGAAGGAATTGTCCCGTAGAGCTCCGAGACAGGATTGTGTCGAGGCACAGATCTGGGAAGGGTACAAACATTTCTGCAGCATTGAAGGTCCCCAAAACCACAGTGGCCTCCATCATTCTTAAATGGAAGATGTTTTTTGGATCCACCAATACTCTTCCTAGAGCTGGCACCGGCCAGCCAACTGAGGCAATCTGGGGAGAAGGGCCATGGTCAGGGAGGTGACCAAGAACCCGATGGTCACTCTAACAGAGCTCTAGAGTTCCTCTGTGGAGATGGGAGAACCTTCCAGAAAGACCATCCTCTGCAAGCACTCCACCAACCAATCAGGCCTTTATGGTAGAGTGGCCAGAACGGAAGCACTCCTCAGTAAAGGCACATGACAGCCCGCTTGGAGTTTGCCAAAAGGCACCTAAAGACTCTCAGACTATGAGAAAGAAGAATCTCTGGTCTGATGAAACAAAGATTGGACTCTTTTTGGCCTGAATGCCAAGCGTCACGTCTGGAGGGAAACCTGGCACCATCCTATGGGTGAAGCATGGTGGTCAAATCAAATTTTATTGGCCACATGCGCCAAATACAACAGGTGCAGACATTACAGTGAAATGCTTACTTACAGCCCTTAACCAACAGTGCATTTATTTTTAATTAAAAAAAAAAGTAAAATAAAACAACAACAAAAAAAGTGTTGAGAAAAAAAGAGCAGAAGTAAAATAAAATAACAGTAGGGAGGCTATATATACAGGGGGGTACCGGTGAAGAGTCAATGTGCGGGGGCACCGGCTAGTAGAGGTAGTTGAAGTAATATGTACATGTGGGTAGAGTTAAAGTGACTATGCATAAATAATTAACAGAGTAGCAGCAGCGTAAAAAGATGGGGTGGGGGGGCAGTGCAAATAGTCAGGGTAGCCATGATTAGCTGTTCAGGAGTCTTATGGCTTGGGGGTAGAAGCTGTTGAGAAGTCTTTTGGACCTAGACTTGGCACTCCGTTACCGCTTGCCGTGCGGTAGCAGACAGAACAGTCTATGACTAGGGTGGCTGGAGTCTTTGACAATTTTGAGGGCCTTCCTCTGACACCGCCTGGTATAGAGGTCCTGGATGGCAGGAAGCTTTGCCCCAGTGATGTACTGGGCCGTACGCACTACCCTGTGTAGTGCCTTGCGGTCGGAGGCCAAGCAGTTGCCATTCCAGGCGGTGATGCAACCAGTCAGAATGCTCTCGATGGAGCAGCTGTATAATTTTTTGAGGATCTGAGGACCCATGCCGAATCGTTTCAGTCTCCTGAGGGGGAATAGGCTTTGTCGTGCCCTCTTCACGACTGTCTTGGTGTGTTTGGACCATGATAGTTCATTGGTGATGTGGACACCAAGGAACTTGAAGCTCTCAACCTGTTCCACTACAGCCCCGTCGATGAGAATGGGGGCGTGCTCAGTCCTCTTTTTTTTCCTGTAGTCCACAATCATCTCCTTTGTCTTGGTCACGTTGAGGGAGAGGTTGTTATCCTGGCACTACATGGCCAGGTCTCTGACATCCTCCCTATAGGCTGTCTCATCGTTGTCGGTGATCAGGCCTACCACTGTTGTGTCGTCGGCAAACTTGATGATGGTGTTGGAGTCATGCCTGGCTATGCAGTCATGGGTGAACAGGGAGTACAGGAGGGGACTGAGCACGCACCCCTGAGGGGCCCCCGTGTTGAGGATCAGTGTGGCAGATGTGTTGTTACCTACCCTTACCACCTGGGGGCGGCCCGTCAGGAAGTCCAGGATCCAGTTGCAGAGGGAGGTGTTTAGTCCCAGGATCCTTAGCTTAGTGATGAGCTTTGAGGGCACTATGGTGTTGAATGCTGAGCTGTAGTCAATGAATTGCATTCTCACGTAGGTGTTCCTCTTGTCCAGGTGGGAAAGGGCAGTGTGGAGTGCAATAGAGATTGCATCATCTGTGGATCTGTTGGGGCGGTATGCAAATTGGAGTGGGGTCTAGGGTTTCTGGGATAATGGTGTTGATGTGAGTCATGACCAGCCTTTCAAAGCACTTCATACCTACAGACGTCAGTGCTACGGGTCAGTAGTCATTTAGGCAGGTTATCTTAGTGTCCTTGGGCACAGGGACTATGGTGGTCTGCTTGAAACATGTTGGTATTACAGACTCGGTCAGTAACATGTTGAAAATGTCAGTGAAGACACTTGCCAGTTGGTCAGCACATGCTCGGAGTACACGTCCTGGTAATCCGTCTGGCCCTGCGGCCTTGTGAATGTTGACCTGCTTAAAAGTCTTACTCACATCGGCTACGGAGAGCGTGATCACATAGTCGTCCGGAACAGCTGGTGCTCTCATGCATGCTTCAGTGTTGCTTGCCTCGAAGCGAGCATAGAAGTGGTTTAGCTCGTCTGGAAGTCTTGTGTCACTGGGCAGCTTGCGGCTGTGCTTCCCTTTGTAGTCTGTAATAGTTTTCAAGCCCTGCCACATCCGACGAGCGTCAGAGCCGGTGTAGTACGATTCAATCTTAGTCCTGTATTGACTCTTTGATGGTTCGTCGGAGGGCATAGCGGGATTTCTTATAAGCGTCCGGGTTAGAGTCCCGCTCCTTGAAAGCGGCAGCTCTACCCTTTAGCTCAGTGAGGATGTTTCAGGTAATCCATGGCTTCTGGTTGGGGTATGTACGTACGGTCACTGTGGGAACGACATCATCGATGCACTTATTGATGAAGCCAGTGACTGATGTGGTGTACTCCTCAATGCTATCTGAAGAATCCCGGAACATGTTCCAGTCTGTGCTAGCAAAACAGTCCTGTAGCTTAGCATCTGCGTCATCTGACCACTTTTTTATTAACCGAGTCACTGGTGCTTCCTGCTTTAGTTTTTGCTTATAAGCAGGAATCAGGAGGATAGAGTTATGGTCAGATTTGCCAAATGGAGGGCGAGGGAGAGCTTTGTATGCATCTATGTGTGTGGAGTAAAGGTGGTCTAGAGTTTTTTTTCCTCTACTTGCACATTTAACATGCTGGTAGAAATTAGGTAGAACGGATTTAAGTTTCCCTGCATTAAAGTCCCCGGCCACTAGGAGCGCTGCCTCTGGATGAGCGTTTTCCTGTTGACTTATGGCCTTATACAGCTCATTCAGTGCAATCTTAATGCCAGCATTGGTTTGTGGTGGTAAATAGACAGCTATGAAAAAATATAGATGAAAACTCTCTTGGTAAATAGTGTGGTCTACAGCTTATCATAAGATACTCTACCTCAGGCGAGCAAAACCTCGAGACTTCCTTAGTATTTGATTTTGTGCACCAGCTGTTGTTTACAAATATACACAGACCGCCACCCCTTGTCTTACCGGAGTCAGCCGTTCTATCCTGCCGATGTAGCGTATATCCCACTAGCTGTATGTTATCCATGTCGTCGTTCAGCCACAACTCTGTGAAACATAAGATATTACAGTTTTTAATGTCCCGTTGATAGGATAACCGTAATCTTAGGTCATCCAATTTATTTTCCAATGATTGAAGATTGGCTAATAGGATTGATGGGAGCGGCAGTTTACTCGCTCGCCGTCGGATCCTTACAAGGCACCCCGACCTACGTCCACAATATCTCTGTCTCTTCCTCATGCGAATTACAGGGATTTGGGCCTTGTCGGATGTCTGTAGGATATCCTTCGCGGCCGCCTCGTTGAAGAAAAATTATTCGTCCAATACGAGGTGAGTAATCGCTGTCCTGATATCCAGAAGCTCTTTTTGGTTATAAGAGACGATGGCAGAAACATTATGTACAAAATAAATTACAAATAACGCGGAAAAACACACATAATAGTACAATTGGTTAGAGGGCTGTAAAACGGCAGCCATCTTCTCCGGCGCCATTTCAATTCTCTCTGAACCCAATCAAACATCTTTGGAGACCTGAAAATAGCTGTGCAGCAACGCTCCCCATCCAACCTGACAAAGCTTGAGAGGATCTGCAGAGAAGAATGGGAGAAACTCCTCAAATACAGGTGTGCCAAGCTTGTAGCGTCATACCCAAGAAGACTCAAGGCTGTAATCGCTGACAAAGGTTCTTCAACAAAGGGTCTGAATACTTATGTCAATGTGTATTTCAGTTGTTTATTTTTTTATAAATTAGCAAACATTTCTAAAAATCTGTTTTAGAATAAGGCTGTAACGTTACAAAATATGGAAAAAGTCAAGGGGTCTGAATAGTTTCCTAAGGCACTGTAATGTTTAAAAGCATACGAATGAGCTTGTTAAGAAGTTAAGATTTAAAGTTGCCTTTTTTTTATAGAAACAGATCTTGTCTCTCTCTAGTCAGCAGGAAGCAGATTGTGCAGTCAGCCTTTCTACCTGTTCTTGATTATGGTGATACTATTTATCAAAGTGCAGCTGCCTCTACTCTTAAAGCCTTGGGTGTCGTTTATCATAGCGCCCTTCGTTTTGTCACAGGAGACAGTTTTATGACGCATTCTTTACCAAAAGGTTGGCTGGTCCTCTTTAAAGTCATGTAGATCACATCATTACGCTCTTTTTGTTTACAAAGCCCTGCTCCATAAGCTTCCGACTTACCTAACATCACTGTTAAGATTACCCGTTCACCGGGTTGGTTAACTTTGGAGACTCCTTTGGTGTCGGTATTGGTGTTGGTAAATCGGCCTTTAATTTCCTTGCACCCTATGTTTGGAATAATCTCCAAAAGACATTTCGATTGGATGCTGATTATAACCACTGATCTCTGATTACAACCACTGATCACAACCACTGATCTCTGATTACAACCACTGATCTCTGATTACAACCACTGACTTCTGATTACAACCACTGATCTCTGATTACAACCACTGATCTCCGATTACAACCACTGATCTCTGATTACAACCACTGATCTCCGATTACAGCCACTGATCTCTGATTACAACCACTGATCTCCGATTCCAACCACTGATCACTGATTACAACCACTGATCTCTGATTACAACCACTGATTATCATCAGACTGCTTCAAAAGTACTAGGTAATATAACTCAGACTTAGTGTGTGTGTGTGTGTGTGCCTCTGTCCTGAACCTACTTGTTAAACAGGTTGAGTCCAATGCGATAGTGTCTCTTCCTGATGATGTCATTGCTGAAGGCCGGTGAGTCCCAGCTGTTGCGTGTCTTTTTGTGATAGGTATGTTTACTGAGGGTCTGGTCTCTCAGGCTGTCTCTACTGGAGGACTCAGAGCTGCAGTTAATAGTGTCATTACTGTTAGACATAGAGTTGATACTGTCATTGTCCCCATCTGAAAAGTCTGACTCTGACTTGCTCTGCCGGTTAGCCATCCCGTTGATCGCCAGGTGGGCCTCTAGCGGGCGTGGCCGACGGCGGGGGGTGTCCTCATCCCAGGAGGGTCCCTGGGGGGGCAGGCCGTGGGGGTGAGATGGGTGGTGAGACAAGGTGGGGGGGTGAGAGGAGGGGTGAGGAGGGGGATGTTTGGGGCTGGCTGTCTGACTACTGGGCTGGCGATCGTAGGCGTTCTGTCTCTTCAGAGAGGAGCGGTCGCAACGGTCACTGAGCTCCACGGAGCTGTCGCTGGGTGGCTCGATGGTCAACAGCGGGAGGTGGTCGACCCTCAGCCTCTGCTCCTGCTGCTCCAGGGAGGGGGTGCTGCGGCAGGAGGTGTCTGACCCCTGACCTTTATCATCCTTATGGACCAGAGACCAGGAGAGAGAACGCAAACGCAGCTCCGACTCTGTGGAGGAGGGCCGGTCTACTAAGGGGAGGGGGGAGTCGGGACGCTCTAGGGACTGAGAAAGTGGGAGAGGAGAGTAGGGACGGTCCAGGGACTGAGACAGAGGAAGAGGAAGGGACAGCTCTTCCTCATCAATGTAGAGAATCACATCGCTGTATGATGCTGTCATCTCGTCCAGTTTGCGGCGTTCCGCACTGCTGTGTGAGGAGGGTTTGACCTGGTAGGAGAACAGCTCTCTGTCTCTGTCTTTGTCCAAGTCGGGGTGTCCTTTCCCCCCTTGCCCCATCTCTCCTGCCTCCCCCTCCTCCCTGTGAAGACTCCTACTGTTCAGAGCATCGTCTATAGACTCGGCCAGAGACTTGACCTGACGGGAGAACGCGTCCTCCAGCTCCGTTATGGCGTCGGTGAAGTCAGAGTTCTGGGCTACCCCAGGTGACTTCATACTATCTGGGACCACACCCCCCAGGTCAGCGCTGCATTCTGATTGGATCAGGCCCCCCAGGTGTTTGGTTCTGCTGTCGGTGAGGGAGGAGGACTGGTGAACCTTCTCAGGGCCTTCCAAGGAGAACTGCATCCTCATGCTGGACAGGACGATACGTCGGGACATGTGGTTCTCGGACATGGAACTGCGGAGACGTTTAAAGTTCTTGTTCATCTGATACTGGCGGAAGGCTGTCTGGATGGTGCAGGCCGCATTACGCGTTATGAAACTGCCTCCATACTTACGCTCCAGCATCTCCACCTGGCGGAGAGAGAGAGAGAGAGACGGTAATCAATCTGTCAGTCAGTCAATCAATAAAACCAACCAATCAATCAATCGACAGCATGAGAAGCTTTGTTATCCCTTTACATGTTCATTTACATTACCAACCATTTCAAATGAATAAGTATGTGACATACACTGAGTATACCAAACCTTAGGAACACCTTCCTAATATTGAGTTGCACCCCACCCCCTTTTGCCCTGAGAACAGCCTCAATTCGTCAGGGCATGGACTCTACAAGGTGTTGAAAGCGTTCCACAGGGATGCTGGCCCATGTTGACTCTAATGCTTCCCACAGTTGTGTCAGGTTGGCTGGATGTCCTTTGGGTGGTGGCCCATTCTTGATACCATTCCTGGCACCTACTACCATACCCTGTTCAAAGGCACTTAAATATTTTGCCTTGCCCATTCCCCTCTGAATGGCACACATACACAATCCATGCCTCAAGGCTTAAAATACTATGTCTCCTCCCCTTCATTTAGACTGATTGAAGTGGATTTTAACAGGTGACATCAATAAGGGATCATAGCTTTCACCTGAATTCACCTGGTCAGTCTACGTCATGGAAAGAGCAGGTGTTCTTAATGTTTTGTACACTCAGTATGCATGCCCACACAATTAGGGAAATAACATCCAAACAAACCCAGATACAAATGAACAAACACATAGAGAATAGATCTATAGTTCTGTAACATAATAACACAGTAAAATAATAACACCGTAGCACATTTACATAGTAACATGGTAATATGGTAACACGGTAACACGGTAACACGGTAACACAGTAATATAGTAACACAGTAACACTGTAACACTGTAACATGGTAACACGGTAACACTGTAACACTGTAATACTGTAACAATGTAACACAATAACATGGTAACACGGTAACACTGTAACACTGTAACATTGTAATACGGTAACACGGTAACACGGTAACACTGTAACACAGTAACACTGTAACACAATAACATGGTAACACGGTAACACTGTAACACTGTAACACAGTAATATAGTAACACAGTAACACTGTAACACTGTAACACGGTAACACGGTAACACGGTAACACGGTAACACAGTAGCACATTTACATAGTAACATGGTAATATGGTAACACTGTAACACTGTAATATAGTAACGCAGTAACACTGTAACACTGTAACACGGTAACACGGTAACACGTAATATAGTAACACTGTAACACGGTAACACAGTAACACTGTAACACTGTAACACTGTAACATTGTAATACGGTAACACGGTAACACAGTAACACAGTAACACAGTAACACTGTAACACAATAACATGGTAACACGGTAACACGGTAACACGTAATATAGTAACACTGTAACACGGTAACACTGTAACACTGTAACACTGTAACACTGTAACATTGTAACACAGCAACACTGTAACACTGTAACACGGTAACACAGTAACACGGTAACACGGTAACACTGTAACACGGTAGCACGGTAACACGGTAACACGTAATATAGTAACACGGTAACACGGTAACACTGTAGCACTGTAACATTGTAATACGGTAACACGGTAACACGGTAACACTGTAACATTGTAACACGGTAACACGGTAACACGTAATATAGTAACACTGTAACACGGTAACAAGGTAACACTGTAACACTGTAACATTGTAATACGGTAACACGGTAACACGGCAACACAGTAACACAGTAACACTGTAACACTGTAACACAATAACATGGTAACACGGTAACACGGTAACACGTAATATAGTAACACTGTAACACGGTAACACGGTAACACTGTAACACTGTAACATTGTAATACGGTAACACGGTAACACGGTAACACAGTAACACTGTAACATGGTAACACTGTAACACGGTAACATAGTAACACTGTAATATAGTAACACGGTAACACCGTAACATGGTAACACTGTAACATTGTAATACGGTAACACTGTAACACTGTAATATAGTAATATAGTACATGGTAACATGGTAACACGGTAACACGGTAACACACTAACACAGTAACATGGTAACACTGTAACACGGTAACACGGTAACACAGTAACACTGTAACACAATAACATGGTAACACTGTAACACATTAACACGGTAACACTGTAACACTGTAACACGGTAACACGGAACCACGGTAACACTGTAACACTGTAACACTGTAACACGGTAACACGGTAACACGGTAACACGGGTAACACAGAAAACACGGTAACACTGTAATATAGTAACACTGTAACACGGTAACACGGTAACACTGTAACACGGTAACACGGTAACACGGTAATACTGTAATATAGTAACACGGTAACACGGTAACACTGTAACACTGTAATAACAGTAAACAACAGTAACACAGTAACACTGTAACACGGTAACACGGTAACACGGTAACACTGTAACACTGTAACACGGTAACACTGTAATATAGTAACACAGTAACACTGTAACACGGTAACACGGTAACACAGAAAACATGGTGACACTGTAATATAGTAAAACTGTAACACGGTAACACTGTAACACAGTAACACGGTAACACGGTAACACTGTAACACTGTAACACTTAATATAGTAACACGGTAACACGGTAACACGGTAACACTGTCACACGGTAACACGGTAACACGGTAACACTGTAACACGGTAACACGGTAACACAGTAAAACGGTAACACTGTAATATAGTAATACGGTAACACGGTAACACGGTGGCACTGTAATATAGTAACACTGTAACACAGTAACACGGTAACACTGTAACACGGTAACACGGTAACACGGTAACACGGTAACACTGTAATATAGTAACACGGTTAACACGGTAACACGGTAACACGGTAACACGGTAACACTGTAATATAGTAACACTGTAACACAGTAACACAGTAACACGGTAACACTGTAACACGGTAACACGGTAACACAGTAACACGGTAACACTGTAATACAGTAACACGGTAACACGGTAACACTGAAAACACGGTAACACGGTAATATAGTAACACAGTAACACTGTAACACGGTAACACGGTAACACGGTAACACTGTAATACAGTAACACGGTAACACGGTAACACGGTAACACTGTAATATAATAACACTGTAACACAGTAACACGGTAACACGGTAACACTGTAACACGGTAACACGGTAACACTGTAATATAGTAACACGGTAACATGGTAACACTGTAACACGGTAACACGGTAACACTGTACCACGGTAACACAGTAACACGGTAACACGGTAACACGGTAACACGGTAACACTGTAACACAGTAACACGGTAACACGGTAACACTGTAATATAGTAACACGGTAACATGGTAACACGGTAACACGGTAACACAGTAACACAGTAACACTGTAACACGGTAACTTAGTAACATGGTAACACGGTAACATGGTAACAATGTAACACGTTAACTTAGTAACACAGTAACACGGTAACACAGTAACACTGTAACACGGTAACACGGTAACACTGTTATATAGTAACATGGTAACACGGTAACATGGTAACATGGTAACACGGTAACACAGTAACACTGTAACACGGTAACTTAGTAACATGGTAACACGGTAACACGGTAACACAGTAACACGGTAACACTGTAATTTAGTAACACGGTAACACGGTAACTTAGTAACATGGTAACACGGTAACACGGTAAGACGGTAACACAGTAACACAGTAACACTGTAACACTGTAACACGGTAACTTAGTAACATGGTAACACGGTTACACGGTAACACTGTAACACTGTAATATAGTAACACTGTAACACAGTAACACGGTAACACGGTAACACTGTAAAAAATAGTAACACGGTAACACGGTAACATGGAAACACTGTAACGCGGTAACACAGTAACATGGTAACACGGTAACACGGTAACTTAGTAACATGGTAACATGGTAACATGGTAACAATGTAACACGGTAATTTAGTAACACGGTAACACGGTAACAAAGTAACACTGTAACACAGTAACACGGTAACACTGTAATATAGTAACACGGTAACACGGTAACATGGCAACACGGTAACATGGTAACACGGTAATACGGTAACACTGTAACACTGTAACACGGTAACACGGTAATACGGTAACACGGTAACACGGTAACACAGTAACACTGTAATATAGTAACACTGTAACACGGTAACACGGTAACACGGTAACACGGTAACACGGTAACACTGTAACACGGTAACACGGTAACACGGTAACACTGTAACATGGTAACATAGTAACACGGTAACACGGTAACATGGTAACACTGTAACACTGTAACACGGTAACACTGTAACATAGTAACACGGTAACATGGTAACACAGTAACACGGTAACACGGTAACACGGTAACACAGTAACACTGTAACACGGTAACACAGTAACACGGTAACACGGTAACACAGTAACACTGTAACACGGTAACAATATAGTAACGCGGTAACACGGTAACATAGTAACATGGTAACACGGTAACACGGTAACACGGTAACACAGTAACACTCTAATATAGTAACATGGTAACATGGTAACACGGTAACACAGTAACACGGTAACACGGTAACACAGTAACACAGTAACACTCTAATATAGCAACATGGTAACACGGTAACACGGTAACACAGTAACACAGTAACACTCTAATATAGTAACATGGTAATACGGTAACACGGTAACACAGTAACACGGTAACACGGTAACACGGTAACACTGTAAAGCGGTAACTTAGTAATACGGTAACACGGTAGCACTGTAACACGGTAACACTGTAATATAGTAACACGGTAACACAGTAACACGGTAACACGGGTAACACAGTAACACACACTGTAACACGGTAACACTGTAACATGGTAAACACGTAACAATGTAACACGGTAACTTAGTAACACGGTAACACGGTAACACAGTAACACTGTAACACGGTAAAACACGGTAACACTGTAATATAGTAACACAGTAACACTGTTAACACGGTAACACGGTAACACGGTAACACTGTATCACAGTAACACTGTAATATAGTAACACGGTAATACGGTAACACGGTAACTTAGTAACATGGTAACATAGTAACACGGTAACACTGTAACACGGTAACACTGTAACACGGTAACTTAGTAACACGGTAACACGGTAACACAGTAACACGGTAACACTGTAACATATAACAACACGGTAACACGGTAACATGGTAACACGGTAACACGGTAACACAGTAACACAGTAACACTGTAACACAGTAACTTAGTAACATGGTAACACGGTAACACAGTAACACTGTAACACGGTAACACTGTAATATAGTAACACGGTAACACGGTAACACTGTAACACAGTAACACAGTAACACAGTAACACAGTAACACTGTAACACAGTAACTTAGTAACATGGTAACACGGTAACACAGTAACACTGTAACACAGTAACACTCTAATATAGTAACACAGTAACACGGTAACACGGTAACACGGTAACACTGTAACACGGTAACTTAGTAATACGGTAACACGGTAACACTGTAACACGGTAACACAGTAACACTGTAATATAGTAACACGGTAACACGGTAACATGGTAACACGGTAACACGGTAACACAGTAACACGGTAACACGGTAACACGGTAACACTGTAACAAAGCGGTAACTTAGTAATACGGTAACACGGTAACACTGTAACACGGTAACACTGTAATACGTAACGGGGGGTAACACAGTAACATGGTAACACGGTAACTTAGTAACATGGTAACACAGTAACATGGTAAACAATGTAACACGGTAATTTAGTAACACAGTAACACGGTAAACACGGTAACACAGTAAACACTGTAACACAGTAACACGGTAACACTGTAATATAGTAACACGGTAACACAGTAACATGGTAACACGGTAACACGGTAACACGGTAACACGTAACACTGTAAACACGGTAACACGGTAACACGGTAACACGGTAATACGGTAACACGGTAACACGGGTAACACAGGTAACACTGTAATATAGTAACACGGTAACACGGTAACTTAGTAACATGGTAACATAGTAACACGGTAACACTGTAACACGGTAACACTGTAACACGGTAAGTTAGTAACACGGTAACACGGTAACACGGTAACACTATAATATAGTAACACGGTAACACAGTAACATGGTAACACGGTACACGGTAACACAGTAAACAGTAACACTGTAACACGGTAACACTGGGTAACACGGTAACACAGTAACACTGTAACACGGTAACACTGTAATATAGTAACGCGGTAACACAGTAACTTAGTAACATGGTAACATGGTAACACGGTAACACGGTAACACAGTAACACAGTAACACTCTAATATAGTAACATGGTAATACGGTAACACGGTAACACAGTAACACAGTAACACGGTAACACGGTAACACGGTAACACTGTAAAGCGGTAACTTAGTAATACGGTAACACGGTAGCACTGTAACACGGTAACACTGTAATATAGTAACGCGGTAACACGGTAACATGGTAACACGGTAACACAGTAACACTGTAACACGGTAACTTAGTAACATGGTAACACGGTAACAATGTAACACGGTAACTTAGTAACACGGTAACACGGTAACACAGTAACACTGTAACACGGTAACACGGTAACACTGTAATATAGTAACACAGTAACACTGTAACACGGTAATACGGTAACACGGTAACACTGTATCACAGTAACACTGTAATATAGTAACACGGTAATACGGTAACACGGTAACTTAGTAACATGGTAACATAGTAACACGGTAACACTGTAACACGGTAACACTGTAACACGGTAACTTAGTAACACGGTAACACGGTAACACAGTAACACGGTAACACTGTAATATAGTAACACGGTAACACGGTAACATGGTAACACGGTAACACGGTAACACAGTAACACAGTAACACTGTAACACAGTAACTTAGTAACATGGTAACACGGTAACACAGTAACACTGTAACACGGTAACACTGTAATATAGTAACACGGTAACACGGTAACACGGTAACACAGTAACACAGTAACACAGTAACACTGTAACACAGTAACTTAGTAACATGGTAACACGGTAACACAGTAACACTGTAACACAGTAACACTCTAATATAGTAACACAGTAACACGGTAACACGGTAACACGGTAACACTGTAACACGGTAACTTAGTAATACGGTAACACGGTAACACTGTAACACGGTAACACAGTAACACTGTAATATAGTAACACGGTAACACGGTAACATGGTAACACGGTAACACGGTAACACAGTAACACGGTAACACGGTAACACGGTAACACTGTAAAGCGGTAACTTAGTAATACGGTAACACGGTAACACTGTAACACGGTAACACTGTAATATAGTAACGCGGTAACACAGTAACATGGTAACACGGTAACTTAGTAACATGGTAACACGGTAACATGGTAACAATGTAACACGGTAATTTAGTAACACAGTAACATGGTAACACGGTAACACAGTAACACTGTAACACAGTAACACGGTAACACTGTAATATAGTAACACGGTAACACAGTAACATGGTAACACGGTAACACGGTAACACGGTAATACGGTAACACTGTAACACTGTAACACGGTAACACGGTAACACGGTAATACGGTAACACGGTAACACGGTAACACAGTAACACTGTAATATAGTAACACGGTAACACGGTAACTTAGTAACATGGTAACATAGTAACACGGTAACACTGTAACACGGTAACACTGTAACACGGTAAGTTAGTAACACGGTAACACGGTAACACGGTAACTTAGTAATACGGTAACACGGTAACACTGTAACACGGTAACACAGTAACACTGTAATATAGTAACACGGTAACACGGTAACATGGTAACACGGTAACACGGTAACACAGTAACACGGTAACACGGTAACACGGTAACACTGTAAAGCGGTAACTTAGTAATACGGTAACACGGTAACACTGTAACACGGTAACACTGTAATATAGTAACGCGGTAACACAGTAACATGGTAACACGGTAACTTAGTAACATGGTAACACGGTAACATGGTAACAATGTAACACGGTAATTTAGTAACACAGTAACACGGTAACACGGTAACACAGTAACACTGTAACACAGTAACACGGTAACACTGTAATATAGTAACACGGTAACACAGTAACATGGTAACACGGTAACACGGTAACACGGTAATACGGTAACACTGTAACACTGTAACACGGTAACACGGTAACACGGTAATACGGTAACACGGTAACACGGTAACACAGTAACACTGTAATATAGTAACACGGTAACACGGTAACTTAGTAACATGGTAACATAGTAACACGGTAACACTGTAACACGGTAACACTGTAACACGGTAAGTTAGTAACACGGTAACACGGTAACACGGTAACACTATAATATAGTAACACGGTAACACAGTAACATGGTAACACGGTAACACGGTAACACAGTAACACAGTAACACTGTAACACAGTAACTTAGTAACATGGTAACACGGTAACACAGTAACACTGTAACACGGTAACACTGTAATATAGTAACGCGGTAACACAGTAACTTAGTAACATGGTAACATGGTAACACGGTAACACAGTAACACTCTAATATAGTAACACAGTAACACGGTAACACGGTAACACTGTAACACGGTAACTTAGTAATACGGTAACACGGTAACACGGTAACACTGTAACACGGTAACACGGTAACACTGTAATATAGTAACACGTAAACACAGTAACATGGTAACACGGTAACACGGTAACACAGTAACACTGTAACATGGTAACTTAGTAACATGGTAACACGGTAACACAGTAACACTGTAACACGGTAACTTAGTAACATGGTAACACGGTAACACGGTAACAATGTAACACGGTAACTTAGTAACACGGTAACACGGTAACACAGTAACACTGTAACACGGTAACACGGTAACACTGTAATATAGTAACATGGTAACACTGTAACATGGTAACACAGTAACACGGTAACACTGTAACACGGTAACACATAAAACACAGTGACACTGTAATATAGTAACACTGTAACACGGTAACACGGTAACACGGTAACACGGTAACACTGAAATATAATAACATGGTAACACGGTAACACAGTAACACTGTAACACGGTAACACGGTAACACATAAAACACAGTGACACTGTAATATAGTAACACTGTAACATGGTAACACTGTAACATGGTAACACTGTAACATGGTAACACAGTAACACGGTAACACTGTAACACACGTAACACTGTAACACGGTAACACTGTAACACAGTAACACAGTAACACTGTAATATAGTAACACTGTAACACAGTAACACGGTAACACGGTAACACGGTAACACTGTAACACAGTAACACAGTAACACTGTAATATAGTAACACTGTAACACAGTAACACTGTAACACGGTAACACTGTAACACATAAAACACAGTGACACTGTAATATAGTAACACTGTAACACGGTAACACTGTAACACGGTAACACGGTAACACTGTAACACTGAAATATAGTAACATGGTAACACGGTAACACAGTAACACTGTAACACTGTAATATAGTAACACTGTAACACGGTAACACGGTAACATGGTAACACGGTAACACTGAAATCTAGTAACACAGTAACACGGTAACACGGTAACACAGTAACACGTAACACTGTAATATAGTAACACGGTAACACGGTAACACTGTAATATAGTAACACGGTAACACGGTAACACGGTAACACTGAAATCTAGTAACACAGGAACACGGTAACACGGTAACACAGTAACACGTAACACTGTAATATAGTACACGGTAACACGGTAACACTGTAATATAGTAACACGGTAACACGGTAACACGGTAACACTGTAATATAGTAACACTGTAACACTGTAACACGGTAACACTGTAACACAGTAACACGGTAACACTGTAACACAGTAACACAGTAACACTAATAGTAATATAGTACACTGTAACACGTAACACGTAATACAGTAACACGGTAACACGGTACGGTAACACAGTAACACTAGTACACGGTTAACAACGGTAACACAGTAACTACGGTAACACGGTAAACACACGTAACACGGTAACACGGTAACACGGTAACACTAGTAACACGTGTAACACAGTAATAAACAAAACACGGTAACACTGTAACACGGTAACACTGTACACTGTAACACGGTAACACGGTAACACGTGAGCTGTAACACTGTAACTAGTTAACACTGTAACTAGTAACACGGGTAACACTGTAACACTGTAACACTGTAACACTGTAACTAGTAACACGGTGGGTAGGGAGTAACTATCTAGTACACGGTCCCCCCTCTACCAGTGGGTAGTAAAGTAACTGTAGTTAACTAGCACGGTAGCCATCCCTCTCACTGAGCTAGTCAGTGGGTAGTAAGTAACTATCTAGTTAACTAGCATGGCTCCCTCCTCTGCCTAGTCAGTGGGTAGTAAGTAACTATCTAGTTAACTTTAGCTGCACCTCCCTCTTGGTCCTATGTCGGCTGTGTTCCCTCCCCTGTGGGTAGTAGGTCGGCTAACTCCATAGTCCTCACACTAGGGATGGGAGCCGTTGATAGCCTCCTCCTCTGCCTGCTTCCTGAGGATGGACTGACTGTGGTGCAGCTTGGGTCGTCGTGGCCGTGGTTGCCCTGGCAACACCACGTGGCTGTAGAGATGTCCGCCGTCGAAGCGGTCCTGCCCGGTACCGTCGACGCTGTGGGTTGGAGGGACGCCGTGACTGTATTGGTCTAAAGACCCGCCCACCTCCTCACCGCAAGCCTCCTCACCTTCCAAACTGCAGGGAGAAGAGCGAGAGATCTGTTAGGTTAATGACCACACACACCAGCCTGAACAAGACCTTTAAACGTTACAATAAACTATCAGTCCAGTTCTATTTCCTTACATTACGTTTACATTTACGTCATTTAGCAGACGCTCTTATCCAGAGCCACTTACAGTTAGTGAGTCATTTAGCAGACGCTCTTATCCAGAGCCACTTACAAATTGGTGCATTCAACTTATGATAGCCAGTGGGACAACCAATGTTATTTTATTTTTATGGGGGGGTGGTGATTAGTGTGTCCCTGGCACCTTGGGACATGTTTCCATGTGCATTATACTACTTTTACCCCCATACTACACCAACTGTCTAGGCTACGATCTGCCGGTCTCACTACAATGGTTAACGACACAAAATGACAGAATTGGCTCTAGTCAATAAACCCAGTGCACTGCACCACAGTGGAATGCCAGTGTTAGTAAGGTTCTGTAATGTGTACTACACAGTGGAATGCCAGTTAGTTTAGTAAGGTACTGTATGCACCACAGTGGAATGCCAGTGTTAGTAAGGTTCTGTAATGCACCACAGTGGAATGCCAGTGTTAGTAAGGTACTGTACTGCACCCACAGTGGTAATGCCACAGTGTTAGTAAGGTACTGTAATGTACCACAGTGGAATGCCAGTGTTAGTAAGGTACTGTATTGCACCACAGTGGAATGCCAGTGTTAGTAAGGTTCTGTAATGCACCACAGTGGAATGCCAGTGTTAGTAAGGTTCTGTACTGCACCACAGTGGAATGCCAGTGTTAGTAAGGTTCTGTACTGCACCACAGTGGAATGCCAGTGTTAGTAAGGTTCTGTAATGCACCACAGTGGAATGCCAGTGTTAGTAAGGTACTGTACTGCACCACAGTGGAATGCCAGTGTTAGTAAGGTACTGTAATGTACCACAGTGGAATGCCAGTGTTAGTAAGGTTCTGTACTGCACCACAGTGGAATGCCAGTGTTAGTAAGGTACTGTACTGCACCACAGTGGAATGCCAGTGTTAGTAAGGTACTGTAATGTACCACAGTGGAATGCCAGTGTTAGTAAGGTTCTGTACTGCCACCACAGTGGAATGCCAGTGTTAGTAAGGTACTGTACTGCACCACAGTGGAATGCCAGTGTTAGTAAGGTACTGTAATGTACCACAGTGGAATGCCAGTGTTAGTAAGGTACTGTACTGCACCACAGTGGAATGCCAGTGTTAGTAAGGTACTGTACTGCACCACAGTGGAATGCCAGTGTTGTTAGTAAGGTACTGTAATGCACCACAGTGGAATGCCAGTGTTAGTAAGGTACTGTACTGCACCACAGTGGAATGCCAGTGTTAGTAAGGTACTGTACTGCACCACAGTGGAATGCCAGTGTTAGTAAGGTACTGTACTGTACCACAGTGGAATGCCAGTGTTAGTAAGGTACTGTACTGCACCACAGTGGAATGCCAGTGTTAGTAAGGTACTGTACTGCACCACAGTGGAATGCCAGTGTTAGTAAGGTACTGTACTGCACCACAGTGGAATGCCAGTGTTAGTAAGGTACTGTACTGCACCACAGTGGAATGCCAGTGTTAGTAAGGTACTGTACTGCACCACAGTGGAATGCCAGTGTTAGTAAGGTACTGTAATGCACCACAGTGGAATGCCAGTGTTAGTAAGGTACTGTACTGCACCACAGTGGAATGCCAGTGTTAGTAAGGTACTGTACTGCACCACAGTGGAATGCCAGTGTTAGTAAGGTACTGTAACTGCACCAGAGTGGAATGCCAGTGTTAGTAAGGTACTGTACTGCACCACAGTGGAATGCCAGTGTTAGTAAGGTACTGTAATGTACCACAGTGGAATGCCAGTGTTAGTAAGGTACTGTATTGCACCAGAGTGGAATGCCAGTGTTAGTAAGGTTCTGTACTGCACCACAGTGGAATGCCAGTGTTAGTAAGGTACTGTAATGTACCACAGTGGAATGCCAGTGTTAGTAAGGTTCTGTACTGCACCACAGTGGAATGCCAGTGTTAGTAAGGTACTGTACTGCACCACAGTGGAATGCCAGTGTTAGTAAGGTACTGTACTGCACCACACAGTGGAATGCCAGTGTTAGTAAGGTACTGTAATGCACCACAGTGGAATGCCAGTGTTAGTAAGGTACTGTAATGTACCACAGTGGAATGCCAGGTGTTAGTAAGGTGCTGTAAGTGCTGTACCCACAGTGGAATGCCAGTGTTAGTAAGGTTCTGTACTGCACCACAGTGGAATGCCAGTGTTAGTAAGGTTCTGTGCTGCACCACAGTGGAATGCCAGTGTTAGTAAGGTACTGTAATGTACCACAGTGGAATGCCAGTGTTAGTAAGGTTCTGTACTGCACCACAGTGGAATGCCAGTGTTAGTAAGGTACTGTACTGCACCACAGTGGAATGCCAGTGTTAGTAAGGTACTGTAATGCACCACAGTGGAATGCCAGTGTTAGTAAGGTACTGTACTGCACCACAGTGGAATGCCAGTGTTAGTAAGGTACTGTACTGCACCACAGTGGAATGCCAGTGTTAGTAAGGTACTGTAATGCTACCACAGTGGAATGCCAGTGTTAGTAAGGTACTATATTGCACCACAGTGGAATGCCAGTGTTAGTAAGGTTCTGTACTGCACCACAGTGGAATGCCAGTGTTAGTAAGGTACTGTAATGTACCACAGTGGAATGCCAGTGTTAGTAAGGTACTGTACTGCACCACAGTGGAATGCCAGTGTTAGTAAGGTACTGTACTGCACCACAGTGGAATGCCAGTGTTAGTAAGGTACTGTAATGTACCACAGTGGAATGCCAGTGTTAGTAAGGTACTGTACTGCACCACAGTGGAATGCCAGTGTTAGTAAGGTACTGTACTGCACCACAGTGGAATGCCAGTGTTAGTAAGGTACTGTAATGCACCACAGTGGAATGCCAGTGTTAGTAAGGTTCTGTACTGCACCACAGTGGAATGCCAGTGTTAGTAAGGTACTGTACTGCACCACAGTGGAATGCCAGTGTTAGTAAGGTACTGTAATGCACCACAGTGGAATGCCAGTGTTAGTAAGGTACTGTACTGCACCACAGTGGAATGCCAGTGTTAGTAAGGTACTGTAATGTACCACAGTGGAATGCCAGTGTTGTAGTAAGGTACTGTATTGCACCACAGTGGAATGCCAGTGTTAGTAAGGTTCTGTACTGCACCACAGTGGAATGCCAGTGTTAGTAAGGTACTGTAATGCCAGTGTTACCACAGTGGAATGCCAGTGTTAGTAAGGTACTGTACTGCACCACAGTGGAATGCCAGTGTTAGTAAGGTACTGTAATGCACCACAGTGGAATGCCAGTGTTAGTAAGGTACTGTACTGTACCACAGTGGAATGCCAGTGTTAGTAAGGTTCTGTAATGTACCACAGTGGAATGCCAGTGTTAGTAAGGTTCTGTACTGCACCACAGTGGAATGCCAGTGTTAGTAAGGTTCTGTACTGCACCACAGTGGAATGCCAGTGTTAGTAGTAAGTACTGTACTGTGTACCACAGTGGAATGCCAGTGTTAGTAAGGTTCTGTACTGCACCACAGTGGAATGCCAGTGTTAGTAAGGTACTGTACTGCACCACAGTGGAATGCCAGTGTTAGTAAGGTACTGTAATGCACCACAGTGGAATGCCAGTGTTAGTAAGGTACTGTACTGCACCACAGTGGAATGCCAGTGTTAGTAAGGTACTGTACTGCACCACAGTGGAATGCCAGTGTTAGTAAGGTACTGTAATGTACCACAGTGGAATGCCAGTGTTAGTAAGGTACTGTACTGCACCACAGTGGAATGCCAGTGTTAGTAAGGTTGTAATGTACTGCACCACAGTGGAATGCCAGTGTTAGTAAGGTACTGTAATGTACCACAGTGGAATGCCAGTGTTAGTAAGGTACTGTACTGCACCACAGTGGAATGCCAGTGTTAGTAAGGTACTGTACTGCACCACAGTGGAATGCCAGTGTTAGTAAGGTACTGTAATGTACCACAGTGGAATGCCAGTGTTAGTAAGGTACTGTATTGCACCACAGTGGAATGCCAGTGTTAGTAAGGTTCTGTACTGCACCACAGTGGAATGCCAGTGTTAGTAAGGTACTGTAATGTACCACAGTGGAATGCCAGTGTTAGTAAGGTTCTGTACTGCACCACAGTGGAATGCCAGTGTTAGTAAGGTACTGTACTGCACCACAGTGGAATGCCAGTGTTAGTAAGGTACTGTAATGCACCACAGTGGAATGCCAGTGTTAGTAAGGTACTGTACTGCACCACAGTGGAATGCCAGTGTTAGTAAGGTACTGTAATGTACCACAGTGGAATGCCAGTGTTAGTAAGGTACTGTATTGCACCAGAGTGGAATGCCAGTGTTAGTAAGGTTCTGTACTGCACCACAGTGGAATGCCAGTGTTAGTAAGGTACTGTAATGTACCAAAGTGGAATGCCAGTGTTAGTAAGGTACTGTACTGCACCACAGTGGAATGCCAGTGTTAGTAAGGTACTGTACTGCACCACAGTGGAATGCCAGTGTTAGTAAGGTACTGTACTCCACCACAGTGGAATGCCAGTGTTAGTAAGGTACTGTAATGCACCACAGTGGAATGCCAGTGTTAGTAAGGTACTGTAATGTACCACAGTGGAATGCAGGTGTTAGTAAGGTTCTGTAATGTACCACAGTGGAATGCCAGTGTTAGTAAGGTTCTGTACTGCACCACAGTGGAATGCCAGTGTTAGTAAGGTTCTGTACTGCACCACAGTGGAATGCCAGTGTTAGTAAGGTACTGTAATGCACCACAGTGGAATGCCAGTGTTTAGTAAGGTACTGTACTGCACCACAGTGGAATGCCAGTGTTAGTAAGGTACTGTACTGCAATGACCACAGTGAAATGCCCACAGTGTTAGTAAGGTACTGTAATGTACCACAGTGGAATGCCAGTGTTAGTAAGGTACTGTACTGCACCACAGTGGAATGCCAGTGTTAGTAAGGTACTGTACTGCACCACAGTGGAATGCCAGTGTTAGTAAGGTACTGTAATGTACCACAGTGGAATGCCAGTGTTAGTAAGGTACTGTAATGCACCACAGTGGAATGCCAGTGTTAGTAAGGTACTGTACTGCACCACAGTGGAATGCCAGTGTTAGTAAGGTACTGTAATGCACCACAGTGGAATGCCAGTGTTAGTAAGGTACTGTACTGCACCACAGTGGAATGCCAGTGTTAGTAAGGTACTGTACTGCACCACAGTGGAATGCCAGTGTTAGTAAGGTTCTGTACTGTACCACAGTGGATGCCAGTGTTAGTAAGGTACTGTACTGCACCACAGTGGAATGCCAGTGTTAGTAAGGTTCTGTACTGCACCACAGTGGAATGCCAGTGTTAGTAAGGTACTGTAATGTACCACAGTGGAATGCCAGTGTTAGTAAGGTTCTGTACTGCACCACAGTGGAATGCCAGTGTTAGTAAGGTACTGTACTGCACCACAGTGGAATGCCAGTGTTAGTAAGGTACTGTACTGCACCACAGTGGAATGCCAGTGTTAGTAAGGTACTGTACTGCACCACAGTGGAATGCCAGTGTTAGTAAGGTACTGTAATGCACCACAGTGGAATGCCAGTGTTAGTAAGGTACTGTACTGCACCACAGTGGAATGCCAGTGTTAGTAAGGTACTGTACTGCACCACAGTGGAATGCCAGTGTTAGTAAGTAAGTACTGTAATGTACCACAGTGGAATGCCAGTGTTAGTAAGGTTCTGTACTGCACCACAGTGGAATGCCAGTGTTAGTAAGGTACTGTACTGGCACCACAGTGGAATGCCAGTGTTAGTAAGGTACTGTAATGTACCACAGTGGAATGCCAGTGTTAGTAAGGTTCTGTAATGTACAGTGGAATGCCAGTGTTAGTAAGGTTCTGTACTGCACCACAGTGGAATGCCAGTGTTAGTAAGGTTCTGTACTGCACCACAGTGGAATGCCCAGTGTTAGTAAGGTACTGTACTGCCACCACAGTGGAATGCCAGTGTTAGTAAGGTTCTGTACTGCACCACAGTGGAATGCCAGTGTTAGTAAGGTACTGTACTGCACCACAGTGGAATGCCAGTGTTAGTAAGGTACTGTAATGTACCACAGTGGAATGCCAGTGTTAGTAAGGTACTGTACTGCACCACAGTGGAATGCCAGTGTTAGTAAGGTACTGTACTGCACCACAGTGGAATGCCAGTGTTAGTAAGGTACTGTAATGTACCACAGTGGAATGCCAGTGTTAGTAAGGTACTGTACTGCACCACAGTGGAATGCCAGTGTTAGTAAGGTTCTGTACTGCACCACAGTGGAATGCCAGTGTTAGTAAGGTACTGTAATGTACCACAGTGGAATGCCAGTGTTAGTAAGGTACTGTACTGCACCACAGTGGAATGCCAGTGTTAGTAAGGTACTGTACTGCACCACAGTGGAATGCCAGTGTTAGTAAGGTTACTGTACTGCACCACAGTGGAATGCCAGTGTTAGTAAGTAAGGTACTGTATGCACCACAGTGGAATGCCAGTGTTAGTAAGGTTCTGTACTGCACCACAGTGGAATGCCAGTGTTAGTAAGGTACTGTAATGTACCACAGTGGAATGCCAGTGTTAGTAAGGTTCTGTACTGCACCACAGTGGAATGCCAGTGTTAGTAAGGTACTGTACTGCACCACAGTGGAATGCCAGTGTTAGTAAGGTACTGTAATGCACCACAGTGGAATGCCAGTGTTAGTAAGGTACTGTACTGCACCACAGTGGAATGCCAGTGTTAGTAAGGTACTGTAATGCACCCACAGTGGAATGCCAGTGTTAGTAAGGTACTGTATTGCACCACAGTGGAATGCCAGTGTTAGTAAGGTACTGTACTGCACCACAGTGGAATGCCAGTGTTAGTAAGGTACTGTAATGTACTGCACCACACAGTGGAATGCCAGTGTTAGTAAGGTACTGTACTGCACCACAGTGGAATGCCAGTGTTAGTAAGGTACTGTACTGCACCACAGTGGAAATGCCAGTGTTAGTAAGGTACTGTACTGCACCACAGTGGAATGCCAGTGTTAGTAAGGTACTGTAATGCACCCACAGTGGAATGCCAGTGTTAGTAAGGTACTGTAATGTACACCACAGTGGAATGCCAGTGTTAGTAAGGTACTGTACTGCACCACAGTGGAATGCCAGTGTTAGTAAGGTTCTGTAATGCACCACAGTGGAATGCCAGTGTTAGTAAGGTACTGTAATGCACCACAGTGGAATGCCAGTGTTAGTAAGGTACTGTACTGCACCACAGTGGAATGCCAGTGTTAGTAAGGTACTGTAATGCACCACAGTGGAATGCCAGTGTTAGTAAGGTACTGTAATGTACCACAGTGGAATGCCAGTGTTAGTAAGGTACTGTACTGCACCACAGTGGAATGCCAGTGTTAGTAAGGTACTGTACTGCCACCACAGTGGAATGCCAGTGTTAGTAAGGTACTGTAATGTACCACAGTGGAATGCCAGTGTTAGTAAGGTACTGTACTGCACCACAGTGGAATGCCAGTGTTAGTAAGGTACTGTACTGCACCACAGTGGAATGCCAGTGTTAGTAACTGGTACCAGTGTTAGTAAGGTACTGTACCACAGTAAGGTGTTAGTGTATACTGTACTGCACCACAGTGGAATGCCAGTGTTAGTAAGGTACTGTACTGCACCACAGTGGAATGCCAGTGTTAGTAAGGTACTGTAATGCACCACAGTGGAATGCCAGTGTTAGTAAGGTACTGTACTGCACCACAGTGGAATGCCAGTGTTAGTAAGGTTCTGTACTGCACCACAGTGGAATGCCAGTGTTAGTAAGGTACTGTACTGTACCACAGTGGAATGCCAGTGTTAGTAAGGTTCTGTACTGCACCACAGTGGAATGCCAGTGTTAGTAAGGTACTGTAATGCACCACAGTGGAATGCCAGTGTTAGTAAAGGTACTGTAATGCACCACAGTGGAATGCCAGTGTTAGTAAGGTACTGTACTGTACCACAGTGGAATGCCAGTGTTAGTAAGGTACTGTAATGCACCACAGTGGAATGCCAGTGTTAGTAAGTACTGTGTTGCACCACAGTGGAATGCCAGTGTTAGTAAGGTTCTGTACTGCACCACAGTGGAATGCCAGTGTTAGTAAGGTACTGTAATGCACCACAGTGGAATGCCAGTGTTAGTAAGGTTCTGTACTGCACCACAGTGGAATGCCAGTGTTAGTAAGGTACTGTACTGCACCACAGTGGAATGCCAGTGTTAGTAAGGTACTGTACTGCACCACAGTGGAATGCCAGTGTTAGTAAGGTACTGTACTGCACCACAGTGGAATGCCAGTGTTAGTAAGGTACTGTACTGCACCACAGTGGAATGCCAGTGTTAGTAAGGTACTGTACTGCACCACAGTGGAATGCCAGTGTTAGTAAGGTACTGTACTGCACCACAGTGGAATGCCAGTGTTAGTAAGGTACTGTAATGCACCACAGTGGAATGCCAGTGTTAGTAAGGTACTGTAATGTACCACAGTGGAATGCCAGTGTTAGTAAGGTACTGTAATGTACCACAGTGGAATGCCAGTGTTAGTAAGGTTCTGTACTGCACCACAGTGGAATGCCAGTGTTAGTAAGGTTCTGTACTGCACCACAGTGGAATGCCAGTGTTAGTAAGGTTCTGTACTGCACCACAGTGGAATGCCAGTGTTAGTAAGGTACTGTACTGCACCACAGTGGAATGCCAGTGTTAGTAAGGTACTGTACTGCACCACAGTGGAATGCCAGTGTTAGTAAGGTTCTGTACTGTGGAATGCCCAGTGTTAGTAAGGTACTGTAATGCACCACAGTGGAATGCCAGTGTTAGTAAGGTACTGTAATGCACCACAGTGGAATGCCAGTGTTAGTAAGGTACTGTACTGCACCACAGTGGAATGCCAGTGTTAGTAAGGTACTGTACTGCACCACAGTGGAATGCCAGTGTTAGTAAGGTTCTGTACTGTACTGCACCACAGTGGAATGCCAGTGTTAGTAAGGTACTGTACTGCACCACAGTGGAATGCCAGTGTTAGTAAGGTTACTGTACTGCACCACAGTGGAATGCCAGTGTTAGTAAGGTTCTGTAATGCACCACAGTGGAATGCCAGTGTTAGTAAGGTACTGTACTGCACCACAGTGGAATGCCAGTGTTAGTAAGGTTCTGTACTGCACCACAGTGGAATGCCAGTGTTAGTAAGGTACTGTAATGTACCCACAGTGGAATGCCAGTGTTAGTAAGGTACTGTACTGTACCACAGTGGAATGAGTGCCAGTGTTAGTAAGGTACTGTAATGCACCACAGTGGAATGCCAGTGTTAGTAAGGTACTGTAATGCACCACAGTGGAATGCCAGTGTTAGTAAGGTACTGTAATGCACCACAGTGGAATGCCAGTGTTAGTAAGGTTCTGTAATGCACCACAGTGGAATGCCAGTGTTAGTAAGGTACTGTACTGCACCACAGTGGAATGCCAGTGTTAGTAAGGTACTGTACTGCACCACAGTGGAATGCCAGTGTTAGTAAGGTTCTGTACTGTGGACAGTGGAATGCCAGTGTTAGTAAGGTACTGTACTGCACCACAGTGGAATGCCAGTGTTAGTAAGGTACTGTAATGTACCACAGTGGAATGCCAGTGTTAGTAAGGTACTGTAATGTACCACAGTGGAATGCCAGTGTTAGTAAGGGTTCTGTAATGTACCACAGTGGAATGCCAGTGTTTAGTAAGGTTCTGTACTGCACCACAGTGGAATGCCAGTGTTAGTAAGGTACTGTACTGCACCACAGTGGAATGCCAGTGTTAGTAAGGTTCTGTACTGTGGAATGCCAGTGTTAGTAAGGTACTGTACTGCACCACAGTGGAATGCCAGTGTTAGTAAGGTTCTGTACTGCACCACAGTGGAATGCCAGTGTTAGTAAGGTACTGTACTGCACCACAGTGGAATGCCAGTGTTAGTAAGGTACTGTACTGCACCACAGTGGAATGCCAGTGTTAGTAAGGTACTGTACTGCACCACAGTGGAATGCCAGTGTTAGTAAGGTTCTGTACTGCACCACAGTGGAATGCCAGTGTTAGTAAGGTACTGTACTGCACCACAGTGGAATGCCAGTGTTAGTAAGGTTCTGTGTACTGTGGAATGCCAGTGTTAGTAAGGTACTGTACTGCACCACAGTGGAATGCCAGTGTTAGTAAGGTACTGTAATGCACCACAGTGGAATGCCAGTGTTAGTAAGGTACTGTAATGTACCACAGTGGAATGCCAGTGTTAGTAAGGTTCTGTAATGTACCACAGTGGAATGCCAGTGTTAGTAAGGTTCTGTACTGCACCACAGTGGAATGCCAGTGTTAGTAAGGTACTGTAATGCACCACAGTGGAATGCCAGTGTTAGTAAGGTACTGTACTGTACCACAGTGGAATGCCAGTGTTAGTAAGGTACTGTACTGCACCACAGTGGAATGCCAGTGTTAGTAAGGTACTGTACTGCACCACAGTGGAATGCCAGTGTTAGTAAGTTAGTGTTAGTAAGGTACTGTAATGCACCACAGTGGAATGCCAGTGTTAGTAAGGTACTGTACTGCACCACAGTGGAATGCCAGTGTTAGTAAGGTACTGTAATGCACCACAGTGGAATGCCAGTGTTAGTAAGGTTCTGTACTGTGGACAGTGCCAGTGTTAGTAAGGTACCACCACAGTGGACAGTGGAATGCCAGTGTTAGTAAGGTTCTGTACTGCACCACAGTGGAATGCCAGTGTTAGTAAGGTACTGTACTGCACCACAGTGGAATGCCAGTGGAAGGTTCTGTACTGCCACAGTGGAATGCCAGGTAGTAAGTACTACTGCACCACAGTGGAATGCCAGTGTTAGTAAGGTACTGTACTGCACCACAGTGGAATGCCAGTGTTAGTAAGGTACTGTACTGCACCACAGTGGAATGCCAGTGTTAGTAAGGTTCTGTACTGCACCACAGTGGAATGCCAGTGTTAGTAAGGTACTGTACTGCACCACAGTGGAATGCCAGTGTTAGTAAGGTACTGTACTGCACCACAGTGGAATGCCAGTGTTAGTAAGGTACTGTACTGTACCACAGTGGAATGCCAGTGTTTAGTAAGGTTCTGTAATGTACCACAGTGGAATGCCAGTGTTAGTAAGGTTCTGTGCACTGTAACTGCACCACAGTGGAATGCCAGTGTTAGTAAGGTTCTGTACTGCACCACAGTGGAATGCCAGTGTTAGTAAGGTACTGTACTGCACCACAGTGGAATGCCAGTGTTAGTAAGGTACTGTACTGCACCACAGTGGAATGCCAGTGTTAGTAAGGTACTGTACTGCACCACAGTGGAATGCCAGTGTTAGTAAGGTTCTGTACTGTGGAATGCCAGTGTTAGTAAGGTACTGTAATGTACCACCACAGTGGAATGCCAGTGTTAGTAAGGTACTGTAATGTACCACAGTGGAATGCCAGTGTTAGTAAGGTACTGTAATGTACCACAGTGGAATGCCAGTGTTAGTAAGGTACTGTACTGCACCACAGTGGAATGCCAGTGTTAGTAAGGTACTGTACTGCACCACAGTGGAATGCCAGTGTTAGTAAGGTACTGTAATGCACCACAGTGGAATGCCAGTGTTAGTAAGGTACTGTATGCACCACAGTGGAATGCCAGTGTTAGTAAGGTACTGTACTGTAATGCCACCACAGTGGAATGCCAGTGGTTGCCAGTGTAGTAAGGTACTGTACTGCACCACAGTGGAATGCCAGTGTTAGTAAGGTACTGTAATGTACCACAGTGGAATGCCAGTGTTAGTAAGGTACTGTAATGTACCACAGTGGAATGCCAGTGTTAGTAAGGTACTGTAATGTACCACAGTGGAATGCCAGTGTTAGTAAGGTACTGTAATGTACCACCACAGTGGAATGCCAGTGTTAGTAAGGTACTGTACTGCACCACAGTGTAAGGTAACCACAGTGCCCAGTGTTAGTAAGGTAGTAAGCCAGTGTTAGTAAGGTACTGTACTGCACACAGTGGAATGCCAGTGTTAGTAAGGTACTGTAATGTACCACAGTGGAATGCCAGTGTTAGTAAGGTACTGTAATGTACCACAGTGGAATGCCAGTGTTAGTAAGGTACTGTACTGTACCACAGTGGAATGCCAGTGTTAGTAAGGTGGAATGCCAGTGTAGGTACTGTAATGCACCACAGTGGAATGCCAGTGTTAGTAAGGTACTGTACTGCACCACAGTGGAATGCCAGTGTTAGTAAGGTACTGTACTGCACCACAGTGGAATGCCAGTGTTAGTAAGGTTCTGTACTGTGGAATGCCAGTGTTAGTAAGGTACTGTACTGCACCACAGTGGAATGCCAGTGTTAGTAAGGTACTGTAATGTACCACAGTGGAAATGCCAGTGTTAGTAAGGTACTGTAATGTACCACAGTGGAATGCCAGTGTTAGTAAGGTTCTGTACTGCACCACAGTGGAATGCCAGTGTTAGTAAGGTTACTGTACTGTACCACAGTGGAATGCCAGTGTTAGTAAGGTACTGTAATGCACCACAGTGGAATGCCAGTGTTAGTAAGGTACTGTACTGCACCACAGTGGAATGCCAGTGTTAGTAAGGTTCTGTACTGTGGAATGCCAGTGTTAGTAAGGTACTGTAATGTACCACAGTGGAATGCCAGTGTTAGTAAGGTAATGTTATGCACCACAGTGGAATGCCGAGTTAGTAGAGTGTACTGTTCTGTAGGTACTGTAATGTACCACAGTGGAATGCCAGTGTTAGTAAGGTACTGTAATGTACCACAGTGGAATGCCAGTGTTAGTAAGGTACTGTACTGCACCACAGTGGAATGCCAGTGTTAGTAAGGTACTGTACTGCAACACAGTGGAATGCCAGTGTTAGTAAGGTACTGTAATGCACCACAGTGGAATGCCAGTGTTAGTAAGGTTCTGTACTGCACCACAGTGGAATGCCAGTGTTAGTAAGGTACTGTACTGCACCACAGTGGAATGCCAGTGTTAGTAAGGTACTGTACTGCACCACAGTGGAATGCCAGTGTTAGTAAGGTTCTGTACTGTGGAATGCCAGTGTTAGTAAGGTACTGTAATGCACCACAGTGGAATGCCAGTGTTAGTAAGGTACTGTAATGTACCACAGTGGAATGCCAGTGTTAGTAAGGTACTGTAATGTACCACAGTGGAATGCCAGTGTTAGTAAGGTACTGTACTGCACCACAGTGGAATGCCAGTGTTAGTAAGGTACTGTACTGCACCACAGTGGAATGCCAGTGTTAGTAAGGTTCTGTACTGTGGAATGCCAGTGTTAGTAATGTACTGTACTGCACCACAGTGGAATGCCAGTGTTAGTAAGGTACTGTAATGTACCACAGTGGAATGCCAGTGTTAGTAAGGTACTGTAATGTACCACAGTGGAATGCCAGTGTTAGTAAGGTTCTGTAATGTACCACAGTGGAATGCCAGTGTTAGTAAGGTTCTGTAATGTACCACAGTGGAATGCCAGTGTTAGTAAGGTTCTGTACTGCACCACAGTGGAATGCCAGTGTTAGTAAGGTACTGTACTGCACCACAGTGGAATGCCAGTGTTAGTAAGGTACTGTACTGCACCACAGTGGAATGCCAGTGTTAGTAAGGTTCTGTACTGCACCACAGTGGAATGCCAGTGTTAGTAAGGTACTGTACTGCACCACAGTGGAATGCCAGTGTTAGTAAGGTTCTGTACTGTGGAATGCCAGTGTTAGTAAGGTACTGTACTGCACCACAGTGGAATGCCAGTGTTAGTAAGGTACTGTAATGTACCACAGTGGAATGCCAGTGTTAGTAAGGTTCTGTAATGTACCACAGTGGAATGCCAGTGTTAGTAAGGTTCTGTACTGCACCACAGTGGAATGCCAGTGTTAGTAAGGTACTGTAATGCACCACAGTGGAATGCCAGTGTTAGTAAGGTACTGTACTACACCACAGTGGAATGCCAGTGTTAGTAAGGTGTACTGTACTGCACCACAGTGGAATGCCAGTGTTAGTAAGGTACTGTACTACACCACAGTGGAATGCCAGTGTTAGTAAGGTTCTGTACTGTGGAATGCCAGTGTTAGTAAGGTACTGTAATGCACCACAGTGGAATGCCAGTGTTAGTAAGGTTCTGTAATGCACCACAGTGGAATGCCAGTGTTAGTAAGGTACTGTAATGCACCACAGTGGAATGCCAGTGTTAGTAAGGTACTGTACTGCACCACAGTGGAATGCCAGTGTTAGTAAGGTTCTGTACTACACCACAGTGGAATGCCAGTGTTAGTAAGGTACTGTACTGCACCACAGTGGAATGCCAGTGTTAGTAAGGTACTGTACTGCACCACAGTGGAATGCCAGTGTTAGTAAGGTTCTGTACTGCACCACAGTGGAATGCCAGTGTTAGTAAGGTTCTGTACTGCACCACAGTGGAATGCCAGTGTTAGTAAGGTTCTGTACTGCACCACAGTGGAATGCCAGTGTTAGTAAGGTTCTGTACTGCACCACAGTGGAATGCCAGTGTTAGTAAGGTTCTGTACTGCACCACAGTGGAATGCCAGTGTTAGTAAGGTTCTGTACTGCACCACAGTGGAATGCCAGTGTTAGTAAGGTTCTGTAATGCACCACAGTGGAATGCCAGTGTTAGTAAGGTTCTGTACTGCACCACAGTGGAATGCCAGTGTTAGTAAGGTACTGTACTGCACCACAGTGGAATGCCAGTGTTAGTAAGGTTGTATGTACTGTGGAATGCCAGTGTTAGTAAGGTTCTGTACTGCACCACAGTGGAATGCCAGTGTTAGTAAGGTACTGTACTGCACCACAGTGGAATGCCAGTGTTAGTAAGGTACTGTAATGTACCACAGTGGAATGCCAGTGTTAGTAAGGTACTGTAATGCACCACAGTGGAATGCCAGTGTTAGTAAGGTACTGTACTGCACCACAGTGGAATGCCAGTGTTAGTAAGGTACTGTACTGCACCACAGTGGAATGCCAGTGTTAGTAGGTAAGGTACTGTGGTAATGCCACTGTGTGCCAGTAAGGTACTGTACTGCACCACAGTGGAATGCCAGTGTTAGTAAGGTACTGTACTGCACCACAGTGGAATGCCAGTGTTAGTAAGGTACTGTACTGCACCACAGTGGAATGCCAGTGTTAGTACTGTACTGTACTGTGTGGAATGCCAGTGTTAGTAATGTACTGTACTGCACCACAGTGGAATGCCAGTGTTAGTAAGGTACTGTACTGCACCACAGTGGAATGCCAGTGTTAGTAAGGTACTGTACTGTACCACAGTGGAATGCCAGTGTTAGTAAGGTTCTGTAATGTACCACAGTGGAATGCCAGTGTTAGTAAGGTGTCTGTAATGTACCACAGTGGAATGCCAGTGTTAGTAAGGTTCTGTACTGTACACAGTGGAATGCCAGTGTTAGTAAGGTACTGTACTGCACCACAGTGGAATGCCAGTGTTAGTAAGGTACTGTACTGCACCACAGTGGAATGCCAGTGTTAGTAAGGTGTTACTGTACTGCACCACAGTGGAATGCCAGTGTTAGTAAGGTACTGTACTGCACCACAGTGGAATGCCAGTGTTAGTAAGGTTCTGTACTGTGGAATGCCAGTGTTAGTAAGGTACTGTACTGCACCACAGTGGAATGCCAGTGTTAGTAAGGTGTCTGTAATGTACACCACAGTGGAATGCCAGTGTTAGTAAGGTTCTGTAATGCCACCACAGTGGAATGCCAGTGTTAGTAAGGTAAGGTACTGCACCACAGTGGAATGCCAGTGTTAGTAAGGTACTGTAATGCACCACAGTGGAATGCCAGTGTTAGTAAGGTACTGTACTACACCACAGTGGAATGCCAGTGTTAGTAAGGTACTGTACTGCACCACAGTGGAATGCCAGTGTTAGTAAGGTACTGTACTGCACCACAGTGGAATGCCAGTGTTAGTAAGGTTCTGTACTGTGTGGAATGCCAGTGTTAGTAAGGTACTGTAATGCACCACAGTGGAATGCCAGTGTTAGTAAGGTTCTGTAATGCACCACAGTGGAATGCCAGTGTTAGTAAGGTACTGTAATGCACCACAGTGGAATGCCAGTGTTAGTAAGGTACTGTACTGCACCACAGTGGAATGCCAGTGTTAGTAAGGTTCTGTACTACACCACAGTGGAATGCCAGTGTTAGTAAGGTACTGTACTGCACCACAGTGGAATGCCAGTGTTAGTAAGGTTCTGTACTGCACCACACAGTGGAATGCAGTGTTAGTAAGGTTCTGTACTGCACCACAGTGGAATGCCAGTGTTAGTAAGGTACTGTACTGCACCACAGTGGAATGCCAGTGTTAGTAAGGTTCTGTACTGTGGAATGCCAGTGTTAGTAAGGTACTGTAATGCACCACAGTGGAATGCCAGTGTTAGTAAGGTTCTGTAATGCACCACAGTGGAATGCCAGTGTTAGTAAGGTACTGTAATGCACCACAGTGGAATGCCAGTGTTAGTAAGGTACTGTACTGCACCACAGTGGAATGCCAGTGTTAGTAAGGTACTGTACTGCACCACAGTGGAATGCCAGTGTTAGTAAGGTACTGTACTGCACCACAGTGGAATGCCAGTGTTAGTAAGGTTCTGTACTGCACCACAGTGGAATGCAGTGTTAGTAAGGTTCTGTACTGCCACAGTGGAATGCCAGTGTTAGTAAGGTACTGTACTGCACCACAGTGGAATGCCAGTGTTAGTAAGGTTCTGTACTGCACCACAGTGGAATGCCAGTGTTAGTAAGGTTCTGTACTGCACCACAGTTGAATGCCAGTGTTAGTAAGGTTCTGTACTGCACCACAGTGGAATGCCAGTGTTAGTAAGGTTCTGTAATGCACCACAGTGGAATGCCAGTGTTAGTAAGGTTCTGTACTGCACCACAGTGGAATGCCAGTGTTAGTAAGGTTCTGTACTGCACCACAGTGGAATGCCAGTGTTAGTAAGGTTATGTACTGTGGAATGCCAGTGTTAGTAAGGTTCTGTACTGCACCACAGTGGAATGCCAGTGTTAGTAAGGTTCTGTACTGCACCACAGTGGAATGCCAGTGTTAGTAAGGTACTGTAATGTACCACAGTGGAATGCCAGTGTTAGTAAGGTTCTGTAATGCACCACAGTGGAATGCCAGTGTTAGTAAGGTACTGTACTGCACCACAGTGGAATGCCAGTGTTAGTAAGGTACTGTACTGCACCACAGTGGAATGCCAGTGTTAGTAAGGTTCTGTACTGTGGAATGCCAGTGTTAGTAAGGTACTGTACTGCACCACAGTGGAATGCCAGTGTTAGTAAGGTACTGTAATGTACCACAGTGGAATGCCAGTGTTAGTAAGGTACTGTAATGTACCACAGTGGAATGCCAGTGTTAGTAAGGTACTGTAATGTACCACAGTGGAATGCCAGTGTTAGTAAGGTACTGTACTGTACCACAGTGGAATGCCAGTGTTAGTAAGGTACTGTACTGCACCACAGTGGAATGCCAGTGTTAGTAAGGTTCTGTACTGCACCACAGTGGAATGCCAGTGTTAGTAAGGTACTGTACTGCACCACAGTGGAATGCCAGTGTTAGTAAGGTTCTGTACTGTACACCACAGTGGAATGCCAGTGTTAGTAAGGTACTGTACTGCACCACAGTGGAATGCCAGTGTTAGTAAGGTACTGTACTGAACCACAGTGGAATGCCAGTGTTAGTAAGGTACTGTACTGCACCACAGTGGAATGCCAGTGTAGTAAGGTTCTGTACTGCACCACAGTGGAATGCCAGTGTTAGTAAGGTACTGTACTGCACCACAGTGGAATGCCAGTGTTAGTAAGGTACTGTGGAATGCCAGTGTAGTAAGGTACTGTACTGCCCACAGTGGAATGCCAGTGTTTTAGTAAGGTACTGTAATGTACCACAGTGGAATGCCAGTGTTAGTAAGGTACTGTAATGTACCACAGTGGAATGCCAGTGTTAGTAAGGTTCTGTAATGTGTACCACAGTGGAATGCCAGTGTTAGTAAGGTATTGTACTGCACCACAGTGGAATGCCAGTGTTAGTAAGGTACTGTAATGCACCACAGTGGAATGCCAGTGTTAGTAAGGTACTGTACTGTACCACAGTGGAATGCCAGTGTTAGTAAGGTACTGTACTGCACCACAGTGGAATGCCAGTGTTAGTAAGGTACTGTACTGCACCACAGTGGAATGCCAGTGTTAGTAAGGTTCTGTACTGTGGAATGCCAGTGTTAGTAAGGTACTGTAATGCACCACAGTGGAATGCCAGTGTTAGTAAGGTACTGTACTGCACCACAGTGGAATGCCAGTGTTAGTAAGGTACTGTAATGCACCACAGTGGAATGCCAGTGTTAGTAAGGTTCTGTACTGTGGAATGCCAGTGTTAGTAAGGTACTGTACTGCACCACAGTGGAATGCCAGTGTTAGTAAGGTACTGTACTGCACCACAGTGGAATGCCAGTGTTAGTAAGGTACTGTACTGTACTGCACCACAGTGGAATGCCAGTGTTAGTAAGGTACTGTACTGTACCACAGTGGAATGCCAGTGTTAGTAAGGTACTGTAATGTACCACAGTGGAATGCCAGTGTTAGTAAGGTACTGTACTGCACCACAGTGGAATGCCAGTGTTAGTAAGGTTCTGTACTGTGGAATGCCAGTGTTAGTAAGGTACTGTACTGCACCACAGTGGAATGCCAGTGTTAGTAAGGTACTGTAATGTACCACAGTGGAATGCCAGTGTTAGTAAGGTACTGTAATGTACCACAGTGGAATGCCAGTGTTAGTAAGGTTCTGTAATGTACCACAGTGGAATGCCAGTGTTAGTAAGGTTCTGTACTGTGGAATGCCAGTGTTAGTAAGGTACTGTACTGCACCACAGTGGAATGCCAGTGTTAGTAAGGTTCTGTACTACACCACAGTGGAATGCCAGTGTTAGTAAGGTACTGTACTGCACCACAGTGGAATGCCAGTGTTAGTAAGGTACTGTACTGCACCACAGTGGAATGCCAGTGTTAGTAAGGTACTGTACTGCACCACAGTGGAATGCCAGTGTTAGTAAGGTACTGTACTGCACCACAGTGGAATGCCAGTGTTAGTAAGGTTCTGTACTGTGGAATGCCAGTGTTAGTAAGGTACTGTACTGCACCACAGTGGAATGCCAGTGTTAGTAAGGTACTGTAATGTACCACAGTGGAATGCCAGTGTTAGTAAGGTACTGTAATGTACCACAGTGGAATGCCAGTGTTAGTAAGGTTCTGTAATGTACCACAGTGGAATGCCAGTGTTAGTAAGGTTCTGTACTGCACCACAGTGGAATGCCAGTGTTAGTAAGGTACTGTAATGCACCACAGTGGAATGCCAGTGTTAGTAAGGTACTGTACTGCAGCACAGTGGAATGCCAGTGTTAGTAAGGTACTGTACTGCACCACAGTGGAATGCCAGTGTTAGTAAGGTACTGTACTACACCACAGTGGAATGCCAGTGTTAGTAAGGTTCTGTACTGTGGAATGCCAGTGTTAGTAAGGTACTGTAATGCACCACAGTGGAATGCCAGTGTTAGTAAGGTACTGTACTGCACCACAGTGGAATGCCAGTGTTAGTAAGGTACTGTAATGCACCACAGTGGAATGCCAGTGTTAGTAAGGTTCTGTACTGTGGAATGCCAGTGTTAGTAAGGTACTGTACTGCACCACAGTGGAATGCCAGTGTTAGTAAGGTTCTGTACTGCACCACAGTGGAATGCCAGTGTTAGTAGGTACTGTACTGCACCACAGTGGAATGCCAGTGTTAGTAAGGTTCTGTACTGCACCACAGTGGAATGCCAGTGTTAGTAAGGTACTGTACTGTACCACAGTGGAATGCCAGTGTTAGTAAGGTACTGTAATGTACCACAGTGGAATGCCAGTGTTAGTAAGGTACTGTACTGCACAACAGTGGAATGCCAGTGTTAGTAAGGTTCTGTACTGCACCACAGTGGAATGCCAGTGTTAGTAAGGTACTGTACTGTACCACAGTGGAATGCGAGTGTTAGTAAGGTACTGTAATGCACCACAGTGGAATGCCAGTGTTAGTAAGGTACTGTAATGTACCACAGTGGAATGCCAGTGTTAGTAAGGTTCTGTAATGTACAACAGTGGAATTCCAGTGTTAGTAAGGTTCTGTACTGCACCACAGTGGAATGCCAGTGTTAGTAAGGTTCTGTACTGCACCACAGTGGAATGCCAGTGTTAGTAAGGTTCTGTACTGCACCACAGTGGAATGCCAGTGTTAGTAAGGTACTGTACTGCACCACAGTGGAATGCCAGTGTTAGTAAGGTACTGTAATGCACCACAGTGGAATGCCAGTGTTAGTAAGGTTCTGTACTGTGGAATGCCAGTGTTAGTAAGGTACTGTAATGTACCACAGTGGAATGCCAGTGTTAGTAAGGTACTGTAATGTACCACAGTGGAATGCCAGTGTTAGTAAGGTACTGTAATGTACCACAGTGGAATGCCAGTGTTAGTAAGGTACTGTACTGCACCACAGTGAATGCCAGTGTTAGTAAGGTACTGTACTGCACCACAGTGGAATGCCAGTGTTAGTAAGGTACTGTAATGCACCACAGTGGAATGCCAGTGTTAGTAAGGTTCTGTACTGCACCACAGTGGAATGCCAGTGTTAGTAAGGTACTGTACTGCACCACAGTGGAATGCCAGTGTTAGTAAGGTACTGTACTGCACCACAGTGGAATGCCAGTGTTAGTAAGGTTCTGTAATGTACCACAGTGGAATGCCAGTGTTAGTAAGGTACTGTAATGTACCACAGTGGAATGCCAGTGTTAGTAAGGTACTGTAATGTACCACAGTGGAATGCCAGTGTTAGTAAGGTACTGTAATGTACCACAGTGGAATGCCAGTGTTAGTAAGGTACTGTACTGCACCACAGTGGAATGCCAGTGTTAGTAAGGTACTGTACTGCACCACAGTGGAATGCCAGTGTTAGTAAGGTTCTGTACTGTGGAATGCCAGTGTTAGTAAGGTACTGTACTGCACCACAGTGGAATGCCAGTGTTAGTAAGGTACTGTAATGTACCACAGTGGAATGCCAGTGTTAGTAAGGTACTGTAATGTACCACAGTGGAATGCCAGTGTTAGTAAGGTTCTGTACTGCACCACAGTGGAATGCCAGTGTTAGTAAGGTACTGTACTGTACCACAGTGGAATGCCAGTGTTAGTAAGGTACTGTAATGCACCACAGTGGAATGCCAGTGTTAGTAAGGTACTGTAATGTACCACAGTGGAATGCCAGTGTTAGTAAGGTTCTGTACTGTGGAATGCCAGTGTTAGTAAGGTACTGTAATGTACCACAGTGGAATGCCAGTGTTAGTAAGGTACTGTAATGTACCACAGTGGAATGCCAGTGTTAGTAAGGTACTGTAATGTACTACAGTGGAATGCCAGTGTTAGTAAGGTACTGTACTGCACCACAGTGGAATGCCAGTGTTAGTAAGGTACTGTACTGCACCACAGTGGAATGCCAGTGTTAGTAAGGTACTGTAATGCACCACAGTGGAATGCCAGTGTTAGTAAGGTACTGTACTGCACCACAGTGGAATGCCAGTGTTAGTAAGGTACTGTACTGCACCACAGTGGAATGCCAGTGTTAGTAAGGTTCTGTACTGTGGAATGCCAGTGTTAGTAAGGTACTGTACTGCACCACAGTGGAATGCCAGTGTTAGTAAGGTACTGTAATGTACCACAGTGGAATGCCAGTGTTAGTAAGGTACTGTAATGTACCACAGTGGAATGCCAGTGTTAGTAAGGTTCTGTACTGCACCACAGTGGAATGCCAGTGTTAGTAAGGTACTGTACTGTACCACAGTGGAATGCCAGTGTTAGTAAGGTACTGTAATGCACCACAGTGGAATGCCAGTGTTAGTAAGGTACTGTAATGTACCACAGTGGAATGCCAGTGTTAGTAAGGTTCTGTACTGTGGAATGCCAGTGTTAGTAAGGTACTGTAATGTACCACAGTGGAATGCCAGTGTTAGTAAGGTACTGTAATGTACCACAGTGGAATGCCAGTGTTAGTAAGGTACTGTAATGTACTACAGTGGAATGCCAGTGTTAGTAAGGTACTGTACTGCACCACAGTGGAATGCCAGTGTTAGTAAGGTACTGTACTGCACCACAGTGGAATGCCAGTGTTAGTAAGGTACTGTAATGCACCACAGTGGAATGCCAGTGTTAGTAAGGTTCTGTACTGCACCACAGTGGAATGCCAGTGTTAGTAAGGTACTGTACTGCACCACAGTGGAATGCCAGTGTTAGTAAGGTACTGTACTGCACCACAGTGGAATGCCAGTGTTAGTAAGGTTCTGTAATGTACCACAGTGGAATGCCAGTGTTAGTAAGGTACTGTAATGCACCACAGTGGAATGCCAGTGTTAGTAAGGTTCTGTACTGCACCACAGTGGAATGCCAGTGTTAGTAAGGTACTGTACTGCACCACAGTGGAATGCCAGTGTTAGTAAGGTACTGTACTGCACCACAGTGGAATGCCAGTGTTAGTAAGGTTCTGTAATGTACCACAGTGGAATGCCAGTGTTAGTAAGGTACTGTAATGTACCACAGTGGAATGCCAGTGTTAGTAAGGTTCTGTACTGCACCACAGTGGAATGCCAGTGTTAGTAAGGTTCTGTACTGCACCACAGTGGAATGCCAGTGTTAGTAAGGTTCTGTACTGCACCACAGTGGAATGCCAGTGTTAGTAAGGTTCTGTAATGCACCACAGTGGAATGCCAGTGTTAGTAAGGTTCTGTACTGCACCACAGTGGAATGCCAGTGTTAGTAAGGTACTGTACTGCACCACAGTGGAATGCCAGTGTTAGTAAGGTTCTGTACTGCACCACAGTGGAATGCCAGTGTTAGTAAGGTACTGTAATGTACCACAGTGGAATGCCAGTGTTAGTAAGGTTCTGTACTGCACCACAGTGGAATGCCAGTGTTAGTAAGGTTCTGTACTGCACCACAGTGGAATGCCAGTGTTAGTAAGGTTCTGTAATGCACCACAGTGGAATGCCAGTGTTAGTAAGGTTCTGTACTGCACCACAGTGGAATGCCAGTGTTAGTAAGGTACTGTACTGCACCACAGTGGAATGCCAGTGTTAGTAAGGTTCTGTACTGCACCACAGTGGAATGCCAGTGTTAGTAAGGTTCTGTACTGCACCACAGTGGAATGCCAGTGTTAGTAAGGTTCTGTACTGCACCACAGTGGAATTCCAGTGTTAGTAAGGTACTGTATTGCACCACAGTGGAATGCCAGTGTTAGTAAGGTACTGTACTGTACCACAGTGGAATGCCAGTGTTAGTAAGGTTCTGTACTGCACCACAGTGGAATGCCAGTGTTAGTAAGGTTCTGTACTGCACCACAGTTGGAATTCCAGTGTTAGTAAGGTACTGTATTGCACCACAGTGGAATGCCAGTGTTAGTAAGGTTCTGTACTGCACCACAGTGGAATGCCAGTGTTAGTAAGGTACTGTACTGCACCACAGTGGAATGCCAGTGTTAGTAAGGTACTGTACTACACCACAGTGGAATGCCAGTGTTTAAAGGCACAGTCAACTTAGTGTATGTAATCTTCTGACCCACTGGAATTCTGATACAGTGAATTATACGTGAAATAATCTGTCTGCAAACAATTATTGGAAAAAATATGTGTGTCATGCACGAAGTAGATGTCCTAACCGACTTGCCAAAACTATAGTTTCTTAACAAGATATGTGTGGTGTGGTTGAAAAAACGAGTTTTAATGACTCCAACCTAAGTGTATTTAAAAATTCCGACTTCTACTGTACATAGACGTGGAATCACTGGCCACTTTAATAATGGAACACTAGTTACTTTAATAATGTTTACATACTGCTTTACTCATCTCATATGTACAGTGCCTTGCAAAAGTATTCATCCCCTTGACGTTTTTCCTATTTTGTTGCATTACAACCTGTAATTTAAATGGATTTTAATTTGGATTTCATGTAATGAACATATAGAAAATAGTCCAAATTGGTGAAGTGAAATTAAAAAAATTACTTGTTATTAAAAAAAATTAACAGAAAAGTGGTACGTGCAAATGTATTCACCCCCTTTGCTATGAAGTCCCTTTATAAGATCTGGTGCAACCAATTACCTTAAGAACTCACATAATTAGTTAAATAAAGTCCACCTGTGTGCAATCTAATTGTCACATGATCTGTCACATGATCTCAGTATATATACAGTATATATACAAACTAGATAATGGCGCCAGAGAAGATGGCTGCCGTTTTACAGCCCTATAACCAATTGTACTATTATGTGTGTTTTTCCGCGTTATTTGTAATTTATTTTGTACATAATGTTTCTGCCATCGTCTCTTATAACCAAAAAGAGCTTCTGGATATCAGGACAGCGATTACTCACCTCGTATTGGACAAATAATTTTTCTTCAACGAGGCGGCCGCGAAGGATATCCTACAGACACCCGACAAGGCCTAAATCCCTGTCATTCGCATGAGGAAGATACGGAGATATCGTGGACGTAGGTCGGGGTGCCTTGTAAGGATCCGACGGCGAGCAAGTAAACTGCCGCTCCCATCAATCCTATTAGCCAATCTTCAATCATTGGAAAATAAATTGGATGACCTAAGATTACGGTTATCCTATCAACGGGACATTAAAAACTGTAATATCTTATGTTTCACAGAGTCGTGGCTGAACAACGACATGGATAACATACAGCTAGCGGAATATACGCTACATCGGCAGGATAGAACGGCTGACTCCGGTAAGACAAGGGGTGGCGGTCTGTGTATATATTGTAAAACAACAGCTGGTGCACAAAATCAAATACTAAGGAAGTCTCGAGGTTTTGCTCGCCTGAGGTAGAGTATCTTATGATAAGCTGTAGACCACACTATTTACCAAGAGAGTTTTCATCTATATTTTTCATAGCTGTCTATTTACCACCACAAACCAATGCTGGCATTAAGATTGCACTGAATGAGCTGTATAAGGCCATAAGTCAACAGGAAAACGCTCATCTAGAGGCAGCGCTCCTAGTGGCCGGGGACTTTAATGCAGGGAAACTTAAATCCGTTCTACCTAATTTCTACCAGCATGTTAAATGTGCAAGTAGAGGAAAAAAAACTCTAGACCACCTTTACTCCAGACACAGAGACGCATACAAAGCTCTCCCTCGCCCTCCATTTGGCAAATCTGACCATAACTCTATCCTCCTGATTCCTGCTTATAAGCAAAAACTAAAGCAGGAAGCACCAGTGACTCGGTTAATAAAAAAGTGGTCAGATGACGCAGATGCTAAGCTACAGGACTGTTTTACTAGCACAGACTGGAACATGTTCCGGGATTCTTCAGATAGCATTGAGGAGTACACCACATCAGTCACTGGCTTCATCAATAAGTGCATCGATGATGTCGTCCCCACAGTGACTGTACGTACATACCCCAACCAGAAGCCATGGATTACAGGCAACATCCGCACTGAGCTAAAGGGTAGAGCTGCCGCTTTCAAAGAGCGGGACTCTAAACCGGACGCTTATAAGAAATCCCGCTATGCTCTCCGATGAACCATCAAACAGGCAAAGAGTCAATACAGGACTAAGATTGAATCATACTACACCGGCTCTGACGCTCGTCGGATGTGGCAGGGCTTGAAAACTATTACAGACTACAAAGGGAAGCACAGCCGCGAGCTTCCCAGTGACAAAAGCCTACAAGACGAGCTAAACCACTTCTATGCTCGCTTCGAGGCAAGCAACACTGAAGCATGCATGAGAGCACCAGCTGTTCCAGATGACTATGTGATCACGCTCTCCGTAGCCGATGTGAGTAAGACTTTTAAGCAGGTCAACATTCACAAGGCCGCAGGGCCAGACGGATTACCAGGACGTGTACTCCGAGCATGTGCTGACCAACTGGCAAGTGTCTTCACTGATATTTTCAACATGTCCCTGACTGAGTCTGTAATACCAACGTGTTTCAAGCAGACCACCATAGTACCCGTGCCCAAGGACACTAAGATAACCTGCCTAAATGACTACCGAACCGTAACACTGACGTCTGTAGCGATGAAGTGCTTTGAAAGGCTGGTCATGGCTCACATCAACACCATTATCCCAGAAACCCTAGACCCACTCCAATTTGCATACCGCCCCAACAGATCCACAGATGATGCAATCTCTATTGCACTCCACACTACCCTTTCCCACCTGGACAAGAGGAACACCTACGTGAGAATGCTATTCATTGACTACAGTTCAGCATTCAACACCATAGTGCCCTCAAAGCTCATCACTAAGCTAAGGATCCTGGGACTAAACACCTCCCTCTGCAACTGGATCCTGGACTTCCTGACGGGCCGCCCCCAGGTGGTAAGGGTAGGTAACAACACATCTGCCACACTGATCCTCAACACGGGGGCCCCTCAGCGGTGCGTGCTCAGTCCCCTCCTGTACTCCCTGTTCACCCATGACTGCATGGCCAGGCACGACTCCAACACCATCATCAAGTTTAACGACGACACAACAGTGGTAGGCCTGATCACCGACAACGATGAGACAGCCTATAGGGAGGATGTCAGAGACCTGGCCGTGTGGTGCCAGGATAACATCCTCTCCCTCAACGTGACCAAGACAAAGGAGATGATTGTGGATACAGGAAAAAAAAGAGGACTGAGCACGCCCCCATTCTCATCGACGGGGCTGTAGTGGAACAGGTTGAGAGCTTCAAGTTCCTTGGTGTCCACATCACCAACAAACTATCATGGTCCAAACACACCAAGACAGTCGTGAAGAGGGCACGACAAAGCCTATTCCCCCTCAGGAGACTGAAACGATTCGGCATGGGTCCTCAGATCCTCAAAAAATTATACAGCTGCACAATCGAGAGCATTCTGACTGGTTGCATCACCGCCTGGTATTGGCGGCTTGGCCTCCGACCGCAAGGCACTACAGACGGTAGTGCGTACGGCCCAGTACATCACTGGGGCCAAGCTTCCTGCCATCCAGGACCTCTATACCAGGCGGTGTCAGAGGAAGGCCCTCAAAATTGTCAAAGACTCCAGCCACCCTAGTCATAGACTGTTCTCTCTGCTACCGCACGGCAAGCGGTACCGGAGTGCCAAGTCTAGGTCAAAAAGACTTCTCAACAGCTTCTACCCCCAAGCCATAAGACTCCTGAACAGCTAATCATGGCTACCCGGACTATTTGCACTGCCCCCCCACCCCATCTTTTTACGCTGCTGCTACTCTGTTAATTATTTATGCATAGTCACTTTAACTCTACCCACATGTACATATTACTTCACAACTACCTCAACTAGCCGGTGCCCCCGCACATTGACTCTGCACCCCATGTATATATATATATATATATATATATATATATATATATATTTTTTTACTTCTGCTCTTTTTTTTCTCAACACTTTTTTGTTGTTGTTTTATTTTACTTTTTTATTAAAAATAAATGCACTGTTGGTTAAGGGTTGTAAGTAAGCATTTCACTGTAATGTCTGCATCTGTTGTATTCGGCGCATGTGGCCAATAAAATTTGATTTGATTTTATATACACCTGTTCTGAAAGGCCCCAGAGTCTGCAATGCCACTAAGCAATGGGCACCACCAAGCAAGCGGCACCATGAAGACCAAGGAGCTCTCCAAACAGGTCAGGGACAAAGTTTTGGAGAAGTACAGATCAGGGTTGGGTTCTAAAAAAATATCAGAAACTTTGAACATCCCACGGAGCACCATTTAAATCCATTATAAAAAAAATGGAAAGAATATGGCACCACAACAAACCTGCCAAGAGAAGGCCGCCCACCAAAACTCACGGACCAGGCAAGGAGGGCATTAATCAGAGAGGCAACAAGAGACCACAGGTAACCCTGAAGGAGATGCAAAGCTCCACAGCGGCAATTGGAGTATCTGTCCATAGGACCACTTTAAGGGAAACCTGTTTCAGTCCTCCAGAGATTTGAGAATTGGACGGAGGTTCACCTTCCAGCAGGACAATGACCCTAAGCATACTGCTAAAGCAACACTCGAGTGGTTTAAGGGGAAACATTTAAATGTCTTGGAATGGCCTAGTCAAAGCCCAGACCTCAATCCAATTGAGAGTATGTGGTATGACTTAAAGATTGCTGTACACCAGCGGAACCCATCCAACTTGAAGGAGCTGGAGCAGTTTTGCCTTGAAGAATGGGCAGAAATCCCAGTGGCTAGATTTGCCAAGCTTATAGAGACATACCCCAAGAGACTTGCAGCTGTAATTGCTGCAAAAGGTTGCTCTACAAATTATTGACTTTGGGGGGGGGGGGGGTGAATAGTTATGCACGCTCAAGTTTTCTGTTTTTTTTGTCTTATTTCTTGTTTGTTTCACAACAAATATTTTGCATCTTCAAAGTGGTAGGCATGTTGTGTAAATCAAATGATACAAACCCCCCAAAAATCCATTTTAATTCCAGATTGTAAGGCAACAAAATAGGAAAAATGCCAACGGGGGTGAATACATTCGCAAGCCACTGTATATACTGTATTCTATTCTACTGTATTTTAGTCAATGCCACACCGACATTGCTCGTCCTAATATTTATATATTTCTTAATTCCATTATTTTACTTTTAGATGTGTGTTTATTGTTGTGAATTGTTAGATACTACTGCACTGTTGGAGCTAGAAACACAAGCATTTCGCTACACCTGCAATAACATCTGGTAAATATGTGCATGAGACCAATAAAATGTGATGTGTGTTGTGTGTGTGTGTAATGTCTATCTGTGTTGTGTGTGTGTGTAATGTCTATGTGTGTTGTGTGTGTGTAATGTCTATGTGTGTTGTGTGTGTGTAATGTCTATGTGTGTTGTGTGTGTGATTGTCTCAAAGGAAGGGAGTTTTTGTCATCAATAAGGGATCATAGCTTTCACCTGGATTCACATAGTCAGTCTGTCATGAAATGGAAGGTGTTCCTAATGTTTTTTACCCTCAGTGTATATATATTTACCCCTCTGCAAAACATGACTTAGTACTTGGTGGCAAAATCCTTGTTGGCAATCACAGAGGTCAGACGTTTCTTGTAGTTGGCCACCAGGTTTGCACACATCTCAGGAGGGATACTGTCCCACTCCTCTTTGCAGATCTTCTCCAAGTCATTAAGGTTTCGAGGCTGACATTTGGCAACTCGAACCTTCAGCTCCCTCCACAGATTTTCTATGGGATTAAGGTCTGGAGACTGGCTAGGCCACTCCAGGACCTTAATGTGCTTCTTCTTGAGCCACTCGTTTGTTGCCTTGGCCGTGTTTTTGGGGTCAGTGTCATGCTGGAATACCCATCCATGACCCATTTTCAATGCCCTGGCTGAGGGAAGGAGGTTCTCACCCAAGATTTGACGGTACATGGCCCCGTCCATCGTCCCTTTGATGCTGTGAAGTTGTCCTGTCCCCTTAGCAGAAAAACACCCCCAAAGCATAATGTTTCCACCTCCATGTTTGACGGTGGGGATGGTGTTCTTGGGGTCATAGGCAGCATTCCTCCTCCTCCAAACAGGGCGAGTTGAGTTGATGCCAAAGAGCTCGATTTTGGTCTCATCTGACCACAACACTTTTACCCAGTTCTCCTCTAAATCATTTAGATGTTCATTGGCAAACTTCAGACGGGACTGTATATGTGCTTTCTTGAGCAGGGGGACCTTGCGGGCCCTGCAGGATTTCAGTCTTTCACTGCGTAGTGTGTTATCAATTGTTTTCTTCGTGACTATGGTCCCAGCTGCCTTGAGATCATTGACAAGATCCTCCTGTGTAGTTCTGGGTTGATTCCTCACCATTCTCATGATCATTGCAACTCCACGAGGTGAGATCTTGCATGGAGCCCCAGGCCGAGGGAGATTGACAGTATTTTGTGTTTCTTCCATTTGCGAATAATCGCACCAACTGTTGTCACCTTTTCACCAAGCTGCTTGGCGATGGTCTTGTAGCCCATTCCAGCCTTTTGTAGGTCTACAATCCTGTCCCTGACATCCTTGGAGAGCTCTTTGGTCTTGGCCATGGTGGAGAGTTTGGAATCTGATTGATTGATTGCTTATGTGGACAAACGTCTTTTATACAGGTAACAAACTGAGATTAGGAGCACTCCCTTTAAGAGTGTGCTCCTAATCTCAGCTCGTTACCTGTATAAAAGACACCTGGGAGCCAGAAATCTTTCTGATTGAGAGGGGGTCAAATACTTATTTCCCTCATTAAAATGCAAATCAATTTATAACATTTTTGACATGCTTTTTTCTGGATTTATTTGATGTTATTCTGTCTCTCACTGTTCAAATAAACCTACCATTAAAATTATAGACTGATCATTTCTTTGTCAGTGGGAAAAACGTACAAAATCAGCAGGGGATCAAATACTTTTTTTCCCTCACTGTACATCCACATTACCTAAAACACCATTCTTATTTCTTGAGAAAGAGAGAACTCAGTGTATAACAGAAAAGGAGGAGCGCTATCCACGTAAGTCCCCTGTAGCTCAGTAGGCAGAGCATGTTAACAGGCCTATAAATACCAACAAAGACATACGAACAGCCCTTGCTGTCTCTGCCAGGCCGGTTCCCCTCTCCACTGGGGTTCTCTGCCTCTAACCCTGTTGCAGGGGCTGAGTCACTGGCTTGCTGGTGCTCTTTCATGCCGTCCCTGGGAGGGGTGCGTCACTTGAGTTACTGACGTGATCTTCCTGTCTGGGTTGGCGCCCCCCCCTTGGTTTGTGCTGTGGTGGAGACCTCTGTGGGCTATACTCGGCCTTGTCTCAGGATTGTAAGTTGGTGGTTGGGGATATCCCTCTAGTGGTGCGGGGGCTGTGCTTTGGCGGAGTGGGTGGGGTTATATCCTTCCTGTTTGGCCCTGTCCGGGGGTTTCTTCGGATGGGGCCACAGTGTCTCCGGACCGCTCCTGTCTCAGCCTCCAGTATTTATGCTGCAGTAGTTTATGTGTCGGGGGCTGGGGTTAGTTGGTTATACCTGGAGTACTTCTCCTGTCGTATCCAGTGTCCTGTGTGAATTTAAGTATGCTCTCTCTAATTCTCTCGTTCTCTCTTTCTCTCTGAGAACCTGAGCCCTAGGACCATACGTCAGGACTACCGGGCATGATGACACCTTGCTGTCCCCAGTCCGCCTGGCCTTGCTGCTATTCCAGTTTCAAACTGTTCTGCCTGCGGCTACGAAACCCCTACCTGTCCCAGACCTGCTGTTTTCAACTCTTAATGATCGGCTATGAAAAGCCAACTGAGAGACCTGAGCCCTAAGACCATACGTCGGGACTACCGGCCGTGGTGACTCCTTGCTGTCCCCAGTCCGCCTGGCCTTGCTGCTATTCCAGTTTAAACTGTTCTGCCTGCGGTTATGGAACCCCTACCTGTCCCAGACCTGCTGTTTTAAACTCTTAATGATCGGCTATGAAAAGCCAACTGAGATTTATTCCTGATTATTATTTGACCATGCTTGTCACTTATGAACATTTTTGAACATCTTGGCATGGTTCTGTTATAATCTCCACCCGGCACAGCCAGAAGAGGACTGGCCACCCCTCATAGCCTGGTTCCTCTCTAGGTTTCTTCCTAGGTTTTGCCTTTCTAGGGAGTTTTTCCTAGCCACCGTGCTTCTACACCTGCATTACTAGCTGTTTGGGGTTTTAGGCTGGGTTTCTGTACAGCACTTCGAGATATTAGCTGATGTAAGAAGGGCTATATAAAATAAAATTGATTGATTGATTGACCCAGGCTGAATATAGCCTGGTGTTCAGGACTATAGTGACTTACCCAGGCTGAATATAGCCTGGTGTTCAGGACTATAGTGACTTACCCAGGCTGAATATAGCCTGGTGTTCAGGACTATAGTGACTTACCCAGGCTGAATATAGCCTGGTGTTCAGGACGATAGTGACTTACCCAGGCTGAATATAGCCTGGTGTTCAGGACGATAGTGACTTACACAGGCTGAACAGCTACATGTATTTCCTGATGATTTCATTAACTTTTTTGTTTTATTTTGTATTCCAAAAATTTTTTTAGGGGTTAGATCAGCTTTAATATTGCAGATAGATTGCAGCTTCTATCAATGTAATTGTCTGCATCATTTACAATCCCCCATGTTTTGTTTTTGTAAATATAAAGTCAAAAGTTTGGGTTTTACTGTATTTTGACTATGTTCTATGTAATAATAGTGAAGATATCAAAACTATGAAATAACACATATGGAATCATGTAGTAACCAAAAAAGTGTTAAACAAATCAAAATATATTTTATATTTGAGATTCTTCAAATAGCCACCCTTTGCGTTGATGACAGCTTTTGACTGTATATATAAAAAATATATATTTTCCTTCTTTATTATTTTCCCCTAACCCTACCACCCTTCCCCTAATTGGAGTAAACTAATGGACAACAACACTTAAGCTTCTACTTCCAGCTTATACATACTTTATACATTTTACGGACACAGTATATTTTACATTAGTTATCTTTTGTTTGTTTTTAGTCCCACCCTTCAGCTACCTTCAACCCCTCCCATCTATCTCTGAAATACATCCAGTTTTGATTTCTAGCTGCCATATATTGTTCAACTGTGCTGTGATGTTTCACATAAGTTCTGAACCTTTCTATTCTCATAGTTTCTACAGATTGTAAATTAAAGATAAACATTTTTGCTAAGAGTATCATTATATTATTGATCGATTGACTGTGACTTTTCAACTCATCCAGCAGTGCTATTTGCAGAGTTAGCTCCAAGTAAATGTTGTCATTTTTTTGCCATTCCTGAACCCGCGACCAAAAACAAGCTACATGTGGGCATTACCAAAACAAGTGATCTAATGATTCTGTCTCTTCGCAGCAAAATCTGCAGAGCTGGGATGGTTGTATCCCCCATAAATATAACATTCTATTGGTTGCAAGAATGTTGTATAATAATTAAAATTGAAAAACTCTATGTTTTTAATCCGGCATTGTTTTGTGTATCAGTTCATAAACCATGTGCCATGGAATCAGTACATCGAAAATCTCCTCCCAACTATTTTGCAAACTGTATGGCGCAGCTGTAAATGTTTTGGTCCTTAAATGAAACTGGTACACTTTTTTGTTTATCACAATTTTCTTTAACCAATTATGGTATTTAATGCAGGACAGACACGTTCCTCACCTTATCCACTTTCCTCTTCCATTTTTGCGGTAATGCTGCAATCAGTTGGTTGTAATCTTGGGTAGAACAGACATTTCCATATATTTTTGTTAGTTGCATGTGTGACATAACTCCACCAGTCCTATGTATGATATCATTTACAAAGATTATACAGTTTCTTAAACATGTTTTCATAAAATAACATTTTTTTAAATCAATTAGTATTAGTATATTTGAGTTTAGGCACAATATTTGTTGTAATATTTGTTCTGTCTTTTCTGGTGGATTAAACTGAAATTGCAACCAGCATTCTATGGCTTCTTTTATAAATAGTGATATTTTTGATATTATTTCATTTTCAAATAATTGAAAGTGAGAGGTTGTAATCTGAATGAAGGGAAAAAGTGACATTCTTGAACAGTGTGGAGTGTGACTGTTTGAGGTTGTGGACAGGTGTATTTTATACTGATAACAAGTTCAAACAGGTGCCATTAATACAGGTAACGAGTGGAGGACAGAGGAGCCTCTTAAAGAAGAAGTTACAGGTTTGTGAGAGCCAGAAATCTTGCTTGTTTGTAGGTGACCAAATACTTATTTTCCACCATAATTTGCAAATAAATTCATTAAAAATCCTACAATGTGATTTTCTGGATTTTTTTTTCTCATTTTGTCTGTCATAGTTGACGTGTACCTATGATGAAAATGACAGGCCTCTCTCATCTTTTTAAGTGGGAGAACTTGCACAATTGGTGGCTGACTAAATACTTTTTTCCTCCACTCTATGTGGGATGGCTGCTGTCATGTTGTCGTATGTCATGTTCAGAGCTGTATAATTTCTGTCATTATCATCAACACAGAGGATAATGGAGGCAGGATCATTCCCAATAGCTTGGTCAGCCACATATTACAGGGCCTGTCACCTACAGCAACCTGTTGACTACACATGGAGCCCAGCCAGCAGCCTCAGGATGAGAAGTCACCTCTTTCTAATTCATTCACCACATCACAACCAAACCAACCATCAGTAACGCTACTGATGGAAGCTTGTCTCTGCATGCTAAATTCCCCTCAGGATTAATTACACCATGACAAGGCAGAAGACAGGCTGCAATCTCTCTCTCCACATCTCTGGCTAGCGTGTCCTGACTCTCTGTGTTCTAGCTAGGACATACTGTCTAGTGTAGTGAACAGAGTCAGTGTGTCCTGACCATGGCTAGCTAGCTAGGACATACTGTCTAGTGTAGTGAACAGAGTCAGTGTGTCCTGACCATGGCTAGCTAGCTAGCTAGGACATACTGTCTAGTGTAGTGAACAGAGTCAGTGTGTCCCATGACCATGGCTGACCATGGCTAGGGACATAGCTAGCTAGGACATACTGTCTAGTGTAGTGAACAGAGTCAGTGTGTCCTGACCATGGCTAGCTAGCTAGGACATACTGTGTAGGTAGTGTAGTGAACAGAGTCAGTGTGTCCTGACCATGGCTAGCTAGCTAGCTAGGACATACTGTCTAGTGTAGTGAACAGAGTCAGGGTGTCCTGACCATG